>CM070776.1:112704383-113186883 GCA_036346955.1 Dipus sagitta | reverse complement strand
AATTTTTATAAGTTGTATGGATCTAGAAATTCATGCATTTCTTTTAGGTTATATAAGTTAGTGTATTATCTGTTTTTAGGTTGTGTGCTAATGATTTTCTGAATTTTGTTGGTAAATGCCTTAATAATTCCCTTTTCATCTCTGATATATTGGTTTGAATTTTATTAATTTAAATAAAGGTTTTTTGAGACAAGTTCATTTTGAATTTAGTTTTGTGTTTGTTTTCCCCCACCTTCCCCTTCCCATTCCCCCATACCCTTACATCCTTATTGTCTCGGCCTTGAATTGCCTATCAGGTATGTAAGCAACTTGAGGTGATCTGGGCTAGGAACCACAGATGAGTGAGACCATGCAGAACTTGTCTTATTATGAGAGTGTGAGTTTGCTGAGTATGATCTCTTGCAAGTCAATCCATTTTTCTACAAGTTTCAATTTATAATTTTTAATTACTGCTGGGTAGAATTCCATTCTGTAAATGTACCACAACTTTGTTATCCATTCATCCAATAATTGACACCTGGGTTGATTACCAACAGACTGACTTCTTAATGTTGAAAATAAAGCTTTAGGGTTTCATCTTAGGACTGCTTTCATTGTATCCAATAAGTTTTGGTGTTATAGTTTATTTCATATTTCATTATTGCCTGATCATAATATTAATATTTATAAACATTTTATTTAATAAATATCTCATTTCTTATGTAGATGTAATGGAAAGGTATAATAATGAAAAGAAATACCCTGTTATAAGCTGGCAAGGGACATGACTAGACATTCTTCCAAAGAATTAAAGCAGATGGTTAACAAGTACATGAAAAGATGTTCAAACTCAATAATCAGGGAAATGTAAAACGCAAATAAAATGATATAATGTCATTGCCAGTTATCAGTTGCTATAACATAGTACCACATATTGGCTATCGTGATATAAATGTCATATCCCTCATAGACTCATGTGTTTGAATACTTATTTCCCAATTAGTGGCACTATTCAGGAAAGTTGTGGGATATTTAGAGTATGGATATTTCATGGAGGAAATGTGTCAGTGGGGAAAAGCCTTGAGATTTTTTAGTGCAGGCCTGCAAGCCATCCCCTTTTTCTACTCTTTCCCTTCTGGTATGACTATGTGACCCAAGCTTTCTGCTACACTCAAGCTTTCTCACACCATGATGAACTTTCCTTCAAAACTTTAAGCTGAAAATGAATCCCTTCCTTTCTGAAGTTGCTCCTAGCTTTTTATTTTAATTAATTATTTTATTTTTATTAATTAGTTTTGTACTCAGTGAATACAGTCAAGTTGGTACCATTGTTAGGATCATCCATGTACTACCCCCTCCCCCTGGCCCCTCCTTGTTGAGGTATATGGGTTATGCATTGTGGATTTAGCCCACAGTTATGGGTAGGAGAAATGTCTCTGCGTGTCATGACCCAACATGTGGCTCTGACATTCTTTCCACCCCCTCTTCCTCAAAATTTCCCTGAGACATGTTGGGTTTATTTTGGGTCTTCTTCAGTGATGAGGTGTTGGGAGCATCAGTGTCTCTGGATATCTGATTTGGCAGGAGTTGATTGTTCTCTGTGTCTATCTCCTTCACCCTTGTGCTGGTACCCAGTACACCAAGAAAACAGCACCCTTGCTCGTTTTGCCAATTATTCTTAGTTTCAGTTGGGGCCCTTTTGAGGTATGATGAGGTGGTTTCATCCTTAGGATCTTTTTTTGTCCCAATAATGCAACGGTAACTGACACACCAGTAATTCATAAAGAATGTAAGTTTTTTTTCATCTACAATTCAGGAGGTTAGGAAGCTCAAGACCACTTCTGTATCCTCTCATGAGAGGTATATTGCTGAATCTTAGATAGTATAGGTGATTGCATGGTAAGACAGTGTAAGTGTGCTAGCTTAGGTCCCTTTTTTACCTTGTTAGAAAGACATATGTGCCATCAACTTCGCCATAACTCAGGATCTCATACAATTCCAATTTATATCCTTCTGAACTCATCTTCAAATGTCATTAACATATGAATTTGGAAATTACTTCTCCAAAACATGAAGCAAGATCTGGGAGACACTTTCAGCCATTACCATTGTACTCCTACCCTTTAAATTCATGTCATTCTTACATGTAACAATACATTAATCCATCCCAGTAGCTCAGATTTAACCTACACAAAAATCTAAAGTATGTCATCTCAACTAATTAACATAATTAGCTTGGGTACATATCTATTACAATCATAAGTTTATCAAATCAAAGCTTAATCCAATATAAAATAGCTGCATGACACATATTTCAGTGCCAAAAAAGGAAATGGGCAAGATGAAATGCATTTCTGTTTCTACAGAAGTCCAAACTGATTAGGGAACAAATGTAAATATAAATACAGAAAAATAATCACCAAATCTGTTCCTTAAATCTTGTGTATATTGTTGCATGGATCCTATAGGTTTGCTATGCTGAAGCATGCTTTGGCTCTCTTGGGTTGTGTGTTCTAAAGTTCCTGGAAAGAAGCTGTACCCATATGGTGATTGAGTGATTAGAGCTTCAGTAATTATAAACAGGTTAGAACATTGAAGATCCCAAGACAGATTATCGTGGGCAATCTTAGCCCTTTTAATAACCATTTATCACCTGCTTCTGTGTCTGACCTAATATCCTGTGACTATTAGGTAAACCCTTTACATACTCCTAGGTTCTACTAACCGAAAAGCTAAGAAGATGATCAGACAGCATCTGAGACACATATAGCATCAATTTCCCTGCTTTGCTGTAACCCAACAATATGTTTGAAATGTGTTTGGATTGATGAATTTCTTTGTTCTGTTACTATGGGAATTTTATAAAACTGTTACCACATTGCACATGGATTTTGAGGTAACACATCTGTATCCCTGGATGATGGTCACACACATTTGGGCCTATAATAAACTACCAATTATTTCCTCTGTGGTGTGAGCTGCAAGTTTTTGCATCAGTTACTGTCTATTACATGTTACTTTGCTCAATTTGTATAGCATGATGATAACTAGGTCTGAGTTCTCAGTAATGGTCCAATTCACATGTTCAACTAGACCTGAGTGGACTCTTTGTGTAGGTTCTGCTTCCATAATTTCAGTAAGAATTATGTGAGTGGAACTCTCTTTATCTGATCTCATTCTGCTCCTAAATTTCGAATTAGCATTGTCCTAGTGGTGACCATCTGCAGTTGCTCTTCCCCTGTGAAAATGTCTGTCTCAGTGTTTCCTAGGGGGTCCAGGCTGTATTGCTCTGCAGACGCGCAGGCAAATTGCAGAGGGGGAGTGTTGAGCAGACATAAATGTGATGAAAGAACCACTTTCAGGAAGCAATTTCAGTGAATAGATCATTTATTTTTCAGGGAAATGAGTTTATAAGCAGTTGTGAGAGAGCAGGAAGAGACCTCTGTCTTAAGGGGATTGGATGTACAAGGTTGCTTGCTGATGCCTAATCAGCATAAGGGGACATGCATTCCAGCATATCAGCAATGGTGGGAAAAGGTATAGGGTATGGGTCACAGGGTGATGGGTGTGCAAAGGTTGCTGTCTCATACCATATAAGATGTTTCCTAGGCAACTGGCCAAAGGTCACAGGGCTATGAGCAAAGCCTAAGTCTCATAAGATGTAGTGGGAGGGAGTGGCCTAACTCCAGCTGGTTTGGGGGCCTGAGATTTATCGGGGGTCCAGGCTCACTGTGACCGGTGAGGGGGAGGAGCCTAACTCCTGCTCATCTCAGGACCAAGGTTCTCCGGCTCAGGCTGCTGCAACTTCACCTTAGCCTGATAGCTTATGGCTGCTTAAATCCAGGACCCTACCTGTCCCTGACGTCAGTCAACAGATCATATATGACATCCTTTGAACTCTAGATGGAATAAGTCAAACCTGGAAAGTTCTTACCTTATGCATGATACAGATTCAATGTGTGAGAAGTCACCAAGTTTTGTTTTAAATTCACCTACTTTAATAGTGTGTCAAACTATATCTATGCCAATTTTAGTCATACTTGCATTGGCTGAGGGGTGTGATTCTATCGGAAGATTCTAAAGGCATTCCTTAGTACTAAGACCAAATAGGGTTATCTTACATCTATCTCTTTTTGTTGTTAACTGCATACTTTGTATGGATACATCATGCATTGGTACCATTTTTCCTTCCTCACTGTAAAAATTCCTTTGGGGACCTTCCTTAGTGGGGTTGCTGGTATTCCATATGGGTTTGTGGGTTATGCACTGAGGGAGCAGCAGTCAATTATCCGGGGGAGACAATGCCTCTGGGAATGATGTACTAACTTGTGGATCTTATAATCTTATTACCCTTTCTTCTACAATATTCCATGAGTTGTGGTGGGTGTGTTTTAAGTCTACTTCAGTGATGTGATATCACTTGAAACAATTTCAAATATTTTTTATTTTTATTTGAGAGAGAGAGAGAGAGAGAGAGAGAGAGAATTGTTGCGCCAGGGCCTTCAGCTGCTGCAAACTCCAGACGCATGTGGCACCTTGTGTATCTGACTTACATGGATCCTGGAAAATTATACCTAGGTCCTTTGGCTTTGCCAGAAAGTGCCTTAAATTATAAGCCATCTCTCCAGCCCTCACTTGAAACCATTATTCCCAGAGTCTTTGACTATGATGAGGCAAATAATTATAGGAAGTCTCTGTGTTGGTCTTTCTCCCATTATAATGATCTGTTCTACCTATACTTGTCTCTTAAGCAAATGGCAGTTCAGCCACACCATTTGCTTTCTCCCCTGGAGATATTTCATTTTCTATTAGTTGTAGCAGGTTGAGAATTTTCCAAATTTTTCACTGCGTTTTCCTTTAATTTTAGTTTCTACACTTAAGCTATCTATTTCTTCTTTAAATTCACTGGATTTGGTTGAAAAGTAGGCAAGTAGCAATATGGCCAGTTAAATGCTTTGCTGCTGTGATATTTCTTCCCTCTGTTTTCCTAAGCCACCAATCTTAAGTTTTTAACAAGGGAGGTCTTTATTTTTAGTTCAAATGCATTGTTCTTTGCCTCCATTTGGGAGATTGCCTTAGTTTTATTTCTGTTCATATTTCTATCAGGCATCTGGCTATAATTATTTAAGTAATATGGAATCATTCTAGAATTTACTTATTCTTCCTTCCTTTTGAGCCCTCTCCACTTAATGTTTCATTCACAGCAGGATTAATTAAAGGACTATTTTATCTGTTACCCATTACCCAGCTCCAAAGCTACTTTAAGGTTTTCAAGCATATATGTGTAGCTGTAGACTAAAGTTTTAGTGTTAATTTTCTGTCTTAATCTGTTTTCTGTTGCTGTAACACAATATCACTGACTAGATATCCTATGAAGATTAGTAAGTTATTTGTTACACAGGTGAGAAGGATGAGATGTCCAAGTACATTGTCCTGACATCTAGTGAGGCCCCTCTTGATTCATTGTAACATGGTTGAAGTCATCATACATTGAGATAGAAAAAAAAAAAGAAAACAGGCCAGCATGTGTCTCTGTTCTTCCAACTACCATCATAGTAGTTTCATCTTCAAGAAATAACCTAAACCTAATTGTTCCTCAAGTATCCCACTCATATATGAGTATGTAGGTTCTGCTTCTAGCATATTAATTTGAGGATAACACATTAAAATATACTTTAAATATCACTTTATACCTGTCAGGATAACTAATTAAAATAAGACAAGCTATCAAAAAAGATAGCAAATGGGGATAAAGATGGGGAAAATTGTTATTCTTGTACTTGTTGTTGAAAAGAAAATGACACAGCAAAAATAAAAAGCAAAATGTAGGTTCCATTAAAATGGAAACCAAAACTAAGGTAGAATTGGCATTAATAACTGGACAAATTACTAGCTATTTCTAACTTTAATTCTATTTATTTATTTATTTATTTATTTATTTATTTATTCAAGGGGAGGATGGTTCACCAGGGCAGGGCCTCAGCCATTGCACTCGAACTTCAGATGCTTGCACCACATAATATGCATGTCAGACCTTGTACTTGCCTCACCTTTGTGCATACAGCTTATGTTACTTGTTAAGTCCATGTTCATTTATAATGTTAGTCATAATTTCCACACTTTATTGTATACTATACCTATTTTTTTCCAAATCATCAAACCTCAGCTACTACAAGAAACAAAACAATACTGTAATATAATGCAGATATACTTCTATGATTTATCTCATATTCATGGTTGAATACAAATTTTTGCTTAATTCAATAATGAATATGAGAACAGATTTTCCAGAACATAATCTTTTTAACTTTATTTTGTATGTTACAATACATTTATATTCATAAACTGAATATCAATTAACTTTCAAAGTGTTCTTAAATAAACAATATTAAGAATAAAATTCAGATAATAAAAATAAAGTTTGAGGTTTAAGCACATGCAACAAATGGTACTAATGTAAACTGTACACAATGGTCCATTCTACTTATGCATATATACCCTCTAACCCTACCCACTTGAAGATGAGCATGTTTATTATCCCAAAGAGATCATTTATGTCATGTGTAACAGTCCCTCCACCTTAGAGCTAATTGCTGTCGTTATTCCTATCATCATGAATTTATTTTTCCTTGTCTCATAATCCATGATGTCATGCTGCACGTTCTAGTTTGTACCAGGTTTGTGCATATCTTCTGTTAAAAATTTAATGCTCTGGAGAGTCATTGACAATGTTATGCATTACAGGATTAACTTTCTCTTATTTTTTATACAGTATTGCAATGCATGTATAGACCACAATTGGTTTATTCTTTATTGATGGCTATCTGGACTGTCTAATATTATATATACATTTGCTCTAAATTTCTTTGTATTTGTATGTCAGTGAACATATTTACACATTTCTCTTGGAGGTATACTCATTTCTTTAAAACCGAGATTAACAGTTTGTAACATTGATAAGAATAATTTTTAGCTTTGAAATGGAATTAAACAATATTTTTCACACATGAGAAATTGTGTTGTTTCCTACAACCAAAACAACATGCAAGATTCAAATCATCAACCTTTTTAAGCTTAGCTATTTTGTTGTTTTTATTAAGTTACCACATTATGTTTTCATATATGTTCTACTAATAAAGAATGATGTACAACGACTTAAGTTATTTGAAGCCACCAGCAAATTAAATGTAATGAAAACAGTGACAAAAACAAAGACAGCTCTGATGCAGACCAAATATATTCAGTTTTCTATTATAATGACAGAAGAAAGCTGTGTAAAAAAGGTTAGTTATCATTCTTTTTTTACAGTTTATTTTTATTTTTTTATCTTCATTAATTAGTTTTGTACTCAGCGAATACAGTCAATTTGGTACCATTCTTAGGCTCATCCATGTCTTACCTCCTCCACCTGGCCCCTCCTTGACCTATATGGGTGACGCATTCACAGTTATGGGGAGGATAAATGTCTCTGCATATCATGACCCAACGTGTGCCTCTGACATTCTTTCCGCCACCTCTTCCGCAAAATTTCCCTAAGCCATGTTGGGTTCATTTTGGGTCTGCTTCAATGATGAGGTGTTGGGGGCCTCTGGGTCTCTGGAAATATGATTTGGTATGAGTTGATTTTTCTCTGTGTTGATCTCCTTCACCCTTGTGCTGTTCCTGGCTCACCAAGAAAACAGCACCCTTGCTTGTTTCACCAATTGTTCTTAGTTTCACCCAGTGCCCTTTTGAGGTAAGATGGGGTGGCTCTCTCCTTAAGATCTGCGTCTATCTGAAAAAGAGAAGCAGATACTCCAGCAGAGAGTAAAGTTAGCACCCTACAAATGAGATAGCCCTTACTTTCTTTTTTTTTTTTTTTTTTTTTTTTGTTTTTCGAGGTAGGGTTTCACTCTAGTTTAGGCTGACCTGGAATTCACTATGTCGTCTCAGGGTGGCCTCAAACTCACGGCAATCCTCCTACCTCTGCCTCCCAATTGCTGGGATTAAAGGCGTGCACCACCACGCCCGGCAACCCTTATTTTTTTTTATAGAGAATTTAATAGGTGTAGGCCCTCTTGTAGCCCATTTTCAGGGATCATTTCTATAGTTCATTAGTTATCATTCTTTATATACAAATCTTATTTTATAGAAGGTAGACAAATATTATTGTTATAAATCTAAGAAAAGATAAAGCATATGGAAACAATCTAATGCAATTCAAAATAAAAACAAAAGTAAATTGAATATACAAATATAGACATTTCAGTAAGTAATCAATAACATTAAAATTGCTTTGATAAATATGTTATGTGGCCTAGTATGTAGCTTAGACAATGTGAATTAAAAGATGGAGCATCTTAAGATAAAAAATTCAAAGTAATCCAGGCATAATGGCACACACCTTTAATTCCAGCACTCAGGAGGCAGAGATGGGAGGATCACTTTGAGTTTGAGGCCAGCCTGAGACTACATAGTGAATTTTAGGTCAGCCTGGGCTAGAGTGAGAACCTACCTCAAAAAATAAATAAATGCAAAGCATAAATAAGAGAAAAGTAATGTTTTACAGTTTTGAAGTACTATTAAGAAAATAAAAAAATCAATGAGTTTGAAAGGTGATAAGAAATAGAAGTTAACAATAAAAAAGACAAAAGTAGAGAGCAGAATGGCGATTACCTGAAGCTGGGGAGAAAAGGTTGAAAGCAGGATGGGACAAGGGTATAGTTATATGGAAACAAAGTTTTGTTGTGCTTTGTCTAATAGAGTGATTATAGATGTGTTCATTTTTCATCACTGTTATAAAAGTCCTGAACAAAATAACTTAGGGGATGAAAAATTTATTCTGACTCATAGCTTCATACATTTTAGTCTCTAGTAATTTAACCCCATCTGTTTTGGTTAAACATCATGGTTATGTGCATGCCTTGGTAGAGATGTTTATTTTCCTTATTTAACAGCCAAGGAGCAAGGGAACAATGCCGATTCCATGGGAGACTTCTTTCATTCTCTTTTGTCTAATTCAGGACCTCAATCTACTAAGTAGTGCTACACACATTCAGATTGGACCTCACCACACCTTTTCTGACAAACATATCCATAAGTGTACTTTACTGTGTTTTCCTCATATTTCTTGCTGCATATTTGCATAAAGTACCTGCCAATAACTATACCAAAACCTATATATTATACTGTATTGTTATTTTTTTTCTATCAGTTTAATTAAGAATTACCCTGTAGGATGAAACTCCAGGTGAAGAATCACATGGCTGCGATGGGCATTTGTCCTTTGTTAGGGAAACTACATCTGTTTTTCATTAAGGTTATACATAAAAAGTTCAAGTAATAGGCAATTAATTAAGGAATTTAAGGAAAATACATCTGGGGATTGTTATAAAAGTCTAATCATCAAAGGAGTTTAAACATTCTAGAGGAAGAACAGGAAGAGGTCAGAGAGAAATTTATGTTGAAACTGCAAATGTAAGGTGAGGCAGTAGCTCACAACTTAAACCAGAGTAAGGACAACAAGGGAAACAACTTTTAAAACTGTAAGAATTAATATGAAATCCAAAAATATTGCTAAAATGAAGAGAAATCTTGATTTTTTAATAGTAAAGAAAAGTTATTAATGCAAATATATTCTGAGAAATATTGTAGTGTATATGCATAGTATTAAACATAAATTTGGTGAAAGTTCTAGAATTTGTACCAAATTAATCTGTAGTTTTTGCTAAATTTAATTTGAGAAGAGATATGCTATGAAGATCAATGAATTTTGGAGGTTTGTGAATTCTCTGTGCATTTCTTCTCTTTTTATTTTTAGCACTGAAACATTTTAACATTTGCAATGAATAGGAATTATAAGTATCTAGTGATGTTTATGCTATATTGCATTTCCTAATTTCTTAATGAACTCGTAATATTGAAGTCCTATCAAGTTAATTTTTCTCTGGCAACTCACATAGTAACTGCATCAAAGTTTATGGTAGGGACTGAAATGAATATTTAATGACTAAAAATATGTTAAAGTCAATGATAAAATTCTCTGAGGGGAGGTTTTGCTTAATTACAATCACAGAAAACACTACACAGTTTAAAACTGTAAAATTTAGGAAGATTTGTTTCAAAAGCAAGGTATTCTATATTTTATTAGAAAATATTGTTTGCTAGGCTTGGCGACACACACCTTTAATCCCAGCACTCAGGAAGCAGAGGTAGGAGGATCACCATGAGTTTGAGGCCACCCTGAGACCACATAGTTAATTCCAGGTCAACCTGAGCTAGAGTGACAACCTACCTCGGAAAAAATCATTTTTTTCCTAAATTAAGCAAAAGCCTTATTCATAGAAAAAGTGGCTTTTGGAATTCATACAAGTACAAGATTAAAATTCCATCTATGCATTTGAGAGAGAGAGAGAGAGATACAGGGACAGAGCAAGGCGCAGAGATAGAGAATGGGCATGCTAGGGCCTCTAGCCACTGCAAAGAAAGTCCACACATATATGCCACCATGTGCATCTGGCTTATGAGGGTACTGGGGAATTGAACATTGGTACTTAGGATTCACAGGTAAGCACTTTAATCACTGAGCCATCTCTCCAGCCCAAGTCTAAAATTCTAATGCAATAGGATTTCATAAAAATAATCAAGCTAAATATAATCCATGTTTCTGGAACTACAAATGCACCATTTGAATACATAGTTAAAATATGTGAGTGTAAAAGAACATGTAAAATAAGATAATTTTAGGTTAATTAGGAAAGGAAATGTACTCTATGACATTGATGTGTTTTTATTACTTTCTAGTTTGGTTTTAATTTATTTGTTATTTTAAAACTATATTTTTGAATGCTGGCTATAAAAAAGAAGAAAAATTTCTGAAAAAAACAAATTGTTTTAAATGATCCCCAGTCCATATTTTCACATGATAACAAAAAGCTACAATCAAAGCAAAAAACTTAGTTTTACTCATTTTTGAAGCATGTCTCAAAACAAAGAGGTATTTCAATCACTGTGTGAAGGGCTTTATATTGGAAATTAGCCCATGTAATGGATATCTAATTGGTTGAATATCCCTCCCTCCATTGTAAGGTTGAGCAGACTCTACAAATTTTCTTTTCCCTGACATTGCTCAGTTTGATAATGATTGAATTCCACAACTAATTTCTGCTACCTCAGCAGCAGCTAACTCGTGGGAATCTGCCAGCATTTTGAAAAGTTAGACTATATTAAGGGGTACAAATGTGACTCTGTCCTCTATTGAAATTGAGTTGCTGGTGTAGAACATCATTTAATGCATCTTAATAATAATTTATTATTATCAACTAACTTCTGTGAGTAGTTCAAGGAGTGACCTGTCGTAATGCTTTAGAAACAACTACAATTACATAATGTGAAATAACTTTATAATCATTGTAGTAGCAGTATCTCATGTAAGTAGAATAAGAATAGCAGTAATAGTCAATAATTGATGAGGACTGTATGATGTTCTACACACAGTAAAATGCATGTGTGGTGATTAAAACATAAGAAAGGAAGAATTCATAACTAGCCCACATTCCTTGTCTTTGATCAAGAACATAAGTGTCCCTAGGACTTTTTTGTTTTAATAAAGTTTATTTAAAAATTGTCATTACAGTTTATTAACAGGGTAACTTAAGTGCAAAATAGATTCATATGTGGGTGGTTTGCATCAATGGTTTACTGTACTAGAATTTTTTCCTCTTATATTTTGAATATACAAGAAGAAAAACGGATTTTAAGTAATAAATAAACCATTGCAAATGCTGTTTTTTAAGCAATCCAGTACATTAATATTCCTACATTTTAAGGAGAACAGTCACACAGCACAATGGGGCAATGCTTTGTGAATTTTCAAGCCAAATAATAGTACCAGTACTTTTATAGAATGCTTCACAATGCAGTTAGCATGAGAGATTACACGTTCCTCTAAGCATTACCTAACAATCTTAAAGAATTCAAGATAATGAAGATAGTAAATTCTTAAATTTTCATTTGATAACATTATTTGAGCATTAAACTTCCTTATAAAAGAAATGTTTTCTTAAAGGACAAACTAAGATTAATCACTATCATCTAAAATTCAATTCAATTATTGAAGTATTTATTAAACATATTTCCATACATACCATTAAAGCAGTTTTTAACATATAAATGATAACTATAACTTTATTCTATATCAAGTAAAGTGTCACTAAACAATTTTAAAGACTATTAATTAGATGAAGTTAATTTTGTAGTTTATAGAAAGGTACAATTAAAGCAAGCATGATTGAAAGTTATTTTATAACATTTGTTCAAATACATTTTCAAAACCATAGCAATGTATTTGGGAGGAAGCCAAGGATATAAAAGAAATGAGAAATGTAAAATTGGACTTTCATATAAGTTGACACCTAAAATATGGTATATATCTCTTCTTATATAAATCCTTTGAACAAACAGGTGCTGAATTCTAACTTCCCTGAGTAAGCAGTACTGCTTAGTATTGTACATTATTTTTCTATCACTGATGTAATACTATACCAAATGAATGTTTAGTCACTATAAGTCCTTTATGTTAAATTTAGCTTATGGTTCTATATTTATAGATTTTTCCCAGATTTCCCCCCACCACCACCATTATCACACTCTGACACACACATTGGTAACACAGCACTTTTATTTATAAATAAAATAGCTAAGCTCTTTGTCTTCAAATTGAGAAACAGTACTGCCCAAGACACACATCAAACATTGAATATACTTAATAAAAACTTTTGGTATTTAATCTGAATTTGAACTATGAAATTAAAGAAAAATTCAAGCTGTGCGTGATGGCACATGCCTTTAATCCCAGCACTCAGGAGGCAGAGGCAAGAGGATCAGTGTGAGTTTTACTGTGTTACCAATGTGTGTGTGTGAGTGTGTGCATGGGGGTAGGCAAAATCTGGGGAAAACCTATAAATGTAGAACCATAGCTAAATTTAACAGAAGGGAGAAGATTCTATGGGGTGCTGAATTGATGGAGAGAGAGGGGAATAGAGATAGGAGGGGTAATGAGGATCAACAAAACAATTATACTTGAAAAGGCCAGAATTAATAAATCGAAAACTGCATGCCAACTTAAAAGAAGATAAAAATACTGGCAAGAGGCAGTATGTATTGTATATATTGTACTTCATTATAATAAGCATTCTATACATGTACATTAACTACTATACAACTACTGATTTTTGGCAGTTCTTTAGTTTGTTGGCATGTGCTGGTTTGGGAGTTCTTAGACATTTAATTTTCAGATATCCTCCCTGTTTATCATCCTTTTAAGACTGAACTATATGTTTATGATTTGATTTATTTTAAGTAAATTTACCAATGAAAGAATCTTGAATTACTATTTCTACCCAAAACACAACAGAAGAAAAAGCAATTTCTTAATCATGAACAAATCTAAAGCTAGTATCACGTGAGTCCACTTAGTTGTACCACTTATTATCAATTACTATTGTATACTTAGGTCAAATTATATTACTATCAGCTATTTGTACATATAACTGAATTTAAATATTTTGCATATCTTTCACATTAAATATATGATTGTAATTTAAAATATGATTGTTCCTCATTTTAATGATTAGAGGAAACAAGGACATAGTGGTTTGGTGGCTTGACAAGAAAACACAGTGATCAGCATCACATTAAATTTACCATAAGCATAGTTCTGATTATATTAAGACCTAAAAAGAAAACTGAGACTTGATAAGTTAAGGTTATAGTTTGTGTTATTTGGAGAATTTTTATTCTTCCTCTGTGTTTTTCATATCCTGATCAAAAAAAAAAAATTACTGTTGATTTATAACCATCTCACTCTCCCTACTTTATTTTACCTTATTAACTATCTTCCTCTGTAAATCACACCTTTGTCTTTCTTTTTCATTTATTTTTAATTAATTTATTTATTCATTTGAGAGACAGGCAGAGAGAAAGGAATTGGGCACACCAGGATATTTAGCAGCTGCAAATGATCTCCAGATGCATATACCACCTTGTGCACTGGCTTACCTGGGTCCTGGGGAATTGAACCTGGGTCTTTTGAATTTGAAGACAAGTGCCTTAACTGCTAAGCCATCTCTCCAGCCCATGCTGTTGTATAGCAGATTGCTCTGAATTGAAATATTCCCTCCTGAAGAGAGTAAGGAGACTCTTGGGATTCAGGAAATCATGTCTGGAAGACGAGAAATTTAAAACATCATGCCACCACTCCCCAAGCTCATAGGAGTGCTAAACAGCTGTTAAAGGATTTACTTTGACCTATATTAATTAAAAATCAAAGCATTCCCTTCTGTATTGAAAAGGGGGTCTTAGGAAGTCATGAAGTCAGGCAAAAGGTTGCAAGACTCCTTCCTAAGGCTATATTAATAGAAAGCTACTAGAGGAGAAACTCTGATTGAGCTGTCTACAAGTCGTGCAGGGTGCTTAAGACTGTCCAATGAGCTGAACTACCTGCAGGTTGTGGAGTAAGCTCCAGAGATACAGTTTCCAGGAGTCATCACCTATGCTTGAATGGGCTTTCCAGTGATGCAGCTGCCTTTGAGTTATCCATCACTCCTGTAAGAAACCCCTCACCCTGCTCTGTAGACAACTTCAGTACACTTGTTTATTCACCAAAACTGGTTTTGGTGTAATAGTACTTTTCTTCTGTCATCTTAGCTCTAGGTGAGGTGAATAGAAACTTGTTTGCATTGGCAAAAGCAAAATGTTTCATATGACATATGTCTAAATTGAGTGACTGTAAGGTATACCACTCTTCACCACATGTCTCTAGCTGCTTTTTGATCATCTAAAATGCTTTTTAAATTGTCATATTTCTACTGCTTGTGCTTTCTATTCTGTCTAGTTGAGGATATGAGATGTTTTCTGCCAAATCCTTTCCTCTGTCTCAATTCAGTTTTCATGAGTCCAACTGCTGAATGCAGCCTAAAAGCAGAGTGGAACTTCTGAGTCTCCTTAACACAAAAGTTTGAGAGAAGTCTTAGAAACTTCCAGCTATGACTAAGCGTGGTGCCAGATTCCTTTAAACATTAAAGACTCTTGTCTATCCCTGGGACAGATATAGTAGGATTCAAACACAGATTAGTATTATGGAGGACCTATCTCTTAATTCTATCTCACAATGACTATGTTGAGATTGTCTGAATAATGGGGGAAATCTTCTAATTGTAAGTCTCTTAAACACTTGATCAGTGTGTTTACAGATTTGGGGAATGTGTATGTTGACAACCTTGAAAGAATGTTTTTATTTAGCCTACCACATTATTAAATTTAAAGTATTATTGATTAGATTGTGATTAGAGAACACAGTTGTTCTTTTTTCCTAAATGGTAACTTGAAATTCTTGTTCCTGAGAAAGTATTTCTTATAAGGCAAAGGAAGCAGGGATATTCTAATACAATCTTATTTGAATGACCTAGTTTTTGGAAGTATAGTAGATTGACAGTAAGTGTTCCCAATAGACTCATGTGTCACTGGACCAGAGCTTGAGGTTTATTAGTCCAGCTTTCCAGTGGTAGTCAGCTCACTCAGATTATTTCTACCCAGAGATGTGATCCAGCTTCCTTCTCATATCAAGACTATAATCATAAATAAATCTTTTCCTCCATCCACTGTTTTTTGTTCCAGCAACAAAAAGATAACTGCCATAGCAATGATATCTGAAAGTGAGGAAAGGTCATGGGTCAATAAGGTAGCTTTCCATTTAAAACTATTTCATTGCTGTATATTAAATCATCAAGACATTTAAAAGAAGCAGTTTTGGAATAACCTATTCCTAGTATGAATAAATTTATTATCAAGTGAATGATGAGTTTTATCAGGATTTGTTACTCATGTAATGGAGATCAGTGTCAAAAACAAAAGTTCTGCTACTCTATTTGAGTAGTATGTGATTGGATGAAAAATATAAATGGAAGGATGGGAGTAACTAAAATATTTCACAAGGAATAGATATGGTATTTTTAGATATAATTAGATACATAAAATAATTAAACTGCTAAGATAAAGTTCCCCTCCTGAGAATAACTAACCACAATTCAATTCCTTTCCCAAGTCTATCTCACAATTCTTTCAGACAACTCAACCCCTGAGCTTATTATATGATGTGACATCAATCATGCCCTTGCCTAAGTCAAAGAACTGAAAATGTAGAAGACTAAACCCATGGGTGTGGAAAGAAAATACATTCACAGGGACTTGAAGAAAATACTAGACTTATACTGAATATAATTGCACCTCTCAACATAACACATAATGTGAAACAAGGAAAAAAACTATGTAACTTAAAGAAGAAAAAATTCAGTGCAATAAAACCTCTATGTTATGTAACACTGATGTAATTATTCCCATTTCTTTTGACTTTTCAAATACAACTTTATTCTTGTGGTATAAATCTCACTTTCTAGAATATCTTATATCCCCCAATACAGTCATGTGATTATTTTGCCTACCCTAATCCTCTGCAACAATACAAGTGTGCAAATCTCACTGATTCTAATATAGGAAAATATATTTCTTATTTATTTCAATATAGATATAAGAAATAATTTCAATTTGCTAGCTGATTATATCAGTGTATAATGAAAAAGAAAGTAATTAATGTATAGAAATGAGAAAACATTAGCAATGGGAACAGTGTGTATGAGGAGAAAGAGGAGTAATTTTGGAACAACTGGATTTTTAAAAATTCTGTTCTATATCTATATTGAACTTTCAGGGGTTACCCAGTTATATCAAGGAACTATTAGGTTTCTACACATTTATACAGAAAAGTTCTGAGTGAAATCAATGAAATAGTCTTATTACTTAGGATAATTTTAATTTGGATTTTGCTAGATGGAAGTGAAAAAGCACACAATAACATAATGAGTGTATTTTAAAGCAATGGATACACAGGAAAAAAATCTAAGAAATTACATTGTAAAATTATAATAAAAGTGAAAGGATAGACAGTGTGTCTAGCACCAGAAGGTGCTACATGAGCAGCAAACAACCTGACGTGATGCTCACATAAGTGCAATAGTGGTACACAACCATGGTGGGAAACCATCTGTTCTTTATTTGGCTAACTGATCTGCTCAGTGGAATGGAACCCATAGCTGGAGCTGGGAAACAAGTCAGAATCATATCCAAAAATGAGCCCACTCTCCATTATCAAGCTCCCACCAATCGTGGGCTAAAAGAGGGCCTACACATATTACATTCTCTCTAAAAAAAAACAAGGGCTATCCCATTTATCTGGTGCTAACTTTACTCTCCATCAGAGAATTTGCTTCTCTTTTTCAGATAGATGTAGATCCTAAGGAGACAATCACCCCATCATACCTCAAAACAGCCCCAGCTGAAACTAAGAATAATTGGGGAAACAAGAACGAGTGTTGTTTTCTTGGTGAACCTGATACCAGCACAATGGTGAAGGAGATAGACACAGAGAATAATCAGCTCTTACCAAATCAGATATCCAGAGATGCAGAGGCTCTCAAGACCTCATCACTGAAGCAGACCTGAAATGAAACCAACATGGCTCAGATAAATTTGCCAAAGAAGGGGCGGAAAGAATGTCAGAGTCACATGTTGTGTCATGATACACAGAGATATTGCCTCCTACCCATAACTGATGGCTAACCCCACAATGCAGGACCCATATTCCACAACAAGGAGAGTCCCTGTGGAGGGGTGATGTCAGGTAGGATGCTAAGAATAGTACCAACTTGACTGTATTCACTGAGAACACTACTAACAAAAAAGTTTAAAAATAAATAAAATTATAATAAAAGTGGAAGGATATCCTCAAATTTATTACATAAATAAAAGTACAATTACATTTCAAAATTAAAGTTACATCAAGACCACCATTAAAACAATGAGGCAAAGCCCAAGTTTTAGAAGGTTGAACAAAGTGTGGAAATAGGCAATTAGTCATATAGCAGGAGAGAGCTTCAAAAATAGAATAGAGAGAACAAAAATACAAAGTTTGTAAATTATTTCTCATAAAATTATAAAACAAATAATAAAGGAATATCAGTGAGAGTCTCAAAGAAGAGAGAGTGTCCTAAACTATAGGGAAACTATACGAATAATGGAAATGATCGTAATTATTTCAGTGTATCCACAGTGAACTTAAAGGGGCAAAGATAGGAAGTAACTGTAAAGAGATTGTAAAACTTGGATAAAGCTACATTTCAAGCATAACATCAGTTTCTTTAAGTGATGTAACTATTAAATTAAGATAAGGAAATACATGAATATATAATGAAATAAAAGAGATAAGTTAGTAAAATCAGTATTACGGAGTATACTGGGATAAATGCAGCAAGGTAATAAAAAAAGGACACTAGAATACATTGACAAATTCAAGAAGATGTTTGTTACTTTACAAAACTGAACTTAGAATCAAATTAATTATACTTTAAAAGCAGAGGCTTTTTGAGTAGTAGATAAAATGACTAACATACTGTGCATTATTTATTTTTGTTAAAGAATACAGTAATGATATACATACAAATATTCTAGCATATTCTTAAATTTCCAAGGAAAATCCATAGTCAAAAGAATAGACCATACAAGGAGAAAAATAATATTTGACAGTATAGTTTGAATGTGAACTCTCTTTTTACTTGATTACATACTTGAACAATTGTCCTTCAGATGATGAAACTATTTAAGAATGTTGGAAGGGACTAGGGAATTTGCTTATTGAGTAAAATTGTTGTCTCACAAGCATGAGGACCTGAGTTTGATCTCCAAAACCAATGCAAAACTGCCAATTATAATGATGCATATTCGTAATTCCAATAATGTAGAGGGCCTCTCAGGCTTGCTGACTAGCAAGTATATACTAGTGAGGTCCAGACTCATGAGAGACCTCATATTGAAGGAATAGAAAAAAAAATGGAAACATAGAATTCCTAAGTATTTACAATAAGATGTGATCTCTGATGTGCACACACACACATATCACCACACAAATGCATAAAAATATTGCATTAAGGTGTTGGAATGTTATAGAAACTTTGTGGTAACTGGGAATGTATCTTATGGATTATAGCCTATCTTCAGTTTTAGACTAATGGTTCTTTTTACTGATCTGCTGAAATGTCAAGTATAGTCTTGCTTCCACTACTACAATCTACTATGTACTTCACACCTTATTCAACATACTTGAATCTACTTTCTCAAAATGAATCCTTTTGATTTGCTTTTTTCAGGCATTTTATGACCATAACAATAAAAATAACTAACATAAAATTGGTACCTTTAATTACTGTTGTTCCTATGAGAAACCTGACCATGTGGTTTGTAGCCTTTCCAACTGGTTTATGAAGAACATGAAAGAATTTTGAGCTCTGAACCATTAAGATGCAATAAGCAGAGCTTAGTGGACCATTCTGAAAGGAATGAAGGAGACCAGAATGCCAATAAAACATAATACAATGAAGTGTAGGTTCATGAAGTTTCAGAATGTTATAAGGTTTCTATTAGGGATCAGGCTAGAGATAATTTCAAATATATACGGTAAGGCATCTGGCTATTTTCTAGGCACAGTCCTAAAATGTTGAGTGTGTCTAAATTTAACAAACAGTGGATTAAGTTGTTTGAATTGGCATCAAAACTTGTCTTCAGTGACCATGCATGTTCTACCATTTTGAAGGCATGAAGGAATTAAGACTGAGGAGGTCATAGAAGACTTGTGCAAAGTACCCACAAAGCTAGTAGGGATAGGAAGATATAATGAGTCAGGTTCTCTGTATGTTGCTTCTGAGTGGGCTGTGTAGGAAACTTCAAAAGTAACAGTAAGTCACCTTGGATATCACAAGTTGTCACAGATCACAGGAAAATGATATGGACACCAAGGCAAGTGTCACTGAATGGAACTGACCTAGGAGAGAAGTCATGCATGCTGCAAAGTATGCTGTTGGAAAGGTGGTGATGTGCAAGGCCAGTGGAGCTTAGGTGATGCTACCATGATCCCCAAATGCTACATATGTGGCTATGGAATTAAGTGTTTTCTGTGCTAAATTTGGGTTTTGCTTTGGTCATTTTTTTTCTTGATTTACTTCCATTATTCCATTTAGGAATGGGACAGTTTATATTGTGAATCTATATTCTTAAAGAATGTACTTTGTTATTTTTATTATACTGGGGTTTACAGATTACCTTCAGTCTTAAAGAGATTTTAGACTTTGATTTTGAAATAGGATGAGAAATGTAATACTTAGGGGACTTTTGAAATTAGACTGAATGTATTTTGTAGTATGAGAGGGCCTTGGATATATTAGGTACATGAATGGAAGCTTATAGTTTGCCTATTAAATGTCCTCCATTGGTTGTTGAGTTGGAATATTTTTTTTAATTTTTTTTGTTTATTTTTATTTATTTATTTGAGAGCAACAGACAGAGAGAGAAAGAGGCAGATAGAGAGAAAGTAAATGGACGCGCCAGGGCCTCCAGCCACTGCGAACGAACTCCAGAAGCGTGCGCCCCCTTGTGCATCTGGCTAACGTGGGTCCTGGGGAATTGAGCCTCGAACAGGGGTCCTTAGGCTTCACAGGCAAGCGCTTAACCGCTAAGCCATCTCCCCAGCCCAATGTTGGAATAATTTATAGAAGTTTCAGGAGGTGGAACTGAGATGAAGGAAGTAGGTTTCAGGGGAGGGAGCAATGTAAACATTATGGAAAATGCACAAACCCCCATTAAAGTATAACCTTTCTGTTACCTTATATGCTGAGATATAAGAAAAAAAAAACCTTATACTTCCATTATTACAGTCACAATTGACCATTAATTCTGCCATTCTTTCCTTTCTATGATGGACAGAACCCTATCCAATCATCAGCCAAAATAATCCTTCTTCCTTTAAATTGACCTTTTTCACACTTTATCACTGTAATGAGAAAAACAACTGATACATATTTGTTAAATATGTAAAAACCACATTTAGATGTAAACTTCAAACTCATCTCAATGGGAAGTCATTTTAAAGTATGAAAAACTATGTTCCATTCATCAATTAAAAAAATATTTACTTATTTGAGAGAGAAAGATAGATGAGAGGAGAAAGAAAGACAGATAGGGAGAGAATGTGTATACCAGGGCCTCTAGCACTACAAACAAATTCCAGAGACATTTGGCACCTTGTGTGTCTGGCATTACATGGGTAGTAGGGAATCAAACCTAGGTTTTTTTTGCTTTGCTGGCAAGCACCTTAACTGCTAAGCCATCTCTTCAGTCCCCAATTTTTATATTAGAGAAGAATTTCTAACATTACTACAATTGTTAAAATATCACCATACCAAATAATTAATTTGAAAATATCTCAAATTATAAATAACAACATGTTGAAGTAAGAAACTTCAAAATAAATATTGTAAAAATTATAAATATTTTAATGTTAAAAAGCATAGTGTATGTCCTTTTAATTACATACTTAAGAAAATAGATACATATATGTTCATAAATGCTAATTTTACATAAACATTAGATATTAGCAGTATCTCTCTCACATTTAGAAATTAGTTCTGAATGAGTAGTAAAATACAAATGTGAGTTTGTTTACTAAAATGAGGTAATACATATTCCAATTGGAATAAAATATTTTCAGTCCTCACTATTATTTGCTATGTTATCTATAGTCTTACCATATTAAGTTGTATATTCCACTTAAGATGGTAGAAAGAGTACACCATCTTTTAGATCATATTAATAGGTATGTAGTAAAATAAATTAATACATTGGTCATAGAAAAGAGCACTAAAATAGAATTATCAGCAAACTAGAAATGTAGGTAGTTTTTTTAAAAGTTATAGCATTCAAAATATTAGATTGAAAATAAGTTAAAGCCCATAAAAGAAACATTGGTTATTTCCCGAGATACTACAGCAGTATATACCACTCTCAATAGAGCAAAGAAGCACTGTAGCTTTATTAAGCAACAGCTGGAAGAAGTATACTACAGGATAAAGTACACATGCTGTTTCAACTCTAACATCTATAAACAGAGAAGTCTCTGGGTTTCCCATTCTACCCTGCTAGCTAGGCTACTCACAGCCCAGAGGGAATTACATCCCAAGCCAACAGCTCTCTCATTCCACAGTCCTGGTATATCCAAATTATCCTTGTATCCACACTGAAAGCCATTTGTTCATCTTCAAAGCTCCATATAATGGCTTTCCTTGGTCTCCACACAGGGATTTCAAGCCTAATTTACATCCACCAGGAACTGATTCATCTTCATATAATGGTCTTACTGGTCTTTCTATGGCCTTAGTGGGTATCCATACTGTGATTTTAACTCTGATTCACATTAGCACATCTTATCACCGCCTGGTATAGTTTCACCTTTATACAATGGCCTTATTGGGCTTCCATGAAGGGATTTCTACCCTGTTTCACATTGCCACATTTCAGTACCTCCTGGCACTGTGTTCAGTTCATGACAAACTTCCCTGAATTATTCATGTTTCCAAAACCAGTATCATGTGGACACCATATCCACATTTAAACAATGATAAACTCCAGTGGGAAATATAGTTGAACCTTGAAGAACAGGATACTGTTTCACCAGTTTTCCTTCAAGCCAACTTCTTTCAAATAATTTGCCTTCTTACTAGCTTGAGACTGCCACACATGGATTTCACTCTCAGGCATTTTTCCATTTTCTCAATGCAAAGCAGTTGGCTCACCTTCATAATAGTAATTCTCCTTAATAATTTCAGATTAAGTTACCAATCTCTATACCAGTAATTTCAAATTTGCTTATGTTTTCCTGTCATAAAATGTGCATCTTTCATATATTTCTTTTCTATACCTTCCCCCAACACACTATTCCAGTGCTTTTAAATTCAACCTAAATCAAACTCTCAGGTTGTGGACAGAAGAATGCAGGCAGTCTTTTTCCAGTAGCCTGACAACAGTGTTCGCTCCTGCCCTTTGAAAGTTCATAAACCAAGCCTCCACAGTCCACAGTTATCTTTGCTTTTAGCATTTTCAAAGTGTCACTAGAATGTACCATCAAGATCTGCTTACAGCACTGCAAGGATTCTCTGGTCAAGAGTACATTTCCTCATTCTTCATACAAACACATTGCAAAAGACCAAATCCCACAAGGTCAGATTCGTCACAGCAGCAACCACCCTTTTTGATACCTTCTTATTGTTAACATACACATCAAACCGGAAACAACTTTTGTAAGGAAATAGATTATTTCAGTTTTATAAATTCCATGAAAAGCTCCATCATGGCAGAAGACAGCTCACTTCCCTACATCCACAGCAGAGAGAACAAAACCAAGAGCAGCAAGCATGGACAGCCAGAGCTAAAACTGGCTTTCAACATACCTAGTAGGATTTGAAGCAAGGTCTATCCCCAGTGACAAACTTTTTCTATCAGGATCCTGGAGACTAAAAGAAGCTTAATCTTAATCAAAAATGCCTCAGAGCAAATGTTACAAACATTTATATTCCAACCACCATAATATCCCATTATATTTCTTGAAGAATTTTGGTGAGTACTACCATATCAATGGATTTTATTCTTCTACTTCATAAGCATTTAATATTATGCTATTTATTACAGGCATTTTACTTAATTTTAATGATGCTTTATTGCCTTAAAGATACAATATCTTGACAAGACCCAGGATTCCTGCTCCTAGCCAAAATAAAATCCTTCCTGTGACTTTCTAACCTCATCATAGGTAATAGGCTTTAATTTGCACATCTCATGGCCAAATGCTTCCATCTCTACACCCTCTTTAATGTACATGCCTTACAGTAGTTGTGAGTAGTGACAGTCAGTGACTTAAACCTATATGGCTAGCCCTAATCTTCATACATGTGCATTCATTGTAAGTCTAGGCTTCATTTTCTGCTTTCTATACTTTAGATGTTGCATGTTTTGGATATTCAACAGTATTTATTGTGTTTTGTAACACACAGTATGATTAAACTGCTTTTAGTGGTTTACTATTTACCTTTACTTATTCACATGAAGTCAGCAATATATCTGCAGCAACTAACAACATGAATATTAATAGTAAGTGCCACAGACCGGCAAAGCTGGGACCACCAGTCCAAGGGAAAACAGGGCCTTGGGAGGTGGGCAAGGAGTCAGCGAAGTGACAAACAGGCACACACACAAGGTTAATGTATCTGAGTGTATTTTACTGAAGTAGAGCATCAGGTTTTATACAGTTCTGGCTGCATAAGCTTAGCCTTTGTTTATTCAGCCTGTTTCAGGAATCGAGGCACAAATACATTGAGTAAAGATTACAATCACATATTTAATAGTTAATATCTCACCAAAATTAGTGTTAGACAGTCAGTGGTTACAAATGACTTTTGGTTTTTAGCCTGCTTCAAGCATCAAGTATTTTTAACAAAAGTTCTAACAAGGCAACTTCATAACTCTAATATTTGTTTTTCATTGAATCATGCCATAAAAATGTAGGTGTATCAAAGCCTGTCTTCTCATAATTGAATCCCAGTTGTTTCCTAATTCTTTCTCTTTGTGCTTTAGTAAGCAAGCACCAAGGTGGCCTTAACTTAGCAAGTCTGTCCACAAAAGTTAAAGAATACCAAGAAACATGCTTCCCACCATTGTTTACTAGCATATCCCCATTCCTATACACTCCTGTATAAGGTTCATTGATTGGCTTTGGTCCTCGGAATTCTGACTATGGCTTGAAACAGCAGCAGGGTCTTTGGAGGAAGTGTCACACCATCAGGTGACTCAATTTTTGGAAACTGTTCCATATCTAATTTCTACTAAATCGTGAAAGAACAACATGCTGCTGCCATGTGTCAGGAACAGAACAGTAGTAATGAAGAAAACAGCTATTAGAGAGCAGCAAAAGGCACTACAAGCCTGGAGAATGCACGTCCTTCCAGGAAGCTTTCTTCCTTGAAGATTTCACCTTGGCCTGGTGAACAGGTCACGCAGACTCCACTGGAGTTGGCGTGGCAAGTAAGTAGATACATAATTTCACACTCATGATCCTCTGCTTAGCCTCACAAGTGCTAGACTTATTGGCATACACCTGCCTTAATTATTTGTTTTTGAGAAATTTTGTCAAGTATTAACATATTTGATAGGGTTTTTGCCAAGTTTGTTAAGTTATTTGGGGAAGAAGGGTGAGAGATCACAGTCCACCAGTGTGACAGATGGTGTGATTGATGAATTAAAAGAACATAAAATAGTACAGTGAAGACAACTCTGAGCCACATGGTGTTTCTAAGTAGCTGCATACATTAAATTGGGAAGTGTCTGTGGTGTGTTAGTATTAAGTACTTAGTAATTCTTCCCAAATACTTGACAAGTCTCACTTCCCAGATTACTTTTATATTTTTTCCTCTAAGAAATAACTTCTTATATATCCTACTTGAATTTTGAAGAAGAGATGAAACTTGTTCATGAAGGTCACATATTTATTCATGTGCTAATTAAAAAATCTTACTGAAATCAGCATCACTTTAGGTGATTTACTGGGGTTGAGAGCAAGAAGAGATGATCCCATTTTGTGTTTGGTGAGGATTTGACACCAAAACATCTACAAAGGTTTGAAACATTCATCAAGTCACCCATGATGACCATGGAATTGGTAGACAAAAATTGGGTTTTCTAAGGGCTGCAGTCTTTCAATGAGATTGTAAAGTCAATAAAAATTCTCCATATTAATTCTGAATAATTTCATGTGGACATTTCTTAAATTCTTATAGATTCATAGACTATCATAGGAGGAGAAAGATTAACAAATTTTGTGGAATTCTTCCCTTTATTTTCTTCATACCAAATTCTATTTATTTATTAGGAGAGAGAGTGAGGCAAAGAGAGAATGGTTGCACCAGGGCTTCTAGCCACTGCAATGGAACTCCGGATGCATGTGCCACCTTGTACACCTGGCTTATTTAGGTTCTGGGGAATTGAATCTGGCTCCTTAGGCTTCACAGGTAAGTGTGTTAATCACTAAGCAATCTCTCCAGCCCATACACCAACTTAAAAAAATATGTATTTATTTGCAAATATGGATATATATATAGATAGTTAGATGATTGTTTTTTGTTTTGTTTTGTTTTGTTTTGCAATATCTCACAGCCAGCCTTTTCCAAGTGCTATGGTGTACCTCTGTTCTGATTCTCAAACACAAAACTTAATATTTATGGGACCTGTTAATTTTTAGATACTATATTATATCCTTGACAGATTCTGGATTCAAGCTTTGTTTACTAACTTCACAATGCAGAGAAACACTGCTTAATTTCTTTAATAAAAGAAATAAAATTCCATTATGTGGAATTTCTGGATATAAACATGCTAAATATATTCTCTCTATTATCTGTATCATACTCATAAAATTTCAAGAATGACAAAACTGTGAGAGAGAAAAATGAGGGAGAGAGAGAGACAACCTTAAGTAGATTGAATTTCCCCAATGAAAAAACTGATTTTTTTTTTTTTTCAGTTTCTTGAGGTAAGGTCTCACTCTAGCTCAGGCTGACCTGGAATTCAGTGTGTAGTCTCAGGGTGGCCTCAAACTCATCGCGATCCTCCTACCTCTGCCTCCCAAGTGCTGGGATTAAAGCTGTGCACCACCATGCCCGGCTAAGACTGAATTTTTATAAGAAAGTATAATTTATTTGAAAATACTTAGGGTTTAAATATGCAGTCTTTGCTAGGCAAGACATAATTCACTTTCCTGATTCTGATAATAATATATTTTCTTGTAAGACAGGGTAAGAAAGACTTTGAGAGGAAATGTAACATATTAACAATCTGTACATATTTACGAAATCTAAGGGTCAAAGCGCATTTTGTTCTACTCACAGACAACTAACTGTATGAAGCAGATAAGGGGAAATCAATTGAACCAAATGTACTTTTAGTTGAAAACTGAATTACAAACATGAATCACATTTGTACTATTACATAGATATTATATAAGTACAGTCATAATACATTTGTTACTCTGCCTCAATTTTTAGTAGTTAAAATTTTATAATATATGATTTGTGTATAGTATGTTTCACTGCTAAAATGACATTTTATCTTTACTGCTATGTCCAAAAGAATTATAAAAATGCATTACTCAAAGTTAGTACTCAACATGTGATTCACTGAATTAATGAGAGAAGAAAAGAAGGTGGTTCTTGAAATTAAGATGTGATTTTTACATACTTTAAAAAAATTAATTTATTTTTACTTAATTTTAATTGATTAATAAAACCATATTTTGGGGGGGATGGAGAGATGACTTATCAGTTAAGGAGCTCCACTGCAAAGCCAAAGTACGTAAGTTCAATTCCCCAGGACCCACTTAAGCCAGATGTACAAGATGGCACATGTCTAGTGTTTATTTGATGTGCCTGGAGGCCCCATTGTGTCTATTCTCTCTCTATCTGCTTCTGTCTTTCTCTCCTCTCTGTCTCTGCTTTATTCTCTCTCTTTTTCTCAAATAAATGAATAAAAATAAATATTTTAAATAAATCATAATTGTACATGTTAATTGAATGTCATTATATATTTTATCCATGTATACATTGTATATTTAAATAAATATGATTATATATTCTCAAATATCATTTGTCTATGATGAAACATTTCAAAGTGTATTCTTTTAATTTTGTGATGTACATTACATAACTCTTACCTGTAGTTTCCCTACTTTACAATAGTACACCAGAATTTCTTACTGTTATCTAACAGGGATTTACTACCCACTGATTAAATTTTCCTCATCTTTTCTATGCCTAGTAATATTTCCAGCCTCTGATAACCAGTCTTTCTGCTCTCAACTTCTATGAGATCACCATTTTTTAAAGAAGATTGATAGATGATAGATAGATAGATAGATAGATAGATAGATAGATAGATAGACTTGCATTTCTATGCTTAGTGTAGTTCACCAAATAATAAATGATCCAGTGTTCTGAATAGATGTTTCTTTCTAAGTGTGTGTGTGTGTGTGTGTGTGTGTGTGTGTGATGTGTATGTGAATATGGGTATACTTGTCTGTGGAGGTCAGAGCACAACCTAATGGAGATCAGAGGACCACTACTTCATGTCAGTCAGAGCATCCCCCTTGTTTTGAGCCAGTGTATCTCTTATTGCTCATGGCTGCATTTTCCAGAGTAGGTGAACTAGAAGCTTCAGACTTCTCCTGTAGCTGCCACCCTTCACTCTTTAGGCATTCTGGTATTACAGGTGCTCACACTATTTTTCTGTCTTTATGTAGGTTCTTCTGATCAAAATTGAGTCATCAGGCTGGTGCAGTAAGTGCTTTATTAACTACAAATGGCCAATACATATGTGAAAAAATGCTCAACATCCCCAACCCTTAGGAAAATGCCAATCAGAACCATATTGTGACAATACTTTATAACTTATACAATGATTATTATTTCAAAAAACAAAAAAATCTCAATGTTATGGAGCAAAAGGAGCACCTACACATTTTAAAGGAATTTAATTCAGTATTTGAATTCCAGAGAATTTACAGGAGAGAGGAAATATAGAAGTGAATAAAGATTTATTTTGTGGGAGATGGGGATGAGTAAGTAGGGGCACAGAGAATGTAGGAAGACAGTGGGAGAAGGCAACAAATTAAAACAAGGTTTAATGACACATTTATGCGATGGTGCTATAATGAAGCCATCACTTATTAAACTAACAGCAAATTAGTGTTAAAAGAAGAAACAGTATTATTATATTCATTATAAAAAACAGCATAGAGATTACTCAAAACATTCCATTCAGAAATAACATAGTCTGTTATTCAGCAATTTCACTTCTGAGCTTATATTCCATTGATATTAAATCATTATTTCAAAGACATATTCAAACTATTATATTTACTACAATATTCATTTAAAGTAGCAAAATGTGCTTTAAAGATAAGCATTCATCATTGGGTGGATGGAGACAGAAAATATGCTATATGTACACCATAGAGTGCAATTGGTCTTTGGAAACTAAGTTTTACTTACTTCCAAGTTTTACTGAATAAGAAGCAGAAAATTATAGTAGTCTACATCAATTACTATGTATTCTTTTCCTAAAAATATATCACAAAGAAAATTCTTGGATAAGATTACTCTAAATATGGTATAATATAATATAAATGATATAGATCATTATGGAAAATTCAAAATGGCATAATCTTGTTGAGAAATACTTTAGAAGAAATATAAATGGCTAATAAATATCTCAAAATGTGATTATCATCCTTAGCTAACAGGGAAATGTAAACTATAACCACCATTATATTCCATATCACTGGTCAGAATAGCTAACCTTAAAATTACAAACAATAAATGCTGATGATGATGTGAGAGAAGGCCACCACCACTGGGCCAAGTCCTTTTGTCCAAGATGGTGGCACAAGGGCCCCATGGACTTCCCACCTGCCCACCCACCATGCTGGCACCATGAAGTGACAGAAAAAAAAAAAAAAAAAACAAGATCAGATATAACTAAAACCTATGGTGAGCTGAAATTCTATATAAACAATGCCATACTTTGTTGCATAATATCATAAATATAATTACTGAGTTTATGTTTCAGGCCAACTTCAACTTACATAGAGGATTATTGAAAACAACAAAATTTTCTCTGAGGTGGTGACTCATAATTAGCCAGGTATTTCAAAAAAGATTGTAATGTCCTGTTACTTATAAGAAGGAGGCAAAGACCGGGCCTGGTGGTGCACGCCTTTAATCCCAGCACTAGGGAGGCAGAGGTAGGAGGAGTCATGAGTTTGAGGCCAGCCTGAGAATACATAGTGAATTCCAGATCAGCCTGGACTAGATACCCTACCCCTAAAAACCAAAAAAAAAAAAAAAAAAAAAAAAAAAAAAAAAAAAAAAAAAAAGCAACTGGCCTGAGTCCTAGCCCAGTCTGTCTCAATACAGAAATAAAATTTTCCTTAGTTACTCCTAACAAAAGCATTTACAAGTGTGTTAGAGGTATTGATGACATTAAATTGTTTTAATCTAGACTACTTACTTGTGAGCAATAGGATTAATCAATTTAGTGTAGTGTCTCTTAATAGTCTTTTAAGAAAGATAGTTAATTATGGGGTGAGATTAGATGATTGAAGAAACTGGGAAAGAATTTTTCAATGTTGGACACAGCATGACCATTAAAAATGTTTTTGAGTGGTACTTGGATCAGAATGTCAAAGTTTGTGGATGAAGATATGCATGTGTAGGAGATCTAAAAAATTTCAAATTATGCCTAAAATTATTTTCCTTTTATAAGTAACAGAAAGCTTATTTTCAGGCTAAACCTAAACACGATGCCTGAAGTTAAAGATATTTCAACTGTTTACGGACTCTAAAGGATGCTCTAAATGTTTTATATAGGGACATAGACTTAATCCAAATTCAGCTTACATTAGACACAGGTGATATTCTATGCTAGATAGGTCACAAAATCATAAGTACAGGTGCATTTCACATTCTTTGGAGGTTTAACCAGATTACACATAGACAAGACCCTATCACCTTGTGGATTACAAATGAGTAAAATAAATTTCCTAGGTAAAAGCAAACAACTTCAGAGAAAGACAAGGAATGCCAGGATGCTTAGCTCTCTTATCTGTTATTTCTTTTTGTTCTTACTTACTGTTATACACTATTTAAACTCATGGCAAGCTGGATTCTGGAGAAAGGGATGGTGCCCCCTTTATTTCAGACCCCATGCAAGTTTAAGCCATGTGCTCCCCCAGATCCTGTCCAGAGACAAAATGCCCAATCATCTATGACAAGGAAAAGGGAATGACAAACAGCATATGACTCTGGTTCTGTTTATAGTTCCTCTCTTTTGAACACCTAAAATCACATCTATTAGATGAAATTCTCACTAGATAAAGAGGTCAAATAGGGAAACTGAGTATTTAATCAGGTTACAAACTCATTACATAAAACGAGCATCCAACTTACCTAAAGTGTATATAAAGATAAAAACATATGATAAAAAGACATCAAGTAATGAAAGTTACTCAGGGAAGGGCATTTAATTGGATAAAATCAAAAATATGTCTACCTGATGCCAAGGTTTTAATCAGAAAAACTGAGTTTTAAGATAAAGGTTCACATATAAGTATTTAAGTTACAAAGATGAGGTACTCATACCTAAAGTCATTGTGACTTTAAAGGTACATTCTGTTTTATTCTAAGTCTATTAACCAGTCATCACTAGGTTTATTCACTTAGGTTTAAGTGATTTAATTACAGTGAGTATAACCTTTATGCTCCTTTTAGGTAAAATACGTTGGGATAGCTTGCTTAAGCTTTATCAAATTTAAGTCATGGGTAAAACATAAAATTGTTTTCTGTTAATAAAAATTTCTATGGTACATAAAATCAATGGCTATCCGGATTAAGCTACAATCATTGGTTGTCAAATGGTGTTTTATTTTGTGTTTTTTTTTTCTTTCAAAAGTGATTTGTCAAAGGTTGTATTAGAGCTTAGAGCTTAGTGCTTTTGGCTCAAGAAAGACCAGATACTGCTCTATTGTATGTGAAGTAACTGTTTCATTTCTGGCATCTCAAGTCCAGTGCTAATAACAAAATTGACTCTTAAGACATATTCCCTACTTTAGGGTGCAGCCTCATGCTCAAACAATGGTACTCTTCTGAGAGAAATAATTTCAAGCTCTGTGGTTGTGTTTCCAATGTTCCCTGGGTAATTACTACCCACACAGGTATCTAAACTAATCAAAGATGTTTTCAGACACAGATGCTAAGACTTTATACTGTATTACTTGTCCTTTTCTGACAATTTTTAGGTTAAATTGATTAGTCACATTTGTATTACTTTTAAGACTGATAACAGGTTCTTCCTGTATTTATAACTATTAGATATTTAAAGGTTATATGCCTACTTTCTATGCCTCAGATATGGGTTATGCTGCCACAGGAAAACAAAATTTTAAAAAGCTGGAAAAAATGATTTTAAGAAGCTCTTGTACCATTTTTTAACTAAATATATTTCAGTAACCAAATGTGCTCTATATGTACATACATCCAGGCTGGTGTAATTTCCTTTCTAAGTATATTACTAACCTATGTAGAAGCCAAAGCCAATTGGAATTATGGGAGCAACAAGGTCAATATTTTGCCCTGTGTTTCCATGTCATGTGGCCACTGAAGATGTTGGGACACTTCTACACTGGCCCCCTCGTAAGTCACATGTCTTCCTGATCAGGAGGGTACAGAGACCCAAACAAAAAAGTTAGTGTACAGTCTGAAACAGAGAGTCACAAATGAGGAATAATAAGTCCTCCTGGATTCCCAAAGAAGGGAAAACTACTTGGCCATCATGGTCATGACTCCTCCTAACTAACAGAAAACACAAGTAAGCTATAGGGCTACCCCTGGGTCCCTAAATTTTCCTTTGGAGAGCCAGTAGTGACCTCCAAAATTAATCCTTGATTAAATTTTGGCTATCTGCTTGGTCTTAAACACTCAGAGAGAAATGTATAGCCAAAAATATATGAATGGCCTATTAAGTAATACAAGAGCTTTCCAAGAGGGTAAACAAACAAGACCTTCAGACATGTCTCTATCTCTAACAGTTCTAATTATATAATAAGGAAAAACAACCATCAATATCAAAATGGTAATTTTCAAATCTAGAATATACATAGATGACTCTGACTAATATACTGATAACAAGGGTGAATCTGTTCTAACTTATGCCAGGATATCCTTAAGTAAGTTCTGAGACCAAAACTTATTTGAACAGCCTTTAATGGCACTCAATGGCTCTATGGTACCAACCTTTGGCCCTGGCTAGTTCCAGGATGAATTTAAGAAGGTATACTCTGGAAGGCTATTATCAAGGTTAAATGTTGTATATATGTTTCTCATAATTCTTTTAATATCTCATCTGTTTTGCAAGTCATATGGAAACAGATTCAGGCCATGTCAAACACTACTGTGCCATTTGATGACACTTCCAAGGTTCTTTAGAGTAGTTCTCCTCTAGGAGAGACTCTAACTGCCACAACTTCATGCCACATTCAGCAGAAAATAGTTAGCAACCTGACTTCATTGCCCCCTTGTTCTCTAACAACAGTTAGAGTGTCTTCTTATGAGAGGGAGAAATAAAGGGGGGTAGAGTTGGGTTGAGTGGAACCCTGAAAGTAAAAAGTGCAGGAAAGTTTGTCTTATCTCTTGCCCAGTTCCAAAGAACTGTTTTTCCACAAACAGTCAGGACCCTTCCTTGGTAGGATGTCAATAGTTGGAGGAAACCCTCTCTGACTTTATATTAAAAACAAAAACTATGGGCTAAAGGGATGGCTTAGAGGTTAAGGCATTTGCCTACAAAGTCAAAGGACCCAGGTTCAATTCCCCAGGACCCATGTTAGCCAGATGTACAAGGGGGCACATGCATCTGGAGTTTGTTTGCAGTGGCTGGAGACCCTGGCGAGCCCATTCTCTCTCTCTCTCTCCTCTCTCTCTCTCCTCTCTCTCTCTCCTCTCTCTCTCTCTCTTTCTTTGTCAAATAAATAAATAAAAATATAATATAAAAAAACAGCCAAAAGAGAAAAATTCCCGACCCACTCTGGGGGCCCAGGAGGGGCCCAGATCTCTGCCAGCCTGGGTCACCAACAACATGTGGCCTCACCATCTTTTATGCCAGTCAAGGCATGCCTCATTGCCTGTCCCACTCCAAGCTGACCAGATCTGAATGTCTGCTCAATATTTCCATAACCAAGACCACTTGTATGAAAACACCCACTCTCACATGGTGTGAAGGGCTAACTGCCCCATGCATGCAGTTTTCTTCTCTCACCTATTGTTCCACAGTATTGATTGTTCCACAGGTATATATCTACAAGGAAGAAGAAGCAGCCTACCAGCTCTGTCTGCACCAACTGAGAGAAATTTTAAACCCTCTGCTGATGGGCCTTGGCATGACTCTGTCCCTGGGTGTCTCCAGTGCTGCAGGAGCTGCTCTTGTCCAGACCAACCACCTCACAGGGAATTCCAAAACATGACCAGGCTATGATATCTATCTGTTTATCTTCTTTTATGTCTTTGACATTAGCACAAATAACCCCAAAAGTGTGTTCTGTATGGCAAAGGCACTCATAAAAGCATAACTTGGTAGGAGTTTCATGGAGAGATCACATCAAATAGCAGGAGAACACAGCATTAATATGACAAACTGGGATGGTCAACGCAGTCCTTGCTCCACGTGTAGTATTAATAGCTGGCATCTACTGTATTAGCTTTATCCTTTATCCCAGCTTACCACCCATATCCATATCAGAATTTCACTTATGATAAGAGTCTGCCTATCCTGCATCCAGTGGCTGAAATGAACTCAAAATCAGCATCTACCGATCTTCTACCAAGAAATATATATATATATATATATATATATATATATATGTATATATATATATATATATATATATATATATGATGGAGTGTGAAGTCTATGGGCAATGCACAGCTGAAACAGATTGGGGACACAGCCAATCACTGGCATCCTGCATTCCCCAAGGCTCGCCTTACCTTACCCATGCATACAGAAAAATATCTCTTGGGTTCATAACTGGTGTCAACAGGAATGGAGAGGGAACACAAATGGAGTTAGAATCAGAAAGTTTGTCATCACAATGTGAGAAGGGTAGAAAAATAGTCATTGTTTCTTAGACCACAATGTAGACAATAACCTGCATGCTACATAGAAATAGGATGAATGTCTGATAAAAGAAAAAATATATAATTTAACTAAAATTATACCCCAAGTTCCCTGAAGTCAATAAAATTCAAAACCGTCTTTTATATGTATATATATTTCATATTTTTGTAATTCCTAATTATGTTGTCATCATAAAATTTTTCATCAACCACTGTATGGCCATCGACATAGATATATAAATATTGTTTTCCACAGTTACATTTAAAGACAAAGGTAATATAAACAAAATTTATATTAATTCTTTACTTTATATTTGCTTTTATTCTTCAGTTGTTTGGGGGGATTTGTTTAGAAAAATGTGAGAACATGAATTTATGTCTTCTAGTGTCTTGAAGGACACTCTATATCATTTCTCACAAATTAGATAAGCAAATTCTATTGAATTTGTATTATCTAGAGAATTTTAATTAGTTCTGTATTTTTAAAGATCAATTTTTATCATAGATAATTCTTGGTTGAATTTTTTTGTTTGTTTTGTTTTTCAAGGTAGGGTCTCACTCTAGCCCAGACTGACCTGGAATTAACTCTGTATTCTCAGGGTAGCCTCGAACTCATGGCTGACCTGGAATTGACTCTGTATTCTCAGGGTGGCCTCGAACTCACGGTAATCATCCTACCTCTGCCTCCTAAGTACTGGGATTTAAGGCATGCACCACCATGCCTGGCTCTTGGTTGAATTTTTAAAGTAGATCTCTCATTCCTAAAAAAAAAGAAAAAATACCCCAAAGTTGATCCATTCATGATGCTTTGCTTCTCACTTGATCCTTTTAAGATTCTATAATTTGATGTTTGTTGGTTATAATTGAATGGACAAATTTTTGAGTTTAACAAAATTTGACTATCAGATTTTTCTATAATTCCTATAATTCTCTAATCCAAAACAACAAATGCTTAATGATGAGGATGACAAGGTTTATTGCTTGTTTGTTTCATTGTATTGCAATGGGCCACAGATAATGCAGAGAGACATCACTTATAAAATTTCTGAGAATAAGTGACTATCCACTGCTAATCCCTAAATGGAATATCTGTATTACCATCACCAATGCTTACAGATAATTATAGAATGTGATTTGAAAAGAATGTTAACATCCTGAAAATTTGCAGGAATGTTGTATGATGTTGTTATCTTCTGGACACAATTTGGCCATTGCATTCACACTTACAGCAGCTATGGTTATCTGCGCAAGGTGGAGTCAACTGAAATTCCATCATGGATGGCAGAAATAATCATGAGACTTTACACCTCCCTGAAGAGCTAGTGGCAATAAATTGCTTAATGGAAGAGGAAGAGTCATTTTTATCATTGATGCAGTCAGAGGTAATTTGCCCTGGGTTCCATAAATAACATTGACCCACAGTTATGCTGGTAACCCTAATTTAACTCAGAGTATCACAAAAAAGTAAAAGTAGAAAAATGAATAGCCAGTTTTGATGCCTTTGTCTTGAAGTCTATTTTATCAAATATTAATATAGCAAAACAAGCTAGTTTCTTAATTCCTTTTGTTTGGAATATCATATTCCATCCTTTTCTCCCTGAGGAGGTATCTGTCTTTAGTGATGAGGTGGGTTTCTTGAAGACAGCAGGTAGAAGGGTTTGTTTTTCTGATCTACCTGTTCACTTGTGTATTTTTTTAAATTTTTGTTTGTTTTTATTTATTTATTTGAGAGCAACAAAGGGAGAAAGAGGCAGAGAAAGACAGAGAGAGAATGGGCATGCCAGGGCCTTCAGCCACTGCAAACGAACTCCACACATGTGTGCTCCCTTGTACATCTGGCTAACATTGGTTCTGGGGAATCGAGCCTCAAACCAGGGTCCTTAGGCTTCACAGGCAAACCTTTAGCTGCTAAGCTGTCTCTCCAGCCACACTTGTGCCTTTTGATGGGTGAGTTATGACTGTCAATATTTACGGTGATAAGTGTGAGGTTCAACAAAGTAGCCCACTTCCTGCTCATCAAGGGAATGATACAACATGACGACATCACAACCAGAAATCTGTATGTGCCAAACATAAGTGCACTAGAGTTTATTCAACAAAACCTACTTGACAACAAAACAAAAATAAACATCAATACCATCATAGTAAGGGACTCTAATACTCCATTATCATCAATATACAGATTGTCCAAGCAGAAAATCAACAGGGAAATGATAGATCTCAACAACACCATAGATAAACTAGATCTAATAGACACCTGAAGAACTTTCCACCCTAATATTGCAGAATACACATTCTTATCAGCAGCCAACTGAACCTTCCCCCAAATAGATTATATATTAGGTCATAAAGCATGCCTCCATAAATTAAGGGAAATTGACATAACTTCCTGCATCATATCAAATCACAATGCCTTAAAGATAGAAACTAACAATAGGAATCGCATCAGAAATTCAAGGACCACCTGGAGACTGAACAACACTTTTATTTTATTTTTTTAAATGATAATCTAACAGATTATCCAGCTTTTTTGTTATTTTTATTTATTTATTTGAGAGCGACAGACAGAGAGAGAAAGAGGCAGATAGAGAGAGAGAGAGAGAGGATGGGCACGCCAGGGCCTCCAGCCACTGCAAACGAACTCCAGACATGTGTGCCCCCTTGTGCATCTGGCTAACGTGGGTCCTGGGGAGTCGAGCCTTGAACCGGGATCCTTAGGCTTCACAGGCAAGTGCTTAACCGCTAAGCCACCTCTCCAGCCCTGAACAACACTTTTAAACAATGAATGAGTTGTGGAAGAAATAAAAAAAAAGAAATTTTAGAATTTCTATGATTGAATGATAATAAAAACACAACTTATTAAAACTTATGGGACACAATGAAAGCAGTCTTAAAGGGAAAATTCATAGCACTAAATACCTTCATAAAAAGATAGAGAGATCCCAAATTAATAACCTAACCATCCACCTAAAAGCATTGGAAAATCAATAAGAATCCAACCCTAAGAGCTCAAGATGGAAAGAAATAATCAAAATCAGAGCAAAAATTAATGAATTGGAAACTAATAAAACAAATAAGAAAATCAATGAAACAAAGAGCTTGTTATATGAAAAAATAAACAAGATTGATAATACCTTGGCCAATTTGATCAAAGGAAGACAATTCTCAAATTAACAAAATCAGAAATGAAAAGGGAGAGATCACAACAGATATAAATGAAATTGGAAGAATCATCAGTGCATACTTACAAAACCACTACTCCTCAAAATTGCATAATTTGGAAGAAATGGATTAATCCTAGACACATACCACCTGCAAAAACTAAACTCAGGGGAAATTAATCGCCTAAACAAATCTATCACATTCATTGAGATTGAAAAGATAATCAAAAACCTGACCAAGAATAAAAGTCCAGGGCTGGAGAGATGGCTTAGTGGTTAAGTGCTTGCCTGTGAAGCCTAAGGACCCCGGTTCAAGGCTTGACTCCCCAGGACCCACGTTAGCCAGATGCACAAGGGGATGCATGCATCTGGAGTTTGTTTGCAGTGGCTGGAGGCCCTGGCACACCCATTCTCTCTCCCTCTCTCTATCTGCCTCTTTCTCTCTCTGTTGCTCTCAAATAAATAAATAAAAATAACAAATAATTTTAAAAAATTAAAAAAATAAAAGTCCAGAGCAAGATGGGTCTTGCCCAGATTCTATTAAACCTTCATTAAGAACTGAAACCAATTTTCTCGAACTGTTTCACATAATCAGAGAAGAGGGAATGATCCTCAACTCCTTTTATGAAGCTAGAATCACCCTAATACCAAAGCTAGACAGAGATCCAACAAGAAAAGAAAACTATAGGCCTATATCCTTGATGAACATAGATGCAAAGATTCTGAACAAAATCCATAGAAACTGAATTGAACAACCCATCAAAAGAATTATCCATTGTCCAAAATGGAACACTCAGGAGCCATAGATTGTCACTAGAAAATTTTCAGTGCCTGGGATGGAATACCTCCAGTGAGTCATTGCCCAGGGAGGTCCATGATACCCCCAAAACATTACAGGACATTGTCAAGGCCATTTGTTCCCCACCAGGAATAGATGGTAAGACCCTATTGCTGAAGACTCCACATACTTGGGCTGCAAAGCCACTGAAAAATCCTGCTGGAACTGAGCTGATAACCTCCCCCATGTAGACCAGCTGACAGAAAGCTCAAAGAAGCCATTCTACATGCAGTTCATTGGGAGAAAGAGACACCACCAGTGAAGATACTCAACAGTGGACACTGCAAGACTTATAATTGGCCAGCCATGCCAAATGAGCCAACATGTGCAATAGCGGCATGTCTGTCATGCTGGAAGCCAACTGCCCTCTAATTGGACTGGAGGCCCACTTTATTTGAGGGAATATATCTCTGATACTGATAACCTAAAACAGGGGCAGTTATGAGCCCTAGGGGTGTAACGTCTGTTGTTGTCTAACTAAATGTATATACTATGCTCATCAAACTGCACAGTAAGCACTTCTGTTAATGTTCATACACATATATTAATGCTACTCTCACTTTTGGTAGAGAATCTACTCTTTTCAGATGTCAGTGACCTTGGGATGACTCAGAAGGCATCATGGTTCTGGGAAGAAATGACAGAGGAGTGCTCAGCACTGCAATACCTCTATCAGAACTTCCAAGGTTCAGGGTCCATTGTGGAAGAGGTGGTGGAAATAATGTAAGAGCCAAAGGAAGGGTAGGACTCCTTAAAACCTGCTCCTTTGGACACAAAATGGCCTGGATATCCATGACCTCATAGTGCCTGACACCACCTACACAAGACTATCATAATAGGAGGAAAATATAATGATATCAAAATAAAAGAGAGACTAATTGAGAGGTGGAGGGGCTATGATGGAGAATGGAATTTCAAAGGGGAAAGTGGGGGAGGGAGGGCATTACCATGGGATATTGTTTACAAGCATGGAAGTTGTGAATAAAAATATATAAATAAATAAAGCATTATCCAACTTGATCAAGCAGGATTCATCCCAGGGTTGCAAGGATGGTTCAACATACAGAAATCAATCAACATAATACACCATATAAATAAAATTAATTGCAAGGACCACAAGATATTTTCAGTAGATGCAGAGAAGTCCTTTGACAAAATGCAATATCATGTAATGACCAAAATGCTGGAGAGAATAAACATGGATTGTTTGTATCTCAACACCATAAAAGCAACATATAAAGCACCTAAAACTCAATACTTAATGGAGAAAGACTCAAGAATTTCCATTAATATTGGGCCAAAGACAGGGGTGCCCACTCTTACCACTACTTTTTAATGCTGCTCTTCAATATCGTATTCAAAGTCCTAGACTAAGGAATAACAAAGGAGGGAGAAATAAAATGGATACACATTACAGAGGAAGAAGTCAAATTAACCCTATCTGCAGGTGACACAATCCTATACATAATTGACCCCAAAGTCTCCATCTCAAAACTTGTAACAGTGATTAATTCCTTCAGCACAGTGGTAGGAGACAAAATCAACAAAGAAAAATTAGTAGCCTTTCTATATGCATAGGAAAAATATACAGAGAAAGAAATCTGTGAGGCTGTTACAATTTCAATAGCACCAAAAAAAAAAAAAAAACCTTGTTATAACACTTACCAAGGATGTGAAACACCTACATAATGAAAATGTAAAAACACTCCAGAAAGTAATTGAGATGGACATTAGAAGATGGGAAGACTTCCCATGCTCCTGGAAAATGGTAATTCTACCAAAAGCAATACACAGGTTTAATGCAGTGTGAATAAAAATTCCAGCATTATTCTTCACAAAGATAGAAAAATTGATCTCAAAATTCATAAGGCCTCAGATATACAACACATCCTCAACAAAAGAAATACCTCTGTATGTATCATCATACCAGATCTAAAGGTATACTACAAAGACATGGTAACAAAAACATCAAAGTAATGGCACAAAAACAGAAATATAGATCAATGCATCAAAATTGAACACTCAGACCTTTGGTCAAGTGCATACAGATCCTTGATCTTTGACAAAGGTACCAATAATGTAGACTGGAGAAAAGGCAGCATCATTAAGAAATGATGCTGGAAAAAGTGGATTACCATATGCAGAAAAAAAGAAACCAGACTCACTCATGTCACCATACACAAAAATCAACTGCAAATGGACTAAAGACCACAACATATGACCCTAAACACTTCAAATTTTGGAAGAAAAGAATAACCCCATGATACAAGAGTAGGGAAGAACTTTCTGAATCATACCCCAGTAGCTAAGAAGTTTAAACAATCTCCCCACCAATTGGATCTTATGAAGCTAAAAAGCTTTTCACAAACAAACATGCAATATGCAGAGCCAATAGATTACCCACAGAATGGGAGGAAATTTTCACCAGCTCTACCAGTGACAGAGACTTATTATCTAGAATTTACAAAGAACTCGAAAAGTAAATAATAAAATCTCAAACAACCCACTCAAAAAAATTAGGTAGAGAACTGAATAGTGAGTTCTCAGAGGAAGAAATGCAAATGTCTAATATGCACTTAAGAAAAAAGATCAACATCTCTAACCAATAGGGAAATTCAAATTAAAACAACTATTAAATTTCATCTTATTCCAGTAAGGATTATAATTATTTGAAAATTAAATGATAATGAATGTTTGCTAGGATGTAGAAAAAGGGGAACCCTCATTCACTGTTGGTGGGAATGGAAACTTGTACAACCACTGTGGAATTCAATATGGAGAATCCTGAAACACATAAGCAATACATGGTTGTGACAGTACACTGGAGGGATTCTGAACCCCAAACCTGACTTCCTATCAGCCACCAGCCCAGAGCTGCAGGTGCACTTGAAAACTCTACAACCTGCATACCTGTAGCTATAACCCCATCAGACTCCAATCCAGTTCAAACCTAAAACAGAACATTCATTGAAGAACCTACAATGTAAAATACTTGCTACCCCTTAAAAAAAATAAGGCATTTACTCTTAGATTGGTATACCCCAATGCAAAAATACACAAAAGTCAAACTGAGAGATCTCCATGATGGTTGCCTAGTGTCACAATGGAAGCCTCCAATGAAAACATAGAGGAGACAACAGAATTTGCATCCCAAAATGAAAGCACAATAAGCTTATTACATAACTTGAAAGAGACCCTGACCAATTGAATGATATAACTGAAAGAAAAACCCAACAATCACATAAATGAAATGCACACACCCTGTGTAACTATTTTTAACTTAATTGAAGAAAACCAGAGAGGCCTCAAAAAAGAGATAAATGAATTGAAGTTGAGACAACAAATAGAGGATCTCAAAAATCAGGTGGTTAAACTTAATGAAGTCATGATCAAATGCAAGAATGGATTCCATAAAGCATCATGAAAATCAAACCTGGACTTGAAATTGGACCCTCAAAAAGAGATGGACACAATGGAGAAATTTCAACAGTAAACAAAATCAAATAGAGGTTTTAAAAGCCACTCTAGAAGTTCTCCCAAACAGAGTCAGTAATGTGGAGGACAGAACCTCTAATCTGGAAGACAAGACAAGATAAATTGACTGGTAGTACAAAAACTTTGATATGCTCAAAAAATCAAACTGGGCATGGTGGCACATGCCTTTATTCCCAGCACTTGGGAGGCAGAGGTAGGATGATTTCTGTTAGAGGACAACCTTGGATGACAGAGATAATTCCAGAACACTCTGGGCTAGAGTGAGATCCTAACATGAAAAAAAAGTAAAATAAATATCTAAATAAATAAATCATGCAAATAGTACATAAGGGAATTATAGGATACACTAAAATGACCAACAAAGCATATCACTGGTATGCCACAAGGGAAATAAATACAGGCCAAATGCATAGAGAATAAATTCAACAAAATTACTGAAGAAAGATTTCCCAATTTCTCAAAAGAGAGGCTAATCCCAGATACAAGGAACTCACAGGACATGAAAGAGACAGAACCATAGATGAAACTCTCTAAGGCACATTGTAGTTAAAACACTAAACAATGAAAACAAAGAGAGTGCTAAAAGCAGAAAGACAGACACAACCCATTACATAAAAAGCCAATCCTATCATAGTTAGCTCCAATTTTCCAATAGAAACCATGAAAGCCATAAGAGCTTGGAGTGGAGTATTTCAAAGCCTAAAACAAGCTACAGCTTCTATCACAAACTACTGTACCCAATGAGAGTATATCTCATAATCGATGCAGAAAGGAAAATTTCCATAGCAAAAGCCATCTTTTTGATTATATGAGCACAAAGACAAATGTACAGAAAATACTCTAGAACATATTCCACCTAGAAAAGTTGAACAACCAACCTCAAGAGCCTACAAGAGGATGAACATGATAACTACAACTATAGCAGGCATGAAAATGTCCAAAGTCCCAAACTCCATAAACCCTCCTGAATGGCAGGGATTAAATCAAACCAAACAGTTATAACTTTAAATATTGATGGGTTTAATTCACCCATAAAACACACAAATTAGCATGGTGGGCCAGAAAAAAAAATGGATCCTTCCACCTACTGCATTCAAAAAACACACTTTAGCATTAACAATAGATACCTCTTCAGGATTAAAGGATGGATAATGATTTTCCAAGCAAATAGAAATAAGAAACAAGCAGATATGGCCATAATATCTGAGAAAATAGATTTCAACCCCCCAAAATTAAAAAGTACAAACAAGGCCACTTTTTATGCATGAAGGGAATGGTCCAACAAGAGGACATCACACTCAGAAATCTATATGCACCAAAGCAAAACCTACTTGTCAACAAATCAAAAATAAATCCTACATCCATCATAGTAAGTGACTTGAATACCCTACTATCATCTTTAGACACATCATCAATGCATAAAATCAACAGGGAAAGAATGGAATGTAACAAAACCATAGCTCATTGAGACCTAACAGACATCTATCTAACATTCCACCAACTCCTACAGAAAATACATTTTCTCAGCAGCCCACAAAATCTTCTGCAAAATATACCAGATATTAGGGCATGAAGCATGCCTCCATAAATTTAGGAAAATTGAAATAACTTCCTACATTATATCAGATTTTAAAGTTAGAAATTAACAACAAAGGAAACAACAGAAATTGCAATGGCTCTGGATAATGAATATCACAACATTAACAATTAATGGGTCATGAGAGAAATCCAAAAGGAAATTATAAAATTTCTATAACTGAATGATAAGTAAAACACAATATACTGAAACTTATGAGACATAATGAAGATAGTTCTAAGGTGTGGCAGATAACTTCAGGTCATGGAAATGAGCTTTCAGAGCAGGCACAGTTTTAGAGGAAGGGATATTTATTGAAGCTGATAGATCCAGGGGAAGTTCCCTAATAGCAGAAGAAGCTTGCCTGCTTTCATGGGTCCAAGAAGAGAGAGAGAAAAGTCTCAAGTCAATAAAACCAAAAGCCACACCCTACAGAACACATCAGGGACTCCAGGTTTGAATATCTTTCGATTGGAATTTCAAATCTACCACTACACCTTAGGGCTGGACCCTAAGATCCACCCAATGACCCCTCCCAAAAACAGGTGGCTGGAAATCCAAGAAGATTTAATGAAATCCTGAATCTATTGAGAGGCATCTATTCAAACTACCACAGCAGGAGCATAGCATTAAATACCTTCATAGCAAAAACAGAGAGATCTCAAAATCATGACCTAACCATCCATCTAATGGTGTTCAAAGAATGTGAACAATCCAACCCTGAGAATTCCAGATGGAAAGAAATAATTAAAATCAAAGTAGAAATTAATGAATTGGAAACTAAGAAAACTATTAAGAATATTGACAAAACCAAGAGCTTGTTCTTTGAAAAAATAAATGAGATTGATAAAACCCTAGCCATTTTGAGCTCATAAAAAAAGAAAAGTCTCAAATTAACAAAATTGGAAATGAAATGGAAAAGGTCACAACAGACATTAATGAAATTGGATGAATAATCAGCACATATATCCAAAACCTATACTCCACAAAACTAGATATCCTGGAGGAAATGAAGCCCTAGACATATAAGACCTACTAAAACAAAGTTCAGAACAGATACAGCTCCTAAATAAACCTACTACATACACTGAGATTGAGAAATTAATTTTTAAAAAAGGCCAAAAAGGAAAAGTCCAGGACCTGGTCAATTTTCAACAGAATTCAATGAAATTTTCATCGAAGAACTGAAAGCATTTTTCCTCAAGCATTTTCACATAATTAGAGAACCATGAACCCTCCTCCAATCCTTCTATGAAGATAGCATTATCCTAATACCAAAACCAGACATAGACAAAACAATAAAATGAAAATGGTAGACCTATATCCTTGAAGAACTTATATGCAAATATTGAACAAAATCCTCACAAACCAAATTAAACCACGTACTTAAAGTATTATTCACTGCAATCAAGCAGGCATCATCTCAGGGATGCCAGAATGGCTCAACATGTGAAAATTGATTACAATGTAATACACCACATAAACTTAAATACAAGAACCACATGGTCATTTCAATAGATGTAGAGAAGGCCTTTAAGAAAATACAGCATCACTTCATAATCAAAACCCTGGAGACCCTTGGCATACAAGGTTTATATCTGTATATTATAAAGGCCATATACAAAGCAGCTAATGCCAAGATGTTCCCATTAAGATCAGAAACAAGACATAGGTGCCCACGCTCACTACTGTTCTTCAACATAGTTCTAGAAAACCTAGTACAAGCAATAAATCAGGAGAAAGATATAAAAGGGATACAAATGGGAAAGGAAGATGTAAAACTAGCCCTATTTGTAGATGGCATGATCCCATATGTAAGTGACCTGAAAATCTCTACCATAAAATTTCTAAAGATGATAAATTCCTTCAGTAAAATGGAAGAATATAAAATTAGCACACAAAAGTCAGTATCTTTCCTATACGTAAATGATAAATATATATTGATATCAGCAAGCCTATCCCATTTTTTATAGTGACAAAGAATGCCAATACCTTGGAATAACACTAACAAAGGAAGCGAAAGATCTATATAGTGAATACATAGAAAACACTCAATGAGGAAATTGAGGAGCACATGAGAAGATGGAAAGACATCCCATGGTCCTGGATAGGTAGAATTAATATTGTGATATAAGAAATCCTTCCAAAAATAATATAGAGATGCAATACCAATAAAAATAACAAACCATCGCACTTCACCCTGGCCCCAGCTGAAACCACAGAGGAATTGGGGTAATGAGCAAGAGTGATGCTTTCTTAGTGCACAAAGGTGAACAAGATAGATACTGAAGACACTCAACACCTACCAAAAAAGAAATCCAGAGGCTCCTAAGAGCCTGTCATTGAAATAAACTTAAAATGCACCCAGCATATCTCAGAAAATTTTGTGGAAGAGGGGGACAGAAAGAATGGTAGAGCCACAAGTTCGGACATGCACAGAAACATTGCTTCTACAATGCATGACCTACAATCCCCATGGGGTTAACCTGCATCTCCAATGAGGAGGGCCATTTGGAAAAAGGGCAGGGATGTGGGAAAGGATGGTACCAACATGTGTTTTTTACATACTAAGTATGTCCAGAACTAATAAAAATAAATTACATTTAAAAATTCCAGCATCATTCTCCACAGAGATATATAAAGTAATCTCAGCATTTATATGGAGACCTAATATCTAGAATCCACAAAGAAATTTTAAAACAAAGTAATAAGAAATAAAGCAGTCCATTTAAAAATGTGGCAGAGAATGGAATAGGGAATTCTCAATGGAAGAAATACAAATGCCTAATACTCACTTAACAAAATGTTCAACATCCTTAGCCATCAGGGAAATGCAAGTTAAAACAACTATGAGATTCTCCCTTATGCTACTCAGGAGGGCAGTCATTAAAAAAATCAAAGACACTAAATATAGGTGAGGATGTAGGGAAAGAGGAACCCTAATTCACTGCTGGTGGGAAAGGAAACTCATACCATCACTATGGAAGTCAACGTGGAGACTCCTGAAATAGATGAAAATAGAGCTACCAATTTATCCAGCTATTCCCCTATTGGGCATCTTCCCTAAGGGCTCTACTCTTCACTGCAAAGATATTTTCTCAATCATGTTTATAGCTGCTAAATTCATAAGGACCAAGAACTGGCTCCAACCTAGATGCCCAATATTTCAAAATTGGATAATGAAGATGTACATATAAACAATGGACTTCTACTCAGAAGTAAGGAAAAATGATACAATAAAATTTGTAGGAAAATGCACGGACTTGGAACAGATCATATTAAGTGAACTCACACAAGCACAGAATGACAAATGCCACATTTTTTCCCTCATCTGTGGTTCCTAATATGGAACAGCTTGAGTTTCTGGCATACCTTAAAGGCAACTCAAGGTATAGATGATAGGGATGGAAATGTTTCAGGGAAGGGGATTAGGAGGGTGTGGGAGATGAACACAAAACTAAATCCAAAATGAATTGGTACCATAGAAATCTTTCTCCTGGATAACAGACTAAAAGATGTAACCCTCAACAGAAGTATGCAGGTATTGTTTGGTGAAAAGGGCCCTGGAGAGGTGGGATGAGGCCTAACCCTAAAACATTTGGCTCTCTCTGGTAACTCCCAGTACCGGAAGTTAGTTACAAGCCACATTGAGCTGTTGATCAGACACTACAAGGTCCCCAAAACAGACAGGTTTCTGTAAAAGCACTTGATTACTTGTCTTAGGTAAAAGGTAAGACCCTATTGATGAAGACACTGCTTGATCCCAAGAGATAACATTGAGAGATCTGACTGGAATCTGGAAGGAAGTGATTTACCAAATGGTTTTCCATTATAGGGCTGGAAAGCACTATACAAGGTGCTGGGTAAAAATGGCCAATAATGTTGTGTGTTATCAGGGGATACTGCTATATGAAAGCAACCAGAGTGACAAGATATACACACCTGTGCAATAGTGGCACCCAGCCTAGGTGGGTAACCAATGTATCTGATTGTCTAAGAGATCTGATCAGCAGAAAGGAACCCATTGCTGGGACTGGAAATGTAATCACAATCATACAGAAACCAAGATCATGGATTTCAAGGAGAAGGTTCCACTAATCTTTGGCCAAAAGAGAGGCTACACACATAAAAATATCTCTAAATTAACAATGCTTATCCCACTTAACCTATGCTGACCTCATTCTCCATTGGAGAATTTGTTTTTGTTTTTCAGAAGGAAGCAAGAACTGAGGACACAAACCATCCCTAGCACATCAGCCAGGGCCCAGGTAAAACCGCAGAGAAACTGGCAAGATGAGCAAGAGTGCTGCTTCCATGGTGAGCCTGACAATCTGTGCCAGGGTGATGGAAATAGACACTGAGGATACTCATAATGCACCAATGCATAAACTCAGCTGCTGCTGAGAGCATGACACTAAAGTAAACTTAAAACACACCTACCCTGTCTCAGGTATATACCAGCAATCACAGTGAAGAGGGCCCTCAGTTTATTGGGGACATGGAAGAGGGAAATGATGGTACCAACACATGATGTGTCCATAAAAATTTTCCACTTAATAAAAAAAAAGTCTACCTTTTTACAAAGATAAAACATAATAAATCAGTAGAACTCCATTCTAAAGAATTTGAGAAATAATTGTCAAGTAATGGAAAAAAATCATAGATGACTTGAATTAATTACCCACATCTTTTGATTCTTTACCATGCATAGATTTATTTACTAGTATTAAGTTCTGATATATTATCCAATTCCAGATCTTTTACAGATATTTTAATTAGTATGTTTGTATTCATCTTCTCAGTTGATATATTAGATTCATATATTTCCTTAGTTCTTTAAACATGGTTTCTTTTAGCTCCTTGAACATATTTATAATGAACTTTTCACTTTATTTTACTCTGGATAAATTCTAATCCATTACACCATCTATCAATTGCCTTTATCCTTGTGTGTGACCATAGTCCTGTTTTGTTGTGGGGCTTTGTGGTAATTTTTTTTGAAGAGTGGCATTTTAGATGTTATGAATATTCAAGGAATCAGATTTATCTCCTTTCCTAGGACTTGTTTTGGCTTGTTTGTCATAGTAGTGATTATGTTTTTAGTAACCTTTATGAAATACTTCTGTAAACTTTTTATTCTTGTACAGTCATGGAAATCTTTGATTTTTTTAGCATTGCCACCAGCAAATACTTGATCCATAGTTATTTAAACTCCTGAAAGCAAATCTTACCAGCATCCCAGACTTTGTGAAAAACTTTGTGAGCAACTTGATTCTCTCACACATCTCTATTTGTGCAGTTTACAACTTTGCCTTAGTAACAATTCCCTGTTTGCTGAGAGCCTCAAAGTTAGCCCAAGATGAGAACATACAGAAATCTCAGATCTTTACTGAACATGTGCACATCCCTGGAGTTTCTTCTTAGAAAGGAAAGGGAACTTATGTTGGAACTTTTTTAATCCCTTATGTACATCTTATTCCTCAGCACTTCTTTCTAAAATTTTGGGTTATTTTCCAGTTTGACTCAAAAGTTTTACATTGTCTTCTGCATCCCTAGCCAAAATATATGCCTATAAATATTCCAATAAACACCTACCACATAGTGATTTACAAATGCATGAGTTAGGTGTCAGGCAAAATAATATAAGTATTATTGGTCACCAGAGTGACCAAATAATGATGCTTGATTGGTCAGGAAGTTTATTTTGCTCCTTCAAGTACCTTAAATGTTCCACTGCTCCTGCTAGGTTGGACAGAATAGGTAATGGAAAAAATATGTTAAAATATTTTAACAGATAAAGGACTGAACTGACTTCCGGCCAAGATGGCGACCGCCTAGCTGCGCTGCAAATCCCGGGGAAAGAAAGGCAAGATATTAAGGGTATATAGTGGCTTTTAGGGGAGAGAAATCTGGGAGGGCACAGAGGTGGGGGAACAGGGAATTGCTGGTCCCCTTTTGGGCGGGTAGGCACCCCTCGCCCCAAATAACCGCCGTGTTCAAAGCTCCACCCCTGCCGCTGCTGCTGCTCCGGAGCCCGCACGGCTGCCACTGCGCGCCGATCGTTCCCTCCGCGCGGAAGCTTAGACTGCTCCGCACCCTCGTCCACTCGCCCACCTACTGAGTGTGCCCAGTCCCACAAGCTCAGACTGTATCTCTCGCTTGCGTCAGCTCAGGTGCCACCCCCTACCTGCCTGCCGCACCGGCGGGCCGCCATTGTCCCGTGGCAGGGGAGCTCAGACTGCTTCTGGTTCCCAGCGTTCCCAGCCAAAGTCTGGGCGGCTTCAGTGCTTGCTGCCTCAGTGCCACTCCTAGATCGAACGCAGGCAGCCTTGGCACATTACCGCTTGAGAACTCAAACAATTTTGGCGCCCCTGCCAGGTAGTAGATAGGCGGCTTTGGCAACTGAGATTATTCCCTGCGTGCAGAAGCTTAGACTGCTCCGCACTCTCGTACACTCGCCCTCTGTCTGCCGCGCGGCTGTCCACAATTGTCCTGTGGCGGGGGAGCGCAGACTGCTTCCGGTCCCAGCGTTCCCAGCCAAAGCCTGGGCGGCTTCAGTGCTTGGTGCCTCAGTGCCACTCCTAGCTCGAACGCAGGCAGCTGTGGCACAATACCGCTTGAGAACTCAACCAACCTTGGCGCCCCTGCCAGGTAGTAGATAGGCGGCTTTGGCAAGTGAGATTATTCCCTGCGTGCGGAAGCTTAGACTGCTCCGCACTCTCCTCCACTTGCCCTCTGTCTGCCGCGCGGCTGTCCACAATTGTCCTGTGGCAGGGGAGCGCAGACTGCTGCCGGTTCCTAGCGTGCCCAGCCAGAGTTCGGGCGGCATCAGTGCTTGGTGCCTCAGTGCCACTCCTAGTTCGAACGCAGGCAGCCTTGGCACATCACCGCTTGAGAACTCAGGCAACTTCGGCGCCCCTGCCAGGCAGTAGATAGGCGGCTTTGGCAAGTGACAGCCAAAGCCCAGGCTTCTTGGCAACGCCCCCAGGCTGCATAAGATTCCCATTGTTCTTGAGCCCAGGCTGATACGCCCACTTATCTGCCCATACACTGTCATGGGCAGAACACAGCGCAAAAGAAATAACATGAATAATCAAATGCAAGAAAATCCAATTAGATCACCCACTCCCACAATGAATACTTCTAACCAAAACATAGAAGAACAAATAGGACCAGAACACCACATTGAAGCTATGAGCAATGCAACTCTAACCAACCTATTGGTAGAACTTGCAGGAAAGCAACAAAGGGCAGACAATCGTGTGGATGCTGCCATCACTAAACTAGAACTAATAGATAAGAAATTGGAAGGATTAGATAAGAAAATGGAAGGATTTCAAAGAGAGTTAAGAGATTTGAGGGAAAGTGAAAAAAAAGAAGACCTTAAAAATCAGCTGACCATGCTAAATGAAGACATAAAGAAATGCAAGGATGAACTCCAAGAATCATCAAGAAAATCAGAAAATGATGTGAAAAGGGAGCTTGACAGAGGGATGGAAATTATACATAGAAAAATAATAGAAAATGCAAACTTAATTGAACAAGCCCAAAACTCACTAGAAGCTCTCAAGAATAGAGTCAGCCAAGTGGAGGATAGAAACTCTGATCTGGAAGACAAGATGGAAGAAACAGTTAGAGAGTTCAAAAATTTCAGTAAGTTTAAAAGCTCCTGTGAACAGAACATGAGGGAATTGTGGGATACAGTTAAACGTCCCAATATCAGGATCATTGGAATACCAGAAGGAGAAGAAATCCAGACCAAAGGCATGGAGAACTTATTTAACAAAATAATTGAAGAAAACTTCCCCAATCTCTTAAAAGAAAGGCCCATCAAGATACAAGAAGCCAATAGAACTCCAAACAGACTGGACCAAAGGAGAAACTCTCCAAGACATATTATTATTAAGACTCTAAACATTGACACCAAAGAGAAAATCCTAAAAGCAGCTAGGGAAAAACAGCACACCACCTTCAGAGGTAACCCCATCAGAATTACTTCAGACTTCTCAATGGAAACCCTGAAAGCTAGAAGGGCCTGGAATGAAACACTGCAAAGTCTAAGAACCTATGGCTTCCATCCCAAACTACTCTACCCAGCAAAAGTATCCCTCATAATAGATGGTGAACAAAAAACTTTCCATGACAAAACTCAGCTTTACAATTATATGAACACAAAACCAAACCTACAGAGAGTATTTCAGGAAATTCTACACAGAGAAGAAAAAAATAATCAAACACAATTGCCTACAAGAAGCAGATCACAACAACCAAACTCAGAGTAGGCACAAAAAACTTCAATGTCCATGAAAACTCCAACCCACATTTACCATCACAATATGGCAGGGATCAAATCAAATCTCACAGTCATTACCCTAAATATCAATGGCCTTAATTCACCCATCAAGAGACACAAGCTAACAGGATGGATCAAAAAATTAGACCCCTCAATCTGTTGCCTTCAAGAAACCCACCTCACCATTAAAGACAGACATCTCCTCAGGGTGAAAGGGTGGAAAACAGTATTCCAAGCAAACGGGAATAAGAAACAAGCAGGTGTAGCTATATTAATATCGGATAAAATAGACTTCAAACCAAATATAATCAAAAAAGACAAAGAAGGCCACTTCCTACTTATCAAGGGAACGATCCATCAAGAGGATATTACAATCATAAATCTGTATGCACCAAACACAGGGGCACCACAGTTCATAAAACAAAACCTACTTGACAATAAAACAGAAATAACCACAAACACCATCATAGCTGGGGACTTCAATACACCATTGTCAGTAATAGACAGATCATCCAAACAGAAACTCAACAGGGAAGTAAGAGAGCTCAACAAAACCATAGATCACTTAGACCTAACGGACATCTACAGAACATTCCATCCCAAATCCACAGATTACACATTCTTCTCAGCAGTCCATGGAACATTCTCTAAAATAGACCATATATTGGGTCACAAAGACTGCCTCCACATATTTAGGAAGATTGACATAATTCCCTGCATGATATCAGATCACAATGCTATATTGCTAGAAATCAACAATAAAAGACCCACCAAGAATCCCAAAGGCACCTGGAAACTGAACAGCACACTTTTAAACAATAAATGGATAGTGGATGAAATAAAAAATGAAATTGCAAAATTTCTGGAATTGAACGACAATGAGAACACATCATATCAAAACTTATGGGACACAATGAAGGCGGTCCTCAGGGGAAAATTCATAGCACTCAATGCCTTCGTAAAAAAGACAGAAAGGTCCCAAATCAATAACCTAACCATCCACCTAAAGGCACTGGAAAAACAAGAAAAATCCAACCCAAAGAGCTCCAGAAGGAAAGAAATAATTAAAATCAGAGCAGAAATCAATGAATTGGAAACCAAGGAAACAATTAAGACAATTGACAAAACAAAGAGCTGGTTCTTTGAAAAAATAAACAAGATTGACAAACCCCTGGCCAATCTGATCAAGCAAAAAAAGGTGAAGCTTCAAATTAACAAAATTCAAAATGAAAAAGGAGAGATCACAACAGACATAAGTGAAATTGGGAGAATCATCAGGACTTATTTCAAAAACCTCTACTCCACAAAACTGGATAATGTGGAGGAGATGGATAAATTCTTGGACGCATACCATCTACCAAAGCTAAACACAGAGCAGATTAATCACCTCAATCAACCCATCACATTCATGGAGATTGAAAAAGTAATAAAAAACCTCCCAAAAAAGAAGAGCCCAGGACCAGATGGCTTCTCAGCTGAATTCTATCAAACCTTCATGGAAGAACTCAAACCAATCTTCCTCAAACTGTGCCACACAATTGATGAACAGGGAAAGCTACCCAACTCCTTTTATGAAGCTAGCATCACCCTAATTCCAAAACCAGGCAGAGATGCCACAAGAAAAGAAAACTACCGGCCTATTTCCCTGATGAATTTAGATGCAAAGATCCTAAACAAAATCCTTGCAAACCGAATCCAACAACACATCAAAAGCATTATCCACCTTGACCAAGTGGGATTCATTCCAGGAACACAGGGGTGGTTCAACATACGGAAATCTGTCAATGTAATACACCACATAAACAAGGTTAAACATAAAAACCACATGATCATTTCGATAGATGCAGAAAAGGCCTTTGACAAGATTCAACACCACTTCATGTTCAAAACATTGGAGAGAGTTGGCATGGTTGGTTCATATCTTAACCTAATAAAGGCAATATACGAAGCTCCGAAGGCCCAAATAATACTTAATGGAGAGAGACTGGAGGAATTCCCATTAAGATCAGGAACAAGACAGGGTTGTCCACTCTCACCTCTGCTTTTCAATATAGTTCTGGAAGTCCTAGCTCAAGCAATAAGACAGGAGAAGGAAATAAAAGGGATACAATTTGGAAAGGAGGAAGTTAAGTTAGCTTTATTCGCAGATGACATGATTATATATGTAAGAGACCCGAGAGACTCCATCCCAAAACTCCTGAAGGTGATTAACTCCTATAGCAAAGTAGCAGGATACAAAATCAATGCACAAAAATCAGTAGCCTTCCTTTTTGCAAAGGACAAAGATACAGAAAAAGAAATAAGGGACATAGTCCCATTTTCAATTGCGACAAAAAAAATAAAATACCTTGGAATAACGTTAACCAAGGAAGTGAAAGATCTATACAATGAAAACATAAAAACACTCAAAAAAGAAATTGAGGCGGACTTGAGAAAATGGAAAGACCTCCCATGTTCCTGGATAGGCAGAATTAACATTGTGAAGATGACAATCCTACCAAAGGCAATTTACAGATTTAATGCAATACCAATTAAAATCCCCACAGTGTTCTTCACAGAGATAGAAAAAATGATCTCAAATTTCATATGGAAAGGCAGAAGGCCTCGCATTTCCAAACATATCCTCTGCAAAAGAAATACCTCTGGAGGCATCACCATACCTGATCTAAAGCTATATTACAAAGCCATAGTAATAAAAACAGCATGGTACTGGCATAAAAACAGGACTATAGATCAATGGAATAGACTTGAGGACCCGGACTTTGGGTCAAGCAACTATAGCTACTTGATATTTGATAAAGGCCCAAACAATATACGCTGGAAAAAAGACAGCATCTTCAACAAATGGTGCTGGACAAACTGGATATCCATATGCAGGAAACTAAAACTTGACCCACACATTTCACCATGCACTACACTCAAGTCCAAATGGATCAAAGATCTCAATATAAGACCAGAAACTCGAATACTACTGGAAGAAAATTTAGGGAGTACATTCCATGATATAGGAATGGAAAAAGACTTCCTGAACAAAACCCCAGTAGCTCATGAACTTAAACCATCACTCAACCAATGGGACCACATGAAGCTGAGGAGTTTCTTTACAGACAAGCATACAATTAGCAAAGCCAATAGATTACCCACAGAATGGGAGAAAATATTTGTGGGTTATCCAACTGACAGAGGACTAATCTCTAGAATCTACAAAGAACTCAAAAATCTAAACAGTAAGAAGTCAAACACCCCACTCACAAAATGGGGCAAAGAGCTGAACAGGCAGTTCACAGAGGAAGAAATAGAAATGGCAAACATACACTTAAGAAAATGTTCATCATCCCTAATCATCAGAGAAATGCAAATTAAAACAACTATGAGATTCCACCTTACCCCAATAAGGATAGCAAGCATCAAAAAATCAAATAAAAATAAATGCTGGCGAGGATGTGGAGAAGTAGGAACACTCATCCACTGTTGGTGGGAATGTAGGATGGTACAACCACTTTGGAAAGCAATATGGAGACTTCTGAAAAAGCTGAGTATAGAGATACCAACAGACCCAGTTATTCCCTTACTGGGCATCTACCCTAAAACCTTCAAACCACAGACTAAAGAGATTTGCTCAACCATGTTTATAGCGGCTCAATTTGTAATAGCTAAGAGCTGGAATCAACCCAGATGTCCATCACTAGAAGAATGGATAACTAAGATGTGGTATATCTACACAATGGAATTCTATACAGCAGTAAGAAAAAATGACACAATGAAATTTGAGGAAAAATGGTTGAACCTGGAACAGATCATTCTCAGTGAACTTACCCAGTCACAGAAAAAAAATCGCCACATAGTCTCACTCATCTACAGCACCTAACCTGAATCTACCAAAGATACCTTAAATACCCAGCAAGCATCTCCTAGATTAGACACTAGGATGGAAGGGGAGGGAGGGGAGGGCATCAAAGAGGTGGGAAACACAAATCTAGACCTAAACGGCAATGGTACCATAATCTTCTACTTACTAAAAGATAGACCAAATGGCTGATCCTTCACCAGGCCCTTACAGGGAACACCTGAACCACAAGACACTGGAGAGGGTAAGATTAAGACTAACCTTAGTCTCCTACATCTTCCCTCCCTCACTTCCCCTCTCCCTGTCTCTCTCTCTCTTATCTCTAACTCTTGTATATTAGTTATCTTTTTCCTCATTTTCTTAGTGGGCACTGACCTGTAACTCCCAGAACCAGCATGGGGCTATCATCCACAATGAGCTTTTGAGCAGAGAGACCTACAAGGTTTCCTAAAAGACAGACAGATTTCTGTCAGAGTACTTGATGACCCACCAAAGGTTAGTGGTAAGACCCTACTGCTGAAGATACCTTATGTGATTGACATGCAAATTAGAATGGCATGGCTGGAAGTTGGATGAGAGTCAGTCCCCAGACAGTCAGCGCATCTAGTGCCAGAAGGTGCTACATGGGCGACTGGGGGAAATTGACCAATATCTATCGAAGCAACGCATGGTCTAACCTACTTAGCAGCAAATAACTTATTGTGATGCCCACACAAGTGCAGTGGTGGCACACAGCCATGGTGGGGAACCAACGGCTCTCAATTTGGCTAACTGATCCCCTCACTGGTATGGGACCCATAGCTGGAGCTGGGAAACAAGTCAGAACCATATCCAAACATAAGCCCACTCTCCAGTATCAACCTACTATCAATTGTGGGCTACAAGAGGGCCTACACATATTAAATTCTCTATAAAAAAAAAAAAAGTAAGGGTTATCTCATTTGTCCTGGTGCTAACTTACTCTCCGTTGGAGAATCTGCTTCTCTTTTTCAGATAGATGTAGACCCTAAGGAGAGAGCCACCCCATCATACCTCAAAAGGGCTCCGGCTGAAACTAAGAAAACTTCGAGAAACAAGCAAGGGGGCTGTTTTTCCTGATGAACCGGACACCAGCACAAGGGGGAAGGAGATCAGCATAGAGAAAAATCAACTCCTACCAAATCAGAGAGCCAGAGCCTCAGAGGCCCTCAACACCTCATCACTGAAGCAGACCAAAAATGAACCCAACATGGCTCAGGGAAATTTTGCGGAAGAGGGGGCGGAAAGAATGTCAGAGTCACATGTTGGGTCATGATATGCAGAGACATTTAGCTTACCCATAACTGTGGGCTAACTCCACAATGCACGACCCGCATACCTCAACAAGGAGGGGCCAAGGGGAGGGGGTAGGTCACGGATGAGCCTAATAATGGTACCAAACTGACTGTATTTGCTGAATACAGAACTGACTAATTAAAAAAAAAAAAAAAAAAGAGTCACAAGAAAAAAAAAAAAAAAAAAAAAAAAAATATTTTAACAAACTTTATTAGTAAGACTCACCCATTTTCTTCCTTAAGAATGGATTGTGCAAGCTTTTATGTTGCTGCAAGAATTTGGCTAAATTATTTAAAAATATTTTATTTATTTATTAGAGTGGGGAGATTGAGAATGGGCACCCCAGGGCCTCTAGCATCTGCAACGAAACTCCAAACACATACACCACCTTTTGCAGTACTTGTGGGTATTAGGGAATCAAATCTTGATCCTTAGCCTTTTCACGCAATAACCTCTAAAGCATCTTTCCAGCCCCAGATTCATAAAGAGTTAATTCTAGCCATGGGTAGGAGGATCATTGTGAGTTTGAGGCCAGCCTGAGACCACATAGTGAATTCTAGGTCAGCCTGGGCTACAGCTACACTCTGCCTCAAATTACCACAAAAACGTTGATTCTGATAATTCTTGATTTACTATTTTTATTAACTTTTTAGAATTATTTTTAAATTACATCTCTACTAGAAATGTTGTACATTTGTGCATGTATTATTATTCAACTTGAGATATTTAGGTTTCTGACATCTTAAAATTTTATTGTCTAATTGTAATGAAAACCTTAAAATCTTTCCCTCCGGGTCTTTTAAAGTACTCAATATAATTGACATTATTCACTTCTCTTTTTGGCAGGACACCAGAATTTGTTCAAGTGACATTCCACCTATTTGGAAATATCTTCCCATCTCTCCATGCCCTACCTTCTCAGACATCTGAAAACCACAATTCTGTTGTCCCTCTTTATGAGCTCATGGTCTTTAGGTTCTACATTTATATACTCTGCTTATTTTAATTAATAGTATGGTCTCTAGGTCCATCTATGTTGTTGTAAAAGACAGGACTTTGTATATTTATATGACTAAATTATATTTCATTATATATAATTACCACAGTTTCTTTATCTGTTCGCCAACTGATGAACTCAGAGGTGGACTTAATATCTTTGCTATTTCATGTGCTGTGATCACCTAGTCATGCTGACTTCTTTTCCCTTTAGTATAAATCATTGGATGGATTGATGGATGATCCACTTTTATATTTTTGGAGGAAAAATCCATTCTGCTTTTCATACAGACTATACTGAATTTTATTCCCACTTTTATATTTAAAAGTCCTTCTTTTGGGCTGGAGAGATGGCTTAGTGTTTAAGCGCTTGCCTGTGAAGCCTAAGGACCCTGGTTCGAGGCTCGATTCTCCAGGACCCACGTTAGGCAGATGCAACAGGGGGTGCACGCATCTGGAGTTCGTTTGCAGTGGCTGGAGGCCCTGGAGCTCCCATTCTCTCTCTCTCTCTGTCACTCTCAAATAAATAAGTCAATAAATAAAAATTTTATTTAAAAAATCCTTCTTTCTACCATTATTTGTAAATAATTTATTCTTACAATAGTGGGATGATTTATTTTACAACTTGATAATAGTTAGTAATGTTAAGCACTATTTTTTCATTAACTTTTCAAAGCAAAATGCAATGCTCTCACCTCAAATGAAAGAAGAGATCAATTTTTCTGAAGCTAAATATGAGTGACCTTGAACTATGAATACAGATTCAGGTTACTCCAAATTCCATGTTGCAACATGTTTAAAATAGTATGAAGATTTTATAATTTCAAAACAATTGAAGGTACTTTTCAAATACATTTGTGGAAACTTAAGGTAGTGGAATAATTGCAAAATAGGAAAATCTCAGTTATAGGTTTCAGATATTATCCTACTTATTGTTGTTATTGTTGTATTTGTTTTGTGGAAGAGTTGCACTCTAGCCCAGGCTTATCTGGAAAATTTCTGTAGCACAAGTCTGGTCGCCAACTCATGGTGATCTTCCTACTTCAGCTTTCCCAAGTGCTGGAATTAAATGTGTGTGCCACCACACCTGGCTGCTTCATAAATTATCTGATGACATTATTGGGCTTTGAGTTGGTGGAAACTTGTTGTTTGTTAGTACATTCCAAAAATGTTTTCATTTGATTCTTTGGTAGTCACAAAGACGTTAGGTTAGATACAGAGGAGGACAATAACTGGATATTAAGGGGGTGAATATACCCAAAGACAATTTGGCTTTGAATATGCAATATTCCATTTTTCTATAATCACAGAACTTCTGTCAGTCAGTCCACATTGTCAATCTTAAACCACGTGCATGCAGCTACTTCTTACGAACTTTAGTTCACAAGTTATTGGCCATTTGCATGTATTTTTTGTGAGGTAAATACTAAATTGTTTTACCTACTTTAATGGAAATATATGGGCTTTTATTTTATTTATTTACTTTTTATTTTAGAGAGAAAGATAGAGAATTGGCATGCCAGGGCCTGAGCCACTGCAATTGAACTCCAGATGCTTCCTCCACCTTATGGGAATGTGTGTCCTTGCATTTGCATTACCTTTGTGTGTCTGGCTTATGTGGGATGTAGACAGTCAAACATGGTGTTGGAGTCAGGTTCGAATTGCTGGTAGAAATCACCCAACCACAAGTAGCTTGTGGGAAAAAGGGGTTTATTTTGATTTACAGGCTCAAGAGGGAAGCTCCATGATGGTAGGGAGAATGATAGCATGAACAGATGTTGGACATCACCCCTGGCCAACATAAGGTGGACAATCACAACAGGAGAGTGTGCCAAACGCTGGCATGGGGAAACTGGCTATAACACCCATAAGCCCACCCCCAACAATACACTCTCTCCAGGAGGCATTAATTCAAAAATCTCCATCAACTTGGAACCTAGCATTCAGAACACCTAAGTTTATGGGGGACACCTGAATCAAACCACCGCATTCTGTGCCTGGCCCCCATAAACTGATAACCATACATGCTGTAAAATACAATGCATTCCATCCAACTTAAAAGTCCCCATACTTTTTATCAATTCCAATGATGTTCACACATCCCCATAGTCCAAGATCTTTTAACTGAGCCATAATACCAAAAAATTCCCCCCAAAAAAACCTATAATGGCACAGAATAAACATTCACACTGCAAAAGATGGCATTGGGCATAGCAAAGAAACATTCGCCCAATCCAAGATTTAAAACAACCAGGACAAACATCAAACTATGTAACTTCAAGTCCAACAGATCTAGCCAGTGACAAATCTCCAAATCCAATAATTCTAACCAGCAACAAGTCTCTGGCATTATAATTCTGCCCCTCCAGCTAGGCTACTCTCAGTCCTGGAAAACTTCATGGGGCCATCAGCTTTCCTTAGCAGCCATCCCTTGGTACACACATCTCCACTGGGTCTCCACTGCAAGCTACAGTATTCTCATGGCCCCATGGGGTCTCCATGCACTCAACCAACAAACCTGCTTTACACTGCCCATGGCCATTTCCAAAATACAAGATCGAGTTGCAAACTCGATGATCCTCTATTTTCTGCATTTCTTATACTCCACAATACCAAGTAGGGTGCCAATTTGTTAATCCAGGGGGGGATATCAAGGATACTTTGAAAACAGGACACTCCTTGAGCACGTAGGCCCCTTCCAAAGAGTGTACATTCTTCTTGTTGCCCCAGTACAGGCCAGCTGGCCCAATCTCAATGGTTGGAATCTCTCAAACAATTTGCAGGTAAAGGGGCAGCAGTTTAGGCCCAAAGATTTCATTTTCTCTGTGCCATATCCCTCTGCTCACACCAGTTTATTTCTATGCAATGCAACCCTGCTCAATTTCTCAGGACGCAGGCATAACAGCAAGCCTCACACAAACTGCTAGCCCAGTCCAAGGAAAGCTCTTTCTCACTCTCATAAGCCCAACCCCACAGTCCATAGTTTAGGCCTTTCAACTCTGACCAGAATAGTCGATCAAGCTGAATTTACAGCACTGCAAGGGATCTCTTAGGCCAAGGTTTCAAATCCTTCCACATTCCTCTTGAAAATCAGCTCCAAAAGGCCAAAGCCACACAGTCAGGTGTCTAGCAGCAATCCCACTCCTCTGTACCACTTTACTGTTGCAGTCAGGTTTGCATTGCTGGTGGAAATCACCCAACCAAGAGCAGCTGGGGGAAAAAAGAGGTTTATTTTGGCTTACAGGCTCAAGGGGGAAGCTCCATGATGGCAGGGAAAATGATAGCATGAGCAAATGTTGGACATCACCCCTGGCCAACATAAGGTGGACAACAGGAACAGGAGAGTGTGCCAAACACTGGCATGGGGAAACTGACTATAACATCCATAAGACCACCCTCAACAATACGCTCCCTCCAGGAGGCATTAATTCACGAATCTCCACCAGCTGGGAAACTAGCATTCAGAATACCTTATGCAGGACACCTGAATCAAACCACCACACATGGGTCCTTGGGCTTCACAGGCAAGCACCTTAACCACTAAACCATCTCTCCAGCCCATCTATGGGTTTTTATTGTTTTATGAATCCTTTACATCTACTGTTTGTCAAATGTATGATTGGTAATTACATTTTCTCACTCTTCATGTTTTTTTTTTTTTTTTCAGTTTGCTACTTGATTCCTTTGCTGTGCAAAGTATTTTAGGGTGACATAGTATCATTTGTCTTTTCTTATTTTTCTGCTTCAGCTTGAAGACCCTTTTCAAAACAACTTTGCACAGACTTTTGTTATAATTTTCCGTATGTTTTCTTGGTAGTTTTAAGAAGTTTTATGACTAATATATTTAATGTTAAACTTTTAGTCAATTCTGAGTTGATTTTCAATATGGTGAAAGATACCAGCCTAGTCTCATTCATTTACATGTGACCACCCAGTTTTCATTGTACTACTTAGTGAAGAGATTGTTCTTGTGTGGTTTTGGTCCCATTCTGAAATTGTCTTAGCTATAAATATAAGAGTTTCTGTGTTTTATCTCTTCTGTTATATTAGTTTGTATATGGATTTTTATGCAAGTGTCATTCTTTGTTATTGTAACTTTGTAGCATTTTTGAAGTTGTGTTAGCAATATGATATCACCAGCTTGTCTGTTTTTACTCAAGTATGTTTTGATTATTTGTGGTATTTCATGGTTGCATATGTTTTAGGAATGGTTTTTCCAACAGTGCACTATGGCATTGATGTTTTGATAGGGATTACACTAACTGGATAGATTGTTTGGGGTAGTATGGGCTTTTATTAATAAGAATTCTTTGGCCTGGGGAGATGCTTCAGTGGGCAAAATGCTTGTCATGCAAGACTGAGGAAACTGAGTGAGAATCTATGGCACCCATGTAAAATTTCTGTGTGTAGTGGAGTGTGTATATAATCCCAGTGCTGCAGAGGTAGAGACAGGAGGATCCTTGGGCTTGCTGGTAAGCTAGTCTATTGGCATCTGTGAGCATAAGCTTTAGTAGAGAGAAAGAGAGAGTGTTATGAGGGTAATTTCAATGCATCTTATACTCACTAAAATGTTTTTGTGTTGGCTATGATGTTACATGGTATATAAATAAGCATAATTGGTCAACTATAAACATTCATACACACAAATAAAACTGTAAAAATATGAACAAGATAGGTAAATTATACATGTGTCAATATACTTGATGGAATATTGTACTACAGTCAAAGCCAACTAGATCAAGGACATAGAGTACCTTCATATTATATTTATTAAAATTGTATATGAAAATATAATAATTTAAATATTTCAAAAGTCTAAGTAATAATAAAATAATATGAAGTTTGAAGTACAGAATGATCAGAAAAGTATATAATTTTCTGCATAGAATACATCTCATCTATTTTTGAAATGTTCAATGAGGTAAATATTTCAATATGTTTTGAACAATATTTTTGCTACTCAATAAAAAGACAGACATCCAATGTTCACTTATATTTTTATTTATTGGTAAAGTTTTATTCATTTACTTGATGCAAAAATTTCCATATACAATATGTAGGTGGGAAAACATGTAGAAAATAAGACAGAAAAATAATTACTGAAACTATAGTTTATGATGTAAATATGGTATCCAAAATTATTCAATACAGAGAACAAGCACTGAAAGACTTTAATGGCTCACTTCAGTGATATATTTTAAGCTCCTTGAGAAATTGTCCTATTGATCACCACTTTAAATTCACTTTTAGTTGTCCATAGTAGAATATGTTCTTATGTTTCAAGTGAATAGTCCCAACATACATTGTTGACAAATAATGTTTCTACTCCTGTGGTTTTCACTCATAATTTTATTATTATTTTACTGGATAATTTCTACTGGCCATTACAATTGTTTTTGTAAATTACTTTGGTAGCTATGCTTTTGTTAGTTAGAAAGTCTTATTCCTTGCTGTGTGAAAATGGTACTTACTGTGATTAAATGAGGTACAAAAAGTCACTCATGGTAGGTCTGATAGCATCCAGTATTCTTTCATGCAGAGTAAATTAGACTGGTGGGCTTTATGTTGAACATTATTTCTGGTACTATTCAGAAAGAAGGCAGAGTGTGTGAACCATATACAAATGGGCTCTTATGCATTCTCTGACAAGTGGGAAAGAAAATTATTTTTCCTTTGGCTGAAAAATTAAATAGTGTTGGATGATCAGCTGTAGTCACTCCTATAGCGAACCCCATTTCCTCTGTGTACACTTACACACATATATTTCTTTCCTTATGATTTTCTTTTTTATGTCTTATGCTGAACAAAAGCATCCAGAAAAGGTATTGAAAAAAAAAAACTATTTGCAAGATGAAGAAATGCCAGAAAATGGTAGTTATTTATGAAAATGGTATGATCTCATAGAGTAGGTATTTAGATATATTTCCAACCTATCTTCTTTGGCAGTGAATTTTGATATGTGTTTCACAGCTACATTTTAAAGACAAGAAGAGAATTAGAAAAAAGTTTTAAACCACAAGTTTAATTTACTCTTCTAGTAGATCATTCTCAGTGAACTTACCCAATCACAGAAAAAAAAATCGCCACATAGTCTCATTCATCTACAGCACCACAACTGAATCTACCCAAGATACCTTACATATACAGCAAGCACCTCCTAGACTAGCCACTAGGATGGAAGGGGAGGGAGGGGAGGGCATCAAAGGGGTGGGAAACACAAATCTAGACCCAAATGGCAATGGTACCATAATTTTCTACTTACTAAAAGACAGACCAAATGGCTGATCCTTCACCAGGCCCTTACAGAGAACACCTGAACCACAAGACACTGGAGAGGGTATGATCAAGACTAACCTTAATCTTCTACATCTTCCCTCCCTCACTTCCCCTCTCCCTCTCTCTCTCTCTCTTATCTCTAACTCTTGTATATTAGTTAACTTTTTCCTCATGTTCTTAGTGGGCACTGACCTGCAACTCCCAGAACCAGCATGGGGCTATCATCCACAATGAGCTTTTGATCAGAGAGACCTACAAGGTTTCCTAAAAGACAGACGGATTTCTGTCAGAGTACATGATGACGCACCAAAGGCTAGTGATAAGACCCTACTGCTGAAGATACCTCATGTGATTGACATGCAAATTAGAATGGCATGGCTGGAAGTTGGAAGAGAGTCAGTCCCCAGACAGTCAGCGTGTCTAGTGCCAGAAGGTGTTACATGGGCGACTGGGGTAAAATGACCAATATCTGTTGAAGCAACGCATGGTCTAACCTACTTAGCAGCAAATAACTTGTTGTGATGCCCACACAAGTGCAGTGGTGGCACACAGCCATGGTGGGGAACCAACTGCTCTCAATTCGGCTAACTGATCCCCTCACTGGTATGAGACCCATAGCTGGAGCTGGGAAACAAGTCACAACCATATCCAAACATAAACCCACTCTCCAATATCAAGCTACCATCAATTGTGGGCTACAAGAGGGCCTACACCTATTAAATTCTCTATAAAAAAAAGGGTTATCTCATTTGTCCTGATGCTAACTTACTCTCCGTTGGAGAATTTTGTTACTTTCGTTCTGTACAAAAGTTTTATTTCAGTTTTTTCAAAGAAAATGCTAATAAATCATTGACACATATCATATAGTTTTAAAATCATGATTCGTGTGTGTGTGTGTGTGTGTGTGTGTGTGTGTGTGTGTTGGAATTACATTATAACTATGACAAATGTTACTGAATTTAGTTCTATTAAAGTATATGAGACAACCTGGAAATTTAGTCATACATTGAGAAATATCCAAAGTAATATGCAAAATCAAGAAATGTCATTTACAGTGACAAGTAAACACTGTTGCTTATCTTGTCTCTGTTTCATAAATTTAGATTCAATGGCTTCAACTGAAGCACAAAGTAGGAAGAAATAACCACATGTGTCTGTAGGAATAAACCAAGTGTACAGAATCACTATTGAGGCCTTCATGCCTGCCTACAATGAACTTAAAATTGTATTTCACTAAGAAATTTCAACAAGGTTTAAAGGAAATATGCTGGCTTCTGCTAACACTATTTCTGGATCAAGTGGACAATCTCCATTATACAGAAAATAAACATGGCAATAACTTCCAAACAACAAACCACTGTTTTAGTAAATGAAACAAGGTGTTTCGCTAATCTATTAATTGAAAATTCTTTACAACATGCCTTTTTTATACAAAATAAATATTTCAAAACCTTGTTATTATGGCGAAGGAAAAGGAAAATTTTACATAAAACACCCCAAATGCCAAACTTTCAACTGGCATTTACTCTGAGTCATTGTGTATTATAACACTGAGGTGTCTCCTGATCCTTTTGCCAGGAAACACATAGACATGAGAGAGAGCTCTTCAAATTGATTTGCATTCTGTATTGTACTTTAGTAGAGCTACAATCACAGACTTAATTCACTCACACAATTCATGTGGAAGGTATACTTTCTTAGCTCAAGAACAGCTTAAAGTTCAGTAGCATATGAAACTATGTCAGATTAACTAGTTATTTATAGGATGTATTTTTAAATATTTTATTTTTGTATTTATTTGAGAAAGAGGCAGATAAAGAGAGAGAATGGGTGCACCAGGGCTTATATCTGGCCTACATGGGTCCTGGGGAATTGAACCTGGGACCTTTGGCTTTGCAGGCAAGTGACTTAACCACTAAGCTACCTCTCCAGTGCTAGGATTTTTCATATACTTTAGCTTATCACTCTGAAAGGAACTCTCCATACCCCACAGAGTCAAAAATGCATTCATCGTATTTGCTGAGTGATGCATTATTGAATAAGCATTGCCAATAGTGGTTGGAAAGTCAAAATTTTCACCAGATTTTTATAGATCGATATATTTCCATAGGGTACCATACCTGGAGAGTTTGTGGAAATCATGCAGGTATAAGAGTTTCCACATATGGATGAATCTTTAAACATACAAGTGAATTAACTTCCTTAGAAAAGAATATGAAATTTCTTTCTACATAATGACCTAGTATACTTCTTTAATGCTGAAAGCTCTTTTAATTAATACCACCAGCAATATTAGTTTGCTGACATCAAAAGTTTTATCACCTCTTTCATTTCTAGCCAAACTAATAAAATTCAATCTGCCATGAACTTTTATTTTCTAAGAATCATCTGAAATAGTCTATGACTCAAAAATGAATGTTAATTTGCAAATGTTTGCATACATATTCTTTAAATGTTTTCTACATCATACAATTTCCTGATCTTACAATTCTACCATTTGAACCATTTTCTATATTTTAGCACTATTAATTTTATTTTACTATGTAATAAGCCAAAAACTTTTCCATGGAAAGTTTAAAATAAGGCTACATATATCTATAAGTCTGGCTTAATTTTATTTCTACATTTTGTATTATTACAGGTTAATATAAATCTATAAAATGGGAATTGTGGTGATATTTTTATGTGTTCATATAGTGAACTTTCATCCTATCCAACCCCATTTCTTTCCCTCATTCTCAACCTCCATGCTTCTGGCATTTTCCTTATGTCTTAATAAACCCTTTACATTTTCATATATTTTCTATCTAAATCCCAATATGAAAAAAAAAACTAATACCTTTTTATTGAAAAATATTTTTAATATTTTTTATTTATCTGCAAGCAGAGATAGATAGAGAGAAGACAGAGAGATAGAAAGAATGGTCATACCAGGGACTCAAGCCACTGTAGAGTAATTTGAGATGTATTTGCCCCTTTGTGCATCTGGCTTTATGTAGGTACTTAGGAATCAAACCCACATTGTTAGGCTTTGCAGGATAGTGCTTTAACCAATGACCAATTTCCCCAGCCCAAGTTTTTCATTTTTCAATACATGTGATGATTACCTTTTCCATTTATTTTCCTCTAAATGGCATGATAATGTACATTGCGACTGAAAAAAGTTTCTCTACTTGTTGAATTTAATGAAAGATTAAACTGATTTCCAAACTAGTTGTATCAAGTGACATTTCAATCTATAGTGCATAAGGGTTTCTCTGTTCTCTCCAGTAGTTATTGTTACTTTTTAAATTGATGACAGCGATTCTGATTGGTATGAAATAAAATTTTTATGTATTTTTGGATTTGATTTCCTTTAAGGGTAATGATGTTGAATATTTTCACTTATCTATTGGCCAGTTGTATCTCTTCCTTTGAAAAGCCTCTACTCAGGTAATTTGTCCATTTATTGATTGGATTACTTTTGTTTACATGTTTAGTTGTCTGAGATTTTTAAAAAAAATTATATATATTTATTTGAGAAAGAGAAAAAAAAGAGGAAGAGAGAGAGAGAGAGAGAATGAGCACACCAAGGCCTCTAATCAATGCAAATGAACTGCAGAAGCATGTGCCACCTTGGGCATCTGGTTTAGGTGAATACTGGGGAATCAAACCTGGGTCCTTAGGCTTTGGAAGCAAGTGCCTTAACTGCTAAGACATCTCTCCAGCCCTTGTCTGAGATTTTTTTTAAAAAATATATTTTACATATTAGTCTCTTTTTATTATTTTTAATTTATTTGAGAGAGGGGGAAAGAGACAGAGAGAGAGAGAGAAGAAAATGGGTGCACCAGGACTGCAGCCACTGCAAAAGAACTCCAGACACACATGTGTCATCTTGTGCATCTGGCTTATGTGTGTCCTGGGGAATCAACCCCGGGTCCTTTAGCTTTACAGGCAAGATAATCACTAAGCCATATCTCCAGGCCCATATTAGTCTCTTTTTTATGAATAGCCGACAAAGACTTTCTTTCATTCCTCAGGATCCTCTCTCTCTGCATTTTCCCTCTCTGTGATGTGAAGCCATTGATATTTCTTGATGTCATTGCCTGTACTGGCGGGTTCGATTCAGAAACTCATTGTCTATCCCTATATTTTGAAAGATTCTTCTTTGTTTTTCTCAGTTTCATGGTTTCAGGTCTTTTTTTTTGTATTTTTTTATTGACAACTTCCATAATTATAGAAAATAAACCATGATAATTTCCTCCCCTCCCCCACTTTTCCCTTCACAAATCCACTCTCCATCATATTCCCTTTCCCTCTCAATGAGTCTCTCTTTTATTTTGATATCATCAGCATTTCCTCCTATTATGAGGGTCTTGTGTAGGTAGTATCAGGCACTGTGAAATCATTGATATCTGGGCCATTTTGTGTCTGGAAGATTGTGTTGTAAACAATCCTATCCTTTCTTTTACTCTTATATTCTTTTCACCACCTTCACAATGGACCCTGAGCCATGGATGGTGTTATACAGTCAGGCCTTATATTAAGGCATTTGTTTCCAGGTGAAAGAAAGGGAAATCATTTGTAGAACCTATAGAATACTTATAGAATATGAATATTTTTACAATACTAATCTTACCAACCTATGTACATGCCATGCATTTCTTTGTTTTTTTAAATTTTTTTGTTTACATATGTGTGTGTGTGAGAGAGAGAGAGCGAGAGAATGGGCACAACAGGGCCTCCAGCTGCTACAAAAAAATTCCATGTTGAAAATGAACCCAACATGGCTCAGGGAAATTTTGCGGAAGAGGGGGCGGAAAGAATGTCAGAGCCACGTGTTGGGTCATGATATGCAGAGACATTTAGCTTACCCATAACTGTGGGCTAACCCCACAATGCATGACCCGTATATCTCAACAAGGAGGGGCCAAGAGGAGGGGGTAGGTCATGGATGAGCCTAATAATGGTACCAAACTGACTGTATTTGCTGAACACAAAACTAACTAATAAAGAAAAAAAAATTCCAGACACATTTACCACCTTGTGTATCTGGCTTACGTGGGCCCAGGGTAATTGAACCAGGGTTCTTTGGCTTTGCAAGCAAGCACCTTAACCACTAAACAATCTCTCCAGCCTTCTTCTATATTTTGTGGTGCTTACAATTCTGGTGTATTCTCTAATTTCCTTCTTTGATGTTTTGCAGTTTATGTTATAGAGGTATATTTCACTTCCTTGGTAAGATAAATTTGTGTGTTTCTCTGAGTGTATCTTGTGAATGGCTACATTTCACTTATTTATTAGTTATATCATCATTGCCTTAGGAAAAGCTTTTGAAATAAGTTGATTTGTGTCCTGCTGCACTGCAGAAATCTTTTATCATATCTAAAAATAATACGGTGGAATCTATAAAAATTTTTAAGTATACATCATATCATCTTAAAACATGTAACTTGACTAATTCCTTTCCTATGTGTATACCATTTTATTTTTTAACTTGCCTTTTTGCTTTAGCTAAGATTTTAGATACATTACTGAATAAGAATTGAAAAACTGTACATCATTGTCCTTTTCCTAATATTAGAGGACATCCATTCTGCTCTTTCCCATTTGGAATAATGTTGATGGGTTTAGTATATAAAACCCTTATTACCTTATTTGTGGGGTATAACCCTAAATTTATAGAAGGCTAGCCTCTGGAACTTTCTTATTCAGAAGGGGGCAAACTGTTTCTAAGAGAAGAGCTTGAGAGGTGAGAGAGCTAACTCATGTTACACTCATCTCAGGAGTGGGCTAGAAGCTCCCTGAGGAAACAGGAAACAGTGAAAAACCAGTAATATGTGAACAAGTAGTACAATGTATGAGCAAAGGGTCAGGAAGTTTTGACCATGGACAATCCTAAAACATTTGTTAAAGGAAGGGATTTATGAGTATGATCTGCTGGAATATGCTGATCCAAAAGACACATAATCTCTGATTACAAGAGCAATCACACTAAGCCTACCTGTTGCCTTTGACAGCCCTGTGGTCCCATAGTTACTGACCTCATTATCTTCAGTACTTCTTATACATATATGTTTGCTCTGAATTTAAAGACCAATCAGCTCACTGTGGAAATTGGGCATAGAGCATAGCTTAAGATGAACCAGCATTTCCAAACATTGCTTGTTAATATTGGTCATCTGTTCTGTCCAGGCCAAAGGTCACCAAGGCAGAAAAAAATCTAGTCACATTGCTTTAAGCAGGTAGACTACAGAGTTTTAAGATTAACATTAGAGCAGGTTACAAGTAAGGAATTTAACATCTCGCAGCAATAATATCACAAAAACTATTTGTAAGATCCATGAGAAATAGCCCTATAGTTATTTCACATAGTTAAGTCTGACAGTTTGTTCTTTTCTTAAAATTATGATATTTTTGATGAAAGTAGAGTCAAGGGAAGGCCCCAGTGGCTAGAGATTGCAAGTGAAGGGCCTGGGGTAACTGTGGAGGGAAAAGAAAGAAAAGAAAATTCAAAGACCATCTGTCATGTGGGGAGCTGGAGGGGATAAAGAGCTCATGTGGAGAGTAAGAGTAGGGGGTCCCACCCTCAGAGGGGAAACTCACCAGCAGTTTGAGGTTCCCAAGTCATCAGGCTGCTCAGAGAACATGCCCTCTCCTCACAAAGGTATTTATAACCTTATGGTGGTGGGCCCTTCCTTCTGGTTCAGGTGAGCCAGAGTGGCAGCTGGTTGGTTGGGGCTAGGATCTGTCTCAGGAAGAGTCTTACCATAATACCAAGTTCCCAGAACTGGACTTGACCAATCACAATGTTTAAATCCTAGGAAAGACCTGCATCCCACTTGAGACCCAGGTTGTTTACAGAAAACAGATCTGTGGAAAAGATAAGAAGTCAGATCATGTTTTTATCTCCCTGCAAGAGTAGGCCCAAAGACATTCCTGTTTCTTACTTTCAGGGGCCCAGGCATCCTAGCTTCCTAAAAGAGCTACCTGATTCCTTCTCATTACCCCCTCTATGGAGAAATCATTCAAACTGCTGTTAGAGGGAAAAGATCTATTGGTCAATCTCTAACTGCTTCTGGCTGAACAGGGGTATAGAAATGGTAGTAAGAAAGACTCTCACAGAGAGGGGAACTATTCTAGTAGACTCTGAAAGTGTATTGATGAAGTGCAGGAAGATAAGTCCTGGAACAAAATGTTGGGCAGAAAGAATAAAAGCAAAGAGTTAATGAGAAGTGGGCACACAGCAAACTGGTTGCTTTCATGCTTTCCATTTTTATGGCGTTCAAGGCCTTGGAGAGGGAACCCAGGTGTATGGAGTTGGATTATCTCAGGACCATTTGAGCATGAGCTGGCTGTGATTTCACAACTGTTCACCAAATGGCACAGTAGTGTCTGACATGGTCTGAATCTATTCCTTTATGGCTTGTGAAACAGATGGGATATTAGAAGAGTGGTCAGGATTATATATACAACATTCAACCTTGATAATGGTGAATATATCATATTTTTTATAATAGATTTCCAGAATGTACCATTTTTACTTTTGGCCTCTGGACTTATTTAGTAACAAACCATCTTTATGTGTGGAATACAATAATTTATATTTGAAAATAACCATTCTGACATCTGTGTTTTTTCTTTTTTTTTAATTTAGAATGCAATGATATACATGATTTTATTTTTATGCACATTGGATACATAACAAATTATTTAGTAACAATCCTTAGCAACACATTCTCTTACTTTTTTTTTTCTTTATTAGTTAGTTTTGTATTCAGCAAATACAGTCAGTTTGGTACCATTATTAGGCTCATCCGTGACCTACTCCCTCCCCTTGGCCCCTCCTTTATGAGGTATATGGGCCATGCATTGTGGAGTTAGCCCACAGTTATGGGTAAGATAAATGTCTCTGCATATCATGACCCAACATGTGGCTCTGACATTCTTTCCGCCCCCTCTACCGCAAAATTACCCTGAGCCATGTTGGGTTCATTTTTGGTCTGCTTCAGTGATGAGGTGTTGGGGGGCTCTGAGGCTCTGGCTCTCTGATTTGGTAGGAGTTGATTTTTCTCTATGCTGATCTCCTTCCCCCTTGTGCTGGTATCCGGTTCATCAGGAAAACAGCACCCTTGCTTGTTTCGCCAATTTTTCTTAGTTTCAGCCGGGGCCCTTTTGAGGTTGTGTTCTTTCTTTCTTTCTTTCTTTCTTTCTTTCTTTCTTTCTTTCTTTCTTTTTTTTTGTTAAGAATTAGAGCTATTAAAGAAGAAGCCAGCATGTCTTACGGCTTTGTTTGGTTCCCTGTTTGGAAACCTGTTGCTGTGTTATTGGTCATAGGTCATTTATAGAATATTTGAGGCACCACTTCATCTTTGGTTGTATATTTCTTTCTCAGTGTTTCAGACCAAGCATATAGCCAAAATTAATCAATCAAAGATAAATTGTGAGGTCATTGATGACTCTCTAAAGGAGGCTCTATGGACCTGGAAGGAGCACAATGATTTCTCCAGTACTGGTGGTTTCTTTTAGGATGAATCAGGGCAGTGGTGGCCAAGTAGACTCCCCTCCTTTAGGAACCTATGAGAACTGATTTTCCCCAGTTGTGACTATCCTGTTTTAGATTGTACATCAATTTTTTTTGTTTAGTTTATTCTTATACTTCATCACCACACCATATTACAGCGATGTATGATCTTTCTGTACATAGATTTTTTGAGAGTATTATCATGAATATATGTGGAATACTGGTACATAAGGTTACTATATGATTTTGTCTTTGATTTTATTTATGTGTTCTCTTATATGCATTGGTTTGTTTATATTCAAAAAGTCATGTATTGTTGGAATGGAAATCTATTTTATTATAGCATATAATTTTTCCATTGTGATTTTGAATTAAGTTTCATAGTATTTTACTGTCAATTTCTGTGTTTTGAATTGGCAAGCAATTGTTCTTGTTTATTGATTCTGTTTTCTCTGTGAATGCTTATCCATTTTTACTCTCCAAAGAATGCTTGATTCATAAAATGAGTTGAATTGCTTCCTTCCCTTTATATTTTATTGGATTATTTGAGGAAAATGGTTTTCATTTCTTCACAAACTACCTGGAAAATATTTGGTATTCTTAGAAGATTTATTTACTTCTTATCAACATTGATCTGCTTAGGCTATTTATACTATCTTTATTTTAATTTTAGTGAAGTGTATATATATCTAGAAATACATTCATACCATCTGGATTTTTAAGTTGTTTGGAATATGCTCTTTCTAAATATTTACTAATAACCCTATAAATTGCATTGGTACCTATTGTGGTACATACTTTTTTCTAACCCCTAAATTCTCTTAGGTTTCCTCTGTCTTTCTTTGACTTATTTTTGATAAGGTGCAGCAGATCATTTTTATCATTTGATAGAAGTAACTATTTCATCAATCCTTTATATTGTCCTCTTATTATCCATTTGATCTCAGTTCCTTCAGGTTTACTTCTGCCTACTAATTTGCATTTTGATTTGTTCTTTATCTAAGATTATGATTTGCATCATTAGAGTATTGATTTGTGATATTCCTGAATTTCTTTTTTTTTAATATTTCATTCTTAAATATTTTGAAGATGTAGCTTGGTGCTAGAGCACTAGCTTCACAAACTTGAAGCTCTGGGTTCAATCCTCGCACTGAAAAAATTACAAATAAACTAAAATTTAAAAAAATCAGGCAAGGTTTCACAGTAGGGTTTCCACTGGCCTGAAACTTATTATATAAATGCAGCACGGTCTTGAACCTGTGCCATTCCTCCTGCCTCAGCTTCCTATTTACAGAAATTACCTGCATGAAATACCATACCAAGCTTCTCCTATTTTCTTCCACAAACACAAACCATGTTCATCAACAGAAAATGCTATCAATGGTAATGAATACTCATCGTTTCCTGTAAAGTTTATATATATATATATATATATATATATATATATATATATATATATATATATTCATAGTTTGTCTATATAAAAATATATACTTTTATACTAAATTCTTTATGTTGAAAAATTCTTTTTTTAATTTTCAAATAATAAATTTTATTTCCTGTTTATTTTATTTATTTGAGAGAGAAAGAGGCAGATAGAGAAAGACAAATAGGCTCAGCAGGGCCTCCAGACACTGCAAACAAATGCCAGAAGCATGCACCACCTTGTGCATCCGGCTTATGTGAGTCCTGGGGAATCATACCTGGGCCCTTTGGCTTAGCAGGTGAGCACTTTTACTGCTAAGCCATCTCTACAGTCCCTGTTTTACTTTTTATCTTATAGTATTGTTTTTTCCACAAAACTACAATTTTACATGCATTCAGTTGTACAGAAGAATGTGCAGGGTGTTGAAACAAGATCCCCAAGTAGAACTAACTACTCTATTATTCTCTGTTATTTCATGAAGGAGGGTCATTCTTAATCAGAGCCACAGGCCATAAATTCCTAACAATTTGGTTTACTTTGCATGAGCATGTTAGATATGAAGGTGTTTCTGGACTGGATTCAAATTCTTCATCAGATACAAGGTCAGAGTTAAGTAAAAAGACATTCTACAGGCTAATATCTATGCCTTTTACTTCTGTATTTTTTATCCTTTGAATAATTAAACACTCACTATCTTCATTTAAATATATTATCATTGCTTGATGATCTACTTGATCTTCACATGCTATCAATCTGTACCTTGCTGAAGTTGACTCTTCAGAGTGAATTTTACATGATGAATATGTAATAATTTCCCATCCAAGGCATGTGTACTACTTTTTCAAAATTCATTTGACAGTTGAAGAAAAGTGTGTATCTTGTTCAAATTTCTTAAACATCAAGAAAGTTAAATATTAAACAATTCATTTTATATAATAAAGATATGCTTTTCAAATGAAGCATTAACTTGCTTTCCCAAACTGTCTTGTCGGACAATTGTTTTAAAATCATTTCTAACTTTAAATGAATTTTTTTTTCTCAGCTTATAAAAAAACTATGAAAACTCAGTCAAAATAATTTATGAAGCATTATCAAAAGTTATATATTAAAAACAAATAGATATAAGAATATTTAGATATACTAATAAAATGTTTCTGATTATTAAGTATAAAAAATCTCATGTTTATTTTTAATCCTTAATAATAATGTATGTGTATCTTTCTTTTGTAGCAATAACTTTCATTATTGTTAATAGAGAATAGATAGGAAAATAGGCAAATTAGTGATTAATTATTCTGTAGTAGACTGAGTTCCAAAGTTTCTCTGTCGCATTGATTCTATGGTAATCAGACTGAGTTTTCTACTTATTGACTATCATTTTCTTCCATTTCTGCCCTTCCGATGTTTATCTGTCTCATTGATTTTCCCTTCTCCCATATGATACTTGCTGCATATTAAAAAAAATTACTTACTATTTTGTGGCTATATACCTCTTAATCTGTCCCTCCATATTTAAAATAATATATCCCAAATAATAATTATATTTCATAAGTGAAGGATTTTAAAAGATTGGAGAGGTGGGTTAACATTTAAGCAAATCTTGATCCTCATATGTATAGGAGCTGTAGAGTTCACTGAATCCAACTTACTGCAGTAAATGGCAAGAACACTCAATAGAGTTAATAGGTATCTTAATCTAAAAATCATAAGTAAGAAGTAAATATGTGCTTTTTGAAGCCTGTGAGAATGTTTGTTTATAAAATCACAACATAATGATACACATATAGATTAATGTTTTTTAGGGTTTTATATTTATACAGTAAAGTCAGATAAGTTATATTGTTTAACTGTTTAATCAATTGCTACTTAATTAATCTTCAAAATGGAATCAACTTTATAAGTATTGTGTTTCTTAACAGTTTTGTAGAACCACATTTAAAAACCGTTAGAGAATACATGTACACAGAATAACCATATGAAGTAATAGTAACATGTTGGAAATTGCAATCAATGAGTATTATCACAAATAATATTTTTTTTGTCTTTTTTGAGATAGGGTCTCAGTCTAGCCTGGAATTCACTATGTAGTCTCAGGATGGCCTCAAACTCTCAGTGATTCTCCTATCTCTGCCTCCCGGGTCCTGGGATTAAAAGTGTGCAACAACCACACCCTGCACAAATAAAATTTGATAAAATGATTAATAAAAATTAATTATCTGAGTTATTTATTCTTTATCTCTTGATTTTTCTTGATTTAGGACCTTACTTTACCCCAGGCTGACCTGGAATTCACTATGTATTCTCAGACTGGATTCAAACTCACAGCAATCCTCCTACCTCTCCCAGGTAGTTTTTATTTATTCTTAAATGCACAAAATAAATTGGGATATATGTCATAGAAATGTAAAACATATTCTATTTTAGGACTTATAAGTAACAAATTGAAATTTAAAATTTATTTATCATGATGATGAGTGACCATCTCTAGAATTTTAGATAGAATGTATCAAGATATAATTCTAAAATAAACATAGTTTATAAAATAATTTACAGTGACCATGAAGCATTCACATTGAATGAAATAAGAAAATTTAGTTGTATGTATATGACCATTCTTCCCATTTTCTTGAGTCCTTATTGTTTGCGTAGGAGCAGATGAAAACAAGCAGCAAAAGTCACAATTACAGGGATATCAATGAACAATACAATGCCACTGAAAGTTCACTCATTGAAAGTTCACTTTTTGAATGGTAACTAAATAGCGGACAGAGGTAAGCTTGGCATCAAACCGTGTCCAGAATCACAATGCTAATCTCTATCTGTGTGAAGCATTCTGGACTTCTAAAGACAGAGATGAATGTGTTCTCAGCATGCCATGGAATGCCTATAGGGTTATCTGCAAACCACCAGTGACATGGAACAATAACTTTATTTTGGTGTTCATTTAAAACACCTATCTCATACTGTTTGCTCTTCTTAGCTTTGCATTTGTTTATTGTTAAGAAACTAAATCCAACAGAGTTTGTTTCTAATGCAGACTGTTACAAATAATTGTGTTTAAATGTACTGCCAATTAGGGAGAGATTTCTAACTATTATTGCTACTGCTAACTCACATAGTGACTACTGTTTGAAAATCTTGTTTAGAGTGTTATTTACATTGACAGAATCTGCCATATCTACAAGACAAATAGGTAGAGATTGTGAAAAACACAAGTATTCCACAACTGAATTTTGTCTTAGTTATTGGGTAATTGTACTTCACTCATTCATTTCATAAATGATTATTGAAATCATATTGTTCTATGAAAGATGGGTTAATGGACTGGAAGATAAACCAGTTTAATTTTTCTTTCTCTTTTTTTGTTGATTTTTTTGAAGTAGGGTCTTGCTCTAGACGAGGCTGACCCAGAATATGTATGTATGTGTTTTCAGGGTGGCCTTGAACTCATTGTAATCCTCCTTCCTCTGCCTCCTAAATGCTGGGATTGAAGGCATGAGTCACCATGCCCAGCCAGTTAATGTTTTCTATCTTCCAGTTAATGGCACAATTTTTAAGTTACAAAATAAACTAAATAGTTGGAACAAATGATTTGTGGTGAAGTGGTACATTACGACAATTTTCTTGTCACCCAACATCTGTTTTGACATATAAAAGACATGAAAATTATCACTACACCCTAACACTAAAGACAAAGAAAACAGTACAAAAAGCAATGGTATTTTAAAATTTCTCCCAGAATTCGAGTTCACAAGATAAACCACTGCTTCCAAAATAAGACACACAAAGAAAAACAGAAAATCCATTGATGAACCACTAATGTAAACATCCATCCATGAGCAGAAGTGGAAAATAGTTTCAAAGTAAAAAAAAAAAAATGTAATACTCATTAACTGAGAAAAAGGAAAGGGCTAATTAGAGACAACTATAGACTTAAAAATTCCAGCATGACCCACGTGCGCTGGAGCACACCTTTAATCTCAGCACTCAGGAGGTAGAAGTAGGATTGCTGTGAGTTTAAATCCATCCTGGGGCTATGGAGTGAGATCCAGGTCATCTTGAGCTGGAATGAGACACTACGTCTAAAAAACTAAAACTAAAATCTACAAAGAATTCCAGCAGGTACATCATTTTCACCCACAACCATAACAAAAGTAACCACCTCATGGAGTACATGAAGCAAAGAAAGAGGGAAAGGAGTTTGTGACAAATTATACCCCTCAAAGACATTCCCAATGACCTGCTCCCTCCAGCAGTGTCATACCTCCTAACAGAACATTTACTTAGGGTTTCATCAATGATGCCTTCATGATTCAATCACCCTCATGAGGTAGGCATCACCTATTATGTTGGACTCTTCATATCCAAAACATTACAATAAATGTTATGAAATGGACAAATTTGTAAAGGATATAATCTGCACCTATTATAGAAAATGTATCAATCACCACCCAAAACAGAAAGCACCAGGCCCACATGTCTCTACTGGAATTCTCTACAATATTTTCCAGAATTGAGAAACAGAAGGAGTATATTCTAATTGATCCCATGAGGTCAGTTTTTTCCTAACAATAGATAAAGCAAATATATAGTACTCCCTTATTGATAGGTTACATTTTGTATGGTTTTAGTTACCCACATTCAGTCTTGATCCAAAGATATAAAATAAAATCCCAGAAAAAATAATTATAATTTTAAACTTTGAATCATTATGCAAATTGTGAGGAAAGTCCAAGTATCTCATTCCATCCTAAAGAATTATGAATTATACCTCTCATTTGCATACCTTTCCTTTATATGCTACCAACCCATTAGTCACCTCGAAGTCACCTTAAGTCTCAGACTAAGTGATTTGTTATTACAATGCTTGGGTTTAAGAGATTCTTTTACCAAAGAACTGGACACAAAGCACCATGAGTAGCTTTTTTATCTGGTAACTCATATATGATAAATAGAATCCATATAGTGCTTCTTTTAAATAGTAAAAACAATAAAGGAAAATGTATACAGACATTGATCAAAGATATAAAGTAAGAAAGATATTTTTTCTACCTTAAAAATTGAGGATAGATAAATTCCATTCACATGTCATTGTAAAGAACTGGACATGTTTTTGTAGAAATCACTGGCTGGACAATTACTCCTGAGATTAAATTGATATTTAAAGTAATAAAGTAAATCAAGTTAAATCCTTTGTCATTACCATAGTACGGTTTTAGCCTGGTAATTGTCTAATATGGACTATATATCTAATAGTATGCTTCTTATTGTTACATGAAGCCAAATTATGAAACATATATTGACATAAATACCTTTACATTTATAGATTTTTGATAATATATGCATATAATTATGGTTTTATTAAACAATATTTATTCTGTTCAGAATTATAAGTGAGATGGCACCAAATAAGTTAATTAGAAATCAATTTAATCTTCTCTAGTTGCATTCTGAAGACTGAGAATATTATGAAATCATTCCATTTCATGGTGTAAGTTGTAACCACATTCTAACTTATTAAAATTGGCTAAGCACCCAAGGTTCTTATTTCCTTAAACTAAGAAACGGCTACATGCAACAACATTTTTGTTGTCTTTCCATGTTCTTGATGAGTATTAATATCAGATTCATGGTGGTCAAGGATTTATAACTTCACTTCCATGCTTCACATAACATTTGAGTACCTTGAACATTGTCAAATGTTAGAAAATCTATTTCTGATTTCAAAAGGAACTCCATGTTGTCACTGTCTGTTTGTGTTGTTTGCAATAATTCATAATCTTCAGAATTTCTACTTTCAAAAATACTGCTTGCTAACATATACTTCATATTGGAAAATGTTCTGTATGAAATAAATAAAATGAGTTACTATTAATTAAATTCTGAACATATACCTAACATTCATTTATGTTAATCTGAAAAAAAAAGAATGTAGAATTGAAATAAGTAGTCATTACTGCAATAGGTACATGGAAAATATATAGCCCAGATAGTTTATTTTAGTAACATTGGTAACATAATGGGGAAATTAGCACTTTTAATTTAATTATTTTTGGTCTGCTTATTTTCAATGTATTGAATTATTATTGGTATTAAATAAAACTAAATGAAAATAGTCCTTGGGGTATTAATACATTAAAATATTCATCAATAAATGAGGATTAAATAGGTTAGAAATCAATTTACAAGAAAAAAGATAGTAGGTCTTGACAATGAATTGATTTGGTGTAAGGTGGCAGTTAAAAATACGGTCTCTATACATCTTTCACATCCTTGGTTAGTGTTATTCCAAAGGTATTTTATTGCTTTGTTGTTTTTACTATTGAAAATGGGACAGTCCCTTATTTCTTTCTCTGTATCTTTGTCTTTTGCATATAGAAAGGCTACTGATTTTTGTGCATTGAGTTTGTATCCTGCTACTCTGCTGAAGGAGTTAATCACATTTAAGAGTTTTGAGATGGAGGTTCTTGGGTCTCTTATGTGTAGAATCCTGTCATCTGTGAATAGGGCTAACTTAACTTCTTTTTTTCCAATTTGCATCCCTTTCATTTCTTTCTCCTCTCTTAATCCTTGAGCTAGGACTTCCATTACTATGTTGAAGAGTAGAGGTGAGAGTGGACACCCCTATCTTGTGTTCCTGATCTCAATGGGAATTCCTTCACTCTCTCCCTATTAAGTATTATTTGGGCTTTAGGAGATTTTCATATGGACTGTATTATGTTGAGATATAAGCCGTACATTCTTATTCTCTCCGATGTTTTGATCATGAAGTGAGGTATTTTCTTAAACGCCTTTTTTGCATCTATCAAAATGATCACGTGGTTTTTATGTTTAAGTTATTTTATGTGGTGTATTACACTGTCAAATTCCCCCCAAAAAAATATTGGGAGAGGACATGAGTGAGATAAGCAGAAGAATGCTAGCTAATACATAAGCTAAAATAATCTGGTAGCAAATAGTGAGTAGCCTTAAAGGACATTTTGTGGCAACAAGAAAGCTTTGAAAATAACAAGTTATTAACTAATATTGTCATTATAATATTAAGTTACTCCTGTAGAATACAGTTGCATATAATCTGTAATGATGTTTCAAAGGTATATCATGTATATGGCAATGGTGCTGAAAGATTACATTGCCAAGTGATGTTGTAGATGCCTTAGTTTGTGACAGTACACTTTATGATGTTTACATGACAAAAAGTCACCTAATGAGCCATATTTCTGAATATATCACTATTGCTAAGCTATGCATGACTATAGCGGTATTGTGATTATGTAAATAACATGTCTGATTTTAGGAAATGCATGCTAACTTGTGGAAGTAAAATGTGACATCTACAACTTTCAAAAAAATAAGGATTCTAAAGCAATATTGAATATATATATATATATATATATATATATACATGCATATATATATTTCACAACTAATCATCTACTATAAAATTTGGTAAGTTATTTAATATTCTAGCTCTCAATTTTATAATCACTAAAATGGGATAATAGTATTTATTCACTTAGTTAGGATGACTTATAAATGTAATTAAGCATATAAAGTACCAGGTGTTATGTTTGGCAATGGTGAATTTTCAAATATTTCTTATTTTTGAGTGAGAAAAATGTAATACTCAAGAAATAAGGATGATGGATATTTCAAGAACAAAGGCAGAATCTGTTGATTTTGTCAGCATCTGGCTCTGTAAGGTCTTATTGAGGTGGATCGCAAAATACCTAATCATCTGTAATGACACTCTTTTGATGATAGCCTGAACATACAAATCTGACTTGTTTCAGTCATGAGTGATTATCTAACCACAGGGAAGCTCTTGGCCTTCCCTTTTCAAGTCAAGATAGACAAAAGGAGACATTGTGTGAAGCAAAACTGTGGCTGAGACTTTATTCTCAACTTCGCAAAGCTCAGTATAATCAAATGATCAGAGATGAAACGAAACACACTGACAATTATTTGTTATTTAAAAAGTTATCATCCTTTAAAAATTCATTCACCTGTACAATAAAACTCAATTATAATTTGTTTATTTTATGATCAAATAAGTATTTCCATGGTGACCAAAAATGATATTTCTGTCAGGACAAATTACTGAGAAAGAAAAAATATAATAAATACTTGTTGAGGAGACAATATTTCCCCATTATGTTGGCACCTTTGTGAGACATTAATAAACCATAAATACACAAATGTATTTGGTCTTTATTACATTTTATTAGACTATGCATATGTTTGTACTGCAATTCCATGGATGTTTTGATTGTTTCCTCTTCAAAATGTATTGTGAAATTATATGGCATGATAATGAAAATTTGTTCTTTTCATTAAAGAATTTTGGCCTTTCAGGTATGTTGTACATATATGGATTTTAGGAGTATTTTTTCCTATTTATATAAAATTTCTAACAGAATTTTAGACAGAAATTATATTGAATTAGTAGATCATATTAGTAAATAAGAAAATTAAACAATATAAGTTTATAATTCATGAACTTGCAATGTATTTCTGTTTATATGTGTCTTCAAATTTTTCATGTTTTTGATTTTTAAAATTAAGATAGAAATTAACGGATTTCATATGGTATTTTCATAATATACATTGCTATAATTTCTTCTTATTTGACCCTCCTCCACTTGGCCTCTCCTCCTGATTTCCTTGGTTTCCAAAATGATTTTAATTTCTGCTTTCATATCACATATACAAGAGATAAAGGGATAAAGAAAATGTTGTATTGATGCACAGTGGAATTTTATTTAGGTATAAATATAAATTAAATCATTACATTTGCAGGATATGTACGTGGTACTTGATATGATGTGCTGGCCCCATCATTTCCCTCCTACCTGCCTCCACTCCACTGAGGGCCCTCCTTATTGGGATTGTTGGCATCCACCATGTAGTTGTGGGTTATGAGTTGTGAAAGCAACAGTCTGTCATTGTGGGGAGGGATGTGCCTCTGGACATTCCTTCCCACCCTGTGGCTCTTACATTTTTTTCTTCCTCCTCTTCCATCAACTTCCCTGAGCCTTGGTGGGTGTGCTTTAATTCTACTTTAGTTTTGAGTTAACAGAAGCTTCTGGATTTCTGCTTTGGTGCATTTTGAATATCCTTTGTGTCTGTCTGCATCACCCTGACCCAGGTTATCAGGCTTACCCTGGAAGGAGCTTCCTTTCTCATCTCCCCAGGACCTCTGTGGTTTCACCTGAGCTGTGGCTGCTGTGTGAGGGCTGATTCATCACCAGACAGGGAGTCAGCTATCTATTCCCGCCTTGTTGACGTATTATGGCTGTCCTCAGTTCTTGCTGTTTTATGAAAATGAAAAAAAAAATCTCCAATGGAGATCAGAATAGGTTAAAAGGGTTAAGCATTGTTAATTTAGAGATTTGATTGGTTTAGCCTCACTTGGATGAAGGCTTCTTATTTGTGTGGGGTAGGGGATGCATATGGGTCCCTGGAAAGGTCAGAGGACAACTTCCAGGCATCTGTTCTCCACCTTTTGAGATAGGGTCTCTTGCAGCTACAAATTGCCAGATGCGGAGCAACTTCGAAATACTTTTGTTTTTCACTCATGCAGTCTCTTTTCATACTTGTCTATATATGTAGATATGTTGTTTAATTTGTTCCTAGTTTTTCTCTATTTTAAACACTGATAAATCAATGACTATTCCTCTCTTATTCATTGGTTCCATTTCCTTATAATAAAATCCTACAAATGTAATCTTCAAAATCTTGAAGCTTAAATTTTGAGGTATATTATCTAACTTCTCCCCAGAATTTTCTACCAACTTATATTCTAGTTGCCAATTTATGAGTGTCTATTTCTTCACATCTCCACTAATACTTGTTATTACATTCAATTTGTGTCAATATATTTTGTAATAATGATAATATTTACTTGTCTTATTAGGAATATGCTCATGTTCATTGACTATTTGAAATTTCATTTTTATGACTTTTCCATTACTCTTAACCTTTTGTTTTATATACTATTTACCAATAATAGGTAAAAATATGACTCAGTTTCCTACTCGAAAATAATATATTTAACTAAATTCCAAAGTAGAGTTAAAATAGTTTTTTTTTTTTTTTAAATCAAGGCTGGAGTAATGGCTTAGCAGCTAAGATGCTTAGCTGCAAAGCCTAAGGACCAAGGTTTGATTCCCTATTACTCACATGTGGTAGTTTGAATTGATGGGCCCCAATATATTCAGGAACTTATTAAAGATTATACTTTAAATCTGCAGCCACCTGGCTGGAGGAGGTGTTAGTTGGTGGATCTTAGGATTCAGCCCTGTGGTCTTGATTCACAATTCCAGTCTAAAGATATGCAGAGTACTTCATTTCTGCCTTGAGTTTTTGAAGTTTACTTGCTTGTGGTGGCTTTTGGCTTTTCTTTCTCACTTTGTTTGTAAAACAGGGCCCACTTCTTCTGCCATTATGGAACGTCTCCTCTATCTGCAATAAATCCTTTCCCACATTACTCTCTCTGGTTTGGAAATTCATCCCAGTGACCTGAGGCTGCCTACTACATAACCGGTATCAGGAGTGGGGTGAGATGAATATGCCTATGTGGATTTCTATCTTTTGGAATTTTTGTTCTGGAGAAAGGGGTATGGACTTGATACTTACAACTGAAGATGCCTTTTAGAGTGGTAAGCTAAGTAATATGGACTATTATGATGAGAGTTTGAAAATGCTAAGTGCAGAGAGAATTGAACTTGGAGGTTTGGTTTATGAATTTTCTAAAGCGAAGGATAGATGGCAGAAAACCTTGTTGGAACTGGACTACTGGCATGAGGGCTGGTTGCATTCTGCTGCTTAGGTCCGAGCTTTTAATCAAGGTTAAATTTGTAATGGATTGATGTGCTTGGCTAAAGAGATGGCACTGAGATGTTTAATATTTAAAGTTGAAAAAATTAAAGCAAGTTTAATGTTACTGGCACAGAAACTGGTTGCTGAAGCTTCTATTGCCAAATATGTTACCATTTGGAAGGACAATGACCCAACTACCTTACATTGAAACAATGGAAAGGATGCCTAAGGAAATACTATGATAGACATGCAAACTCTTTTGGAAAAAAGTTGAATGGAGAAGGAACCTGCTGATCAAGATTATGATTTATTTGACCCTCAGTTAAGAATATGCCTGTGTCCTGCATACCTGATATTGGTTTTGGAAATGTGAAAAATATGTGGAATGGTCATGAAGTGCACAGGGTCCCAGGTGCTTCTGATGAGATGCAACATGAGGCAGGGTATGATGACTCTGATATGGTGGAAAAGCCACTCAAAGATGGACTATGGTTTACATAGAGACCTGAAGATGTGTTGGACATAGCAGAGCTACCATCGAAGCTGTTGTCTAGGCATGGAAGTTTTCCCTGATTACTCAGCCCATCTGTAGGGGCAGAATTGAAAATCTGGAGACTGTCACTCACTGGTTATGATATCAGACTTGAACTGTAGAAGTTTGATGTCAGTTTGATGATTTTGGAGTTTGCATTGTTCCAGTCTCTCTCTCTCTGTTATGCCTTAGAGCAGTTGAAAATATTTACTCTATGTCTTTATATGTTGAAGGTATATAACATTTCATTTTACAGGACTTAAATTTTGAAACAATCTTAAATCTCAGATGGCACTTGGAACATTGGAACTATCTTAAATTGTTAAAGACTATGGGGACCATTGAAATTGGACTGCATATAATAGACAGTGTGTGATGGTTATGAATCTGTTGGGGGCCAGGGACAGAATGTGGTAGTTCCAATGGACAGCCCCCAATATATTCATCAGTTTATTAAAGATGCTAATTTAGATATGCAGTCTCCTGACTGGAGGAGAAGTCACTGGGCAGATCTTAGGATCCAGTCCTAAGTTGTGGTGGTAAATTTGGAATTCCAATCTAAAGGTACGTAAAGTGCTGAAGTTCTACCTGGAGTTCCTAAAGTGTGCTTGTTTATGGTGACTTTAGGCTTTTTCTCTCTCTCTCTCTCTGCCTATAAAAGGGAGCCAGCTTCTTCTGCCATTATGGAACTTCCCCTCCATCTTCAAAAAATCCCTTCTTCCATAACTGTGTATGATTTGAATATTCATAACAGTGACCTGAGGCAATCTACTACATCACAAAGTGATGCATGTGTCTGGAATTTATTACAATGGCTGGTGTCCTTGGTGCACCCATTCTCTCTCTCCCTCCCTCTCTCACTCTCAAATAAATAAATAAATAAATAAATAAACAAAATGTTGAAAAGATAAAATTTTTTAGGTGTATGTATGTTTGGTGTTCCTGCTTGTGTGTATATATGTGTGTGTCCAAGCTGAGGATAAGTTCACCAGAAATGATGGTCTGCCACATGAAAAAGAAGCTTCCCCATTGCATGCACCTATTCAAAACCATATGGTGGTTGGTCCTACCTTCCAGCTCAGGTGAGCCAGAGAGACAGTGTTTGGTGTGGGCTACAGGCTGTCTCAGGAAGAGGCTATACATGATGCCAACTTCTGAGGGATGAACTTGACTAACCACAATGTTAGGGCAAGATTTAAATCCTAGGTGAATTCTCCCTCACAAGAGGAACCCAGGTTATATGTTGAAAACCAGATCTATGGAAGAAATAAGAAGTCAGATCATACTTTTATCTCTAGCAAAGGGATGACTGCAAAGATATGCCCAAAGATATTCCTATTTCTTACTTTCAGGGGTCCAGTCAGCCTAAATGCCTAACAAAGCTACCTGACACCCTCTCCTCCTCTCACTCTTTCACAAACAAATAAAAATATTTTAAAAATAAGTGTTTAAATAAAATATAAATAAATTAAATTGAAAATAAAATTAAATTAATGAAAAAATGTTTATAATTTTTCTTCATTTTTACAGGTAATAACTTTTTTTCAATTAGAAATGTCTAATTCCTAGTCCAGCATTTAGCATTTGGTATCTATACAATAGTGTTCAATATATATATATATATATATATATATATATATATATATATATATATGTATCTTATTTTGTTTACAGGTGCTTAACTGGATGAATGATGGCAGAATTCACTGAGGTGTATTGCAGTGGAAAATGGTCAAGGTTAAAGGGCAGAACTTTCATTTCATTTTGATATGTTGACACATTTTATAAAGTATGGTTGGTCAAACCTTATATTTACACGTCTGGAACCCAGAAGAGGTATCTGATGAAATTTACATATATGTAAGCTTCCAGTGTCATCCAATACCTTAAAAATATACAAGGAAATGTATAACTCTTTCTCCATCCTTCTCTCCCTTTTTGCCCTCATACTTATTTTTTTCCTTTTGCATTCTCCTTCTAACCACCTTTATTCCCCTCCCATGTTCTTTAATCTCTATGCATAGCCTTTAACCAAACCACAATCCTATTATTTATATTTTACATGATTTTATTTTTCATGAATGTTTCATAATATTACATACACTAATCAGAAGGATATATTTTCTGATTTTATTAGTTATATATTATTGCTGCACATGAGACAAATAATATTTGATGGAAGTTCTCTAGTCAAGAAATTTTTTATTAAGATAAAATGTAGGACAATTTATCCTAAGCAGACACATGCATGTACACACACACGCACACACAGACACATACACACACATACACACAGAATAGCCTTTACTGAGAAAGAGAATTCTTATATTTGTTCATTTCTTTTCACTTCTGTAGATATCACCCAATGCTAAAATTTAATCTGGGACACTTATAAATATCTGTGGAGTCTATAGTTGTAGAGATATCTGTTCAAATTCTTCAGTGATTGGAAGCATAAAATTAGTGGCTCTCAGCTGTGTCAAATCTCTAGGCATATTTATTTTGGTCTTCATCAATCAGCTCTCTCTGTTAGGGACAAATGCTTAGTTATGCATTACCCAGATTGCTCCATTGTTGAAAAGAAAGCTATTTTAAATAACTTAATGTTCAATTTCATCAGTTACAGACATATTTTGATCAGGGAGCATAATTATGTCAGTACATTGAGAAACTTGTATTTGGGGCATATTCTCCTATCCAACTCTTTTTTTCACAGAAAATTTAGAGGTGATTTTATTTCTCTTTAGAGAATGTAGTAAGAACCAAGTGATTGATGTCACAATCTATCAATTGTTTCATATCTCATAAGAAACTATATGTGAATAAAACTTTTGAATATAAGAACACTTTTGTAAAGAAAGATTATATTTTTTGCAAATATATATATTCCTAAAGGTATTTTAACTAAACAATATATTTGCATAGATTATTTTAGTACAAGTATATATTGTAGCATATTTTTACACTATAAAACAATTGTCCATTACAAACATAATAGTAAAAACATCTAAATACACAATTTGTACAATATATTTCTGACTTACTTATAATTTTTCAATTCAAATAAATAAAATACAGAAAGAATATAGTTCATATTTTTCTAAATACACATAGGTACACATCAATTTTCTTGAAAACTATTCACTCTTTGCGTATTATAGCATAGAAATATTGGATTACATATTGCAACCACTTCCTGGACTACATACCTCACATAACATTATACCTTTGTCAAGTGTTATGATTTTCCTCTTTGACACTTAAATAATTTACAATTGCCAACCATCTCCTAGCTTGTGACTTCAGGCAACACAGGTGTCAATATCCCTATTAACAGAAGAAACAAATGTCATCCAGGGATGTTCAAATACTTATGAAATATATGTAGGTGTTTGATTACTGAGGGATGAATCATAGGTATCATTAATAAAAAAGACAGGATATCCATTAAACATTATAGTGATTATCACATCCTAGCCACTGAAATAATCTCATGAAGTAACACACACTTCAAATAAGGAATAAAATTATCTTTATTTGTTGATCAAATTGTTCCATAAACACAAAATGCTATAACATCTATTGGAACTATTAGAACTAATAAGTTAAATAACAGAAGCACAGGCATAAAATTCTAAATAAAAAACTTATTTGTACGTCTATAAATTAGTAGTAATATAGAAATAATCTTGCAAATGTTAAGGAATATATGTAACGAAATATGAAATATACCTGTGCATTGCAAATATAGACCACTCCAAATGAATATTTTAATATTAAAACAAATGTAAACTATGTGTAGAGTTATGTAGCATCATTGCTCTGGTGCAATATCTCTAAAAATAATTTATTATTTGGATGCAACACTAATAAAAGCTGAAGGAATCTTTGCGAGGGAAATAGTTACCAAAATGGTTGATAGAATTTACTTGAAATCTTAAAAAGTTGAAAGAGTCAATAAGTAGAACAAATTTAGCAGACTTACATTATATAAGATACATTGGTGATATGTATTTTCTTTCTAATTTGACAGCATTAGGCGTTTTCATGAACACTCAGTCTCTTAGATTGTTAGAATAATAATACCACCAAGATAGCTGGAAAGGAGAAAAGAGACCTTCATACTGACAAATTTAAAACAATTATACATAGTTATAACCGTTAGCATTATTAAAGTCTCTTTTAAGAATTCCTAGCTTGGCCTAGAGAGATGGCTTAGCAGTTAAGTTGCTTACCTGCAAAGCCAAAGAACCCATGTTTGACTCCTGAACACCCATGTAAGCTACATGCACAAGGTGGCACATGTGTCTCGAGTTCATTTTCAGTGGCTAAAGGTCCTGATGTGCCCATCCCCCCTCTCTCAATCTCTATCACAAATAAATGAATACAAAATAAGTAAATAAATTTATAAAAATAATTCCCAGCTACAGAGGACCAGAAAAACAGAAAGCATACATGCCAACATAATTATTGCTAAGAGGCTAAACCCCAATACCCTGTCTTCTAATGGGAAAGGAGCTCTATGTACTTTTGGGCTTTACCACCTCCTGCCTTCCTATGGGCAGAAGATCTTCAAACTTTCTCCTCTTTTTTTTAAGGACAACTTTTTATTGCCACCAGACACTTATCAGTATGTAGTTCTGACTACAATACCCTCTCTTTCAGACTGAAGGGAGATCAGGGGTCCAAAAGGTATTAGCAGACCAAAAATGAACCCAACATGGCTCAGGGAAATTTTGCGGAAGAGGGGGCGGAAAGAATGTCAGAGCCACATGTTGGGTCATGATATGCAGAGACATTTATCTTACCCATAACTGTGGGCTAACTCCACAATGCATGACCCGTATACCTCAACAAGGAGGGGCCAAGGGGAGGGGTAGGTCATGGATGAGCCTAATAATGGTACCAAACTGACTGTATTTGCTGAATACAAAACTAACTAATAAAGAAAAAACAAAAGAAATACAGGTAGGTTGGAAGACAGAAGGAATAACTTGTTATCAAGAAAAATCCCAATAGCTTAACATAAAACTAGATTAATGAATTCAGTTATTATAAGCTGTTCTCAAATCATGGAGCTGCCTCAGATTATAAATGAGTAAAAACAGGTCAGTTACAAAAAATTGCATGTTTCTTTGGTAAACAATTGGATATATTAACTTTTATCACAAATTCTTTTATACAAATGTCAAAAGTGCTTTCAACTAGTCTAAGGACCTTAATTAAATACCATTTAACTAAAACCTGAACTGAGGCACACATAATGTAATGAAAACTTAATCACCTTTGACATATATGAGACAATTTCAAAGTACTCTTCAGATTAACTAGATTAAACATGGCTGTCACATTAAAATTTTATTATTGAAAAAGTTTTCATGGGAGCCTACTCATTGGAAGCCAAAATAGAGGAACATGCACAAAATTCACTATTCAATGGTGAAGACAAAACAGCAAAAATAAATCAGGACACTGGGAACAAGTTTTGTGAGCTGTAAACTGTGGAACCACTTTCCTAAACATTAAATGCTGTTTCCCAACATGGGGCAAGCTATGTTTTAACAGAGAAAAGAGTGAAACTGACATAGTACAAAGAAATTTTTGTCTTTTAAATATATTTTGGATTTTCTGAATGTGTATATATATGACTATATATTAATAATTAATTATAATTAGCTGCACAAATGAACAAGGGTGTTTTTGTTTTGTTCCCCCAACCCTACCCCTGGCTCACTTCAAATCGGTCTGATAAAATACATATCCTTCTCTATAGCCTTTTCTCGTTTAGTATGTTCTCACTCCCAGAGTACTCAACCTTAGTTTACACATGAAACTACATGACAGCAAACTTTCTCCTTTTAATCTAATAAAGTCTCTCTAAACTTACAAAAAAAAATTACTGGCAAGATCAGCATCCTTGATATCCCTAAAATAAGCTACAGACAAAGTAGAAAACCAGAAATTATCACTGTCAGCTATAAATTTCAAACTATGGTGGACTGCAGTAGCCTACTCTGTAGAGAACACTGTTACCTTTTACTACGGAGATAGCTGATAATAATTCCTAAAGAGGATTCCTAGGGAAGAAGGTATTGCTGCTAACTCTCCCTTTAAAGAGACATTATTATGGAGGGTTCCAGAAACAAAGCTACCACCTCTGTTAAATGCATGTCCTTAAACCAATAAATATAGCCATGTCACATGTGCTCACATTTCAGACCACACTTCTGTGGCTACAATGAACCTGCCCATGTTTTTGATACTAAAGCCATAAACATGTCAAGCTAGTTTGTAGCCTAGGCTCAAAGAGGGATTTCTTCTATGTGCATGTTTCAGTTCCAGCTACCACTTCAAAAACTGTAAGGAGTCAATTTGTGCACCAGCTACTGCAGCCAATGTAGTTACTACTAGCAGTGATGAGCTCTAGACACTGGCTCTGAAGCCACGTATCCACACGAAAACCTCAGACACCAGAGCCACCTGCCTTGGCAAGCTCCTCACAATATAACAGCTACAAGAAAGCTCTTTCTGTGTATGTCCATGCTCCATTCACCATTTCATTTTTCAACCCCAACTACACCTTTTCCCTCACCATGGAATCAATGTACCTTTCTACACTCATTTGCTTCTGCCCTTAGTTCCCTAGATACTTAAAAATACCTGTGACTTGTACTTTTCTAAATATGAAAATGATCAATGCTTGTTCACCCCACTCACTACCTCAAATACCATCTTATACCATGGATCTATAATACATCTATATGGCCCTGTTCTTCAGGCTTTGTATCAATGACTAGTCCAACATGTTACTCCTAAGACATGGGGGCCACTTTCACTACCATTGGACCCATAAACTATATCTAATGTTAGCAAGGATCCTCTCAGCTATGAATTTACTCATGTGAGAATAAAGTTTAATAGGATACCCAAAGTTATCATTACTGAATATCTGCAATGCTCCTCACAGCCATTCAGAACAACCATATAAGTGGGAAGAATTCTTGGGGAGAATATAATTGGAACCTCAGAGACATCATATTAGGTTCCAGATGCTGCACATGCAGGTACAGGATTTGATGCTTGCTCTACTTGTTTTTGAGCTTGCCTTGGTCAAATATTTTTTTTTTCTTAATTTTGCTATGCCATGTTTTGGAGAAGAAATGTTTATTCTGTGTGATGTAACCTTTGTGTTGATTTAACAGGCTTAGAGTGAAGAGGCTATTCAGATGAGATTTTTCATTGTTTTTTTCTCATAATCTCTTATTTTATTTTATTTTTATTAATTAGTTTTGTACTCAGTGAATACAGTCAATTTGGTACCATTGTTAGGCTCATCAGTGACCTACCCCCTCCCCTTGTCCCCTCCTTGTTGAGGCATACGGGTCATGCATTGTGGAGTTAGCCCACAGTTATGGGTAAGATAAATGTTTCTGCATATCATGACCCAACATGTGGCTCTGACATTCTTTCCACCCCCTCTTCCACAAAATTTCCCTGAGCCATGTTGGGTTCATTTTTGGTCTGCTTCAGTGATGAGGTGTTGGGGGCCTCTGGGTCTCTGGATCTCTGATTTGGTAGGAGTTGATTTTTCTCTGAACAATTGGCGAAACAAGCAAGGGTGCTATTTTCACTTTTTTTTTAAAGTGTTAGGTTTGATAAAATGCTATGGGCACTTTTAAGGTTGGACTGAATGCATTTTACATCATGGGATGATCATGAGTTTAAGAAGGCCAGGGGTGCAATATGGTGGTTTGGTTAAAATGGCCCCCTAAACTCATTTGTTTTGAATGCTTTGTTCCCAGCTGCTGGCAAATTGGGAATTAGAACCTTGCTGGAAGTGGTGTATTTCTGAGGGTGGGCTTAGGGGTGGATTAGTCAACTCTCACTTGCCAGAGCTCAGCTCATTCTATTGCTTCTATTTTCTACCTGCTGTGGCAGAAATGATGTCCAGCCTGTGCTCATACCATGCTTTCACCTACTATCATGAAGCTTTCTTGAAGCTTTCATGAAGACTGTAGCCAAAATAAGCTGCTCTTGCTAGAGTGTTTTGTCCAGGCAAAGAGAAGTTAATTATAAGAGTTTTAGAAATGAATCCCTTTAAGCACCATCAAAACTGACATCAGGTAACAAAGATTCAACTTCATTACCAATGCTGGAACTGCTGTCGCCTACTCAGGTAGCATCTTGATCCAGTTCTATAGTGCATGGCTTTTTCTCACAACCACTTGTATATAAAGACTACAAGAAGTAACTGCTTCAGTAAATCCAAAGGTATTCCCGTGAGACACCATGAAAGTAAGACAAATTCTAAGAGTTTACTAAGTCATAAAGAGATTTGTTTAGATCACAATTTTGGAGGCTGGAAATTAAAGATTGCTGCATATTCCCAGCTTCTGGCTAAGAATTTATATCTCTCTACATAAAGGCAGAACACCTGAAAGACACACAGTTACTCATAAAGAGAAGCACAACACAGGTCTACCACAGTATGCCTCGACCTACACTGTCAGGAATAAGCCCAGTCCAGTGAGAGAGAGAAATTCCTTGCACTCACAAAAAAATAGATAACTCATGAGGGCTTTGCTACCAGGCCCCAAATTTTCCCACTAGACACAACTTTTCCACACTACCACATTAAAGAAGTAGGCCTAGTATGATCTTTTGTAGGAAAAAAAGATAACCACCACAAAGAGAACAACAATAATTTCATAGTAGCTTCCATCCAAGAAATGGAACGTTTGACAGGCAAAAGAAAAAAAATGAAAACAATAACTACAATTTCAATAGATTTAAGTTGGACTGGGGAGATGGCTCTACATTTCAGAATAATTGCTATAAACATGGGAGTTTAGGTAGACCTGAGAATGTCTGAGTTTAACTTCCTAGGATCCAAGTAAACACCTGGGTGTCTGTAATGCCAGTCCTGTGGAGAGCATAGACAAGAGAATTACTGAGGCTAGTGAAAATCACACCTCCTCATTCAGAAAGGGACTCTTTTTCAAGGAAATATGCCAGTAAGTGATAAAAAATAGAGGAAGAAAACTAGTCATTCTTCTTTGACTTCTGCAGGCACAGGCACAGGCACATCTATACATACAGCTGTGTACACACATAGACACACATATTTACCATCACACTGCACATACTAATCAGGTAATATGAGAAACATATTTTTGTAGTATCCATCATAAAAAATATTTGCAGTTACATTTTCTAAGATTCAATTATATATATAATTTTCTTCTCAATGTCTTTAGCTGTTTCACGAGTATAAAAAAGGAGCACAGTGATGCACAGGTCAGGATTGGCAACATTCTCATTTGAATGGATAGTGCCACACATAAGATGTATTTGTTTTCCTTACTGTGAAGAGCAATTGAATCCAGTGAGGCCTGCTGCAATTACTACCATAGTTTGTAGCTTCCTAATTCTCCATAACTGTCTCAAATCAACAAATTAGGACTTTAATACCTCCCAGGTTTGTGAGCATGCGTGTGTGTGTGTGTCTCCTTGCATGTGTCCATGCATGTGCTGAAGGTGGAGATTGTGGTGGACTTCTCTTACACATCCGAAAAACACTGGAAATATATCAAATTAAATATAGGTCTACTCGGACTTAGACAGACTATTACATGAGTAATTATGGATAATAAATTATGTCTTTTAGTTGTGAGGTATTTAGAGTGTTTTATATGTTTGAGGTAAACTACGGATCTTATCTAATGCAGTTTCATTTAAAAAAGGCAGTTGGGTCATGATATGCAGAGACATTTAGCTTACCCATAACTGTGGGCTAACTCCACAATGCATGACCCGTATACCTCAACAAGGAGGGGCCAAGGGGAGGGGGTAGGTCACGGATGAGCCTAATAATGGTACCAAACTGACTGAAAAAAAATTAAATTAAATTAAAAAAAATAAACACTACATCAGGGCTGACCCTACCTTGAAAAACAAAACAAAAATAAATAAATAATAAAATTAAAAAAAATTAAAAAGGCAGTAAAAATATTTTGGCATTTTGCTATGATCTTCTATTAGTAATCTCTTCCAGATACATTTTACATATAGGCCTTTTTTTTTTTTTTTTTTTTTTTTTTTGGTTTTTGAGATAAGGTCTCAGTCTGGCTCAGGCAGACCTGGAAAACAATGTAGTCTCAGGGTGGCCTCGAACTCACGGTGATCCTCCTAATTCTGCCTCGCGAGTACTGGGATTAAAGGCATGCACCACCACGTATGGCTCATATATGTCATATTTCATATTGATGATTTATATTGAAATATAAGTCATAATATCTTTTCTACTTTTTCAGAATTTCACATTATAATTCTTTTCACCTCTCACAATGACGGAGTTACATTTTCCAACATAAACTATCAGCTTCTTTGTGTGATGCTTAAAGTGAGTAAAATATGTTACATCATTTTTTTTTCACTTTTTCTTATTGAGACAAATCCTAAAATGCATTTCCAAGTCTTGGTCTATGACTCCTTTGTCCAGTTGTTTGGGGGGAGTTATGAGGCTTGTGTGGGAGCCTATTAACCACAAATCACTGACACTGAATGCTTGGAATAGACTTGTTTCTACTTGTCAGTTGTGTCACACCAGTATACAGCACTGATGCTTCATTCAGTGTAAACATTTGATGAAAGGAAAAATGAAAGTCAGAAGCTTGGGCTTTTGATACCAAATTTTAAAAGCATTTCCTTTTGGAAAAATGAGTATATAACCTTCTTGTTCCTTATACATAACTTCTTTCTTAAAGTTATGTAAATAAGTGGTGCATAGTATTTTAGTCCAAACATATGATGTGAAAATATAGAAAGTTTGACTCTCAATTATGCATTTTTATGAATTAAAATGAAATTCCTGTTATATAAGTGGAAATATCCATGAACTATAATACAGTAAAATTATTCAGTTTTTTTTCTGAGTTGAATATTGGGTTTGTGGTATTATAGCCTTAGAATGGAACAGTATTTTTCTATCATCAAAATCCTCCCTTGTGTTTACAAAATATTTATTGTGTTTCAAAAACTTCACACAAATTTATCAACAAACCTAAGGAAACTTTCCATTAAATATTAGGAGACAATTTTATATTACAAGCATGAGTGCATATTCAATACCCATTTATTGCCATTTGAAGTGTCTTCTAGGGTTATATTTTTTTAATATTCATTTGTGTGCACCAGGATCTGTTGCCATTGCAAACAAATGCCCATCCAGCTTTACATGAAAGGCTAGGGAAATAAATTTGGGCCAGCAGACTTTGTAAGCAAGTGTCTTTTTATTACTGAGCCATCTCCCTGTCTCCCTTCTAGTCTTCTTAAAATTTCTTTCCATTTTTTTAAACTCATTCTTGTCCTATACTTGTGACAAAAAAAATATCTCAATTCTAAGTTACATGAAGTCATAGAGAAAGCAAACAGGAAAATTTAGAAAATGACAGTTTTTTGCAATACCATGTAAACACATGTCATACCTTGAACGTACATATCATTTGAAGGTAGGATATTGTGAAACTTGTAAAAGCCATTTCAAATATTACTTTAATACAATTGAAGGCAACAATTACAATCTGATTATAGGGAATATTATAGTTGGATAGAAAGTGATTGTATTCTTTTGACAATTAATTTACTCTTCACAGTGCTCATCAAAAAATTCAGAGATGACTTTTGCTATAAGTATTTAGGAAATAACTAATTATATTAAAATTATTAGAAGCTATGCATCCTTTTACTTGTGATTTTGTTGAAGCATATATTGTAAGAACACTACAAAATATGAAAGAAATTGTCTCTGAATCTGATTTGTCTGTCTATCCATTCCTCTATAACATTTAGGGGTACTTCTCAACCATAGAAACCTGTACAACCTGTAAAAAGATAGAAGATAACAGGGGCTAGCTATGGAAATAGCAATCAGTGTAAAGCATTTGCTGGTAAACATGCCAGCTCAAGTTGCATGTATAGGAAATAGAGCCAGAAGAATCCGGAAACTCTCAGGCATGCTAGACTGGCACACACACACACAGTAGCAAAAACAACAAAGAAGGCAATGTCTCAAAAAGAAGGTAGAATGAGAAGTGTTGTATGACTATAGCATGTGCCATAGTTGTGTGCCCCTACACACACACACACACACACACACACACACTACAAATTAAAAAAATAAAAATGAATGATAATCAAGTTGATAAGAGCTGTTGCTCTTATAATATGTGTCTATCACAGAGTTATTTTACTTTTAATAAAATAGTGAGAAATGCTTAGAAGAATGTGTCCAAAGATACAATGATGGTCTTCTCCTTTAAACTTGATTGTCCCTCTAGCAAACCTTTAGAATTTAAGTGTATTTGAGTTAAAATGAAGAATGATGTGTTACACTTCCTATTCTTCACAACGTTCATAAATGTTCTTGTAAAGGCCTACAACCTTACCTCCCCAAATCCATATCTAATATTCAACCCACACCAAAGAACCATTTGCTGTTGTTCAATGTTTGTCTGTCATCATTTCTTTACATTATTGTTTTTTAAACTCTGGTGTACTTTAAAAATGCCTGGAAGCTATTAGGACTTCTTATGTCCCTGCTGCTTCTAATGAATCGACCCTTATTAAGGTATACCTGGTAAATACTATGACATAGAAAAGTGAGTCTTTGTAATGTACACTGTCTCTTTGTCTTATACTGCATGGAACTGTAACTAGTAGCAGAAAGATACACTATTTGGATAAAAGCAAGGACTTGCAACCCTTTAGGACATAAAAAAATAATCATTACAATGTGGTGAATCCCAGGCATTTATTTTAAGAACAGATTAATATTAAATACATATGAGAAAATTTCTTGTTAATAAACATAATAAATATTAAGAAATGAAACATATACATTGAATTCAAAATAAAGAATATAGTGCAATGTCCATTTTGATATATATGTTCATATCAATTTACTCATTAAAAACCTTATATTGGTGGATCTATATTGCACTAAGTTTCACATTGATGGTAGAAATCACTCAACCACGGTCAGCTTTTGGGAAAAAAAAGGGTTATTTTGGCTTACAGTCTCAAGGGGAAGCTCCACGATGGCAGGGGATAAAGATGGCATGATCAGAGGGTGGACATTACCCCCTGTGCGACATAAGTTGGACAACAGGAACAGGAGAGTGTGCCAAACACTGGCTATAACACCCATAAGCCCATCCCCAACAATACACTGCCTCCAGAAGGTGTTAATTCCCAAATCTCCGTCAGCTGGGAACCTTTCATTCAGAACGCTTAAGTTTATGGGGGCACCTGAATCAAACCTCCACAATCTAGTACCATAATTTTGAAGCAGTTAGCATGAAAGGCATTTATCAAAGAAATGAGAATCTTACTTGAATATACAATGTGCCAAAGGCAATCACAGATATTCCTAATATGTTTTACTACTATACATCAATGTAGTGAAAAGAACAACTGAATTTCAAACTTACAATTGATCTAAGATGGATTTAAATTTCCATACCTATTTTTATGGAAGTCTGAATGTTATGTTATAAATAATATTTCAGCATAGATCATTCCACAGCACCAGAGCAGAGAATTGTCAGATCATCTCATCTAATTTTCAAGTGAGGGACCTGAAAGCAATGGGGAACAGAAAATAAATTTTCAGTGGAATAAATGTTTGAATTGTGAAATGTTATACATCAAATATAAAATGATAGAAAATTATTTGTATAAATCAGGTGTTATAAAAGATTGAGGAATTATGGATTGACTTGGGAGGCAGTTAGAGAAAAACTAAAAAAGGTACACAAAATAAAGTTTTATGGAATATATTTTCTGTTCGGTGTTAAGCCTAGTAATAGTTCTTTATTTTAGAAATTATGCCCTGGTATGGGACATATAGATTCAAATTATGAAAAAGGGGAAACTCAAAGTAAAAATGCACGTTTATATGCATTCCTTTGTATTCAAGATCAGGAGAAATAGATAGATTATAATAAGTCAGGTGGAGGGTTAGGGAGATGGCTCAGCACTTAAAGCTGCTTGCTTGTAAAACATTTTGGCCCAGGTTTGATTCCACAGTACCCACATAAAGCCAGATGCACAAAGTTGTGCATGCATGTGGCATTCATTTTCAAGTCCTGGTATATCTATTCTCTCTCTCTGCCCCCTCCCAGCTCTCTCTCCCTCTCTATCTCTTCTTCTCCATCTCTCATTCTCTCTCTCATACATACAAACAAATAAATAATTTTTAAAGAAGCAGAAATGACTCAGTTTCCTTAACATCTGGAACAATTAACTTTACACTGATATGCATTTTAGTCTACAGTTTTGATGATACAACTAGGATACTGAAAACAGAACTGTGAGTTGGTAGGAGTAAACCTGTCATTGCATGCTTCAGATTGCAGTTGGCATGGATAATGCCATCTCTAAGTCATTTCTGATCCATGATTTCTGGGTTGTGAGTAAAGATAGTTATGCCTGGAATTTCCATCTAACAAGGGAAAATTTAAGTGTGCTAGAATGGAAATAGCCATTACCAGTCAAATAATCAATTTTTATATGAGTCATTTGTAGGAAATTTGAAATTAATGATTTTTTAATGTAAATAAGGCTTGAGTGACATTGTTTATATATGAATCAAATATAGTCCAATGTTGCTCCTGAATAGACGAAGGAAGTGCATGATGAGGAGCATGATTAAAGAAACTAGGGATACATTTAGGATTATGTTGAGTACTTTGCAGGGGGATAGTTTCTTGGTCAACTGTGTTTTTAGCAGTAGCTTCTTGGAGATAAACTTTTCTAACTGACCTTCAGTTTATTTACCCTATACAGACCTCTAACTATGTAAACAACTCCTCAGAAAATGTAAATTAGTTTTAATATGAAAAAAGTTGTCTTATTATGATACTCTTTTGTTAATTTTTAATATTATTAATTTATTTATTTGATAGAGACAGAGAGAGAGAGAGAAAGAGAGAGAGAGAATGGGCATGCCAGGGCCTCCAGTCACTGCAAATGAATTCCAGACACATACGCCCTCTTGTGCATCTGGATAACATGGGTCCTGGGGAATCAAACTGGGATCCTTTGGATTTGCAGGCAAACACCTTAACTGCTAAGTCATCTCTCCAGCCCTTTTTATGGTACACTTACAGCTGATAGTTCATTCCAGGACATCTTATTATCTCTATAATGCATAGCCAGCTCTATCAAATATTATATATATTTATATTTACATATATATATATATATTACATTTATATATGTATTATTCTATAGATATAAATTTCCAATCAAAGTAAAATGCAAATTACTTTTGGAAATATATCATTGTAAGTGAAAATAATAAAATTCTATTTTATTCTTAATGGCTTCCTAATTCCTTAAAATTTTATTTTTCTAAAGGGTATATATTTCACCTAGAAAGATATTTACTACTACTGACTAGTTCAAATAACAAATTTCAAATCTCTTAAGATGATTAAATGATATTACTGCTACAGATTTATGCAGAATGAATAAAATAAGGAAAGCTGCAGGCAACACTATGAGACAGTGTTGAAAATGATTATACATCAAGATTTCATTTCCTGGTCTGGAGAGATGCCTTAACAGTTAAGACGCTTGCTTGCAAATCCAAAGAACCCAGTTTTCATTCCCCAGGACCAACATAAGCCAGAAGCACAAGATGACAAACACCTCTAAAGTTCATTTGCAGTTGCTGGGGGCCCTGGTTTGCCCATTCTCTCTGTGTATCTCAATTTCTCTTTCTCTCTGCCATTCTCTCTCTCTCTCTCATGAATAAAATAAAAACATTATAAAAAATTCCTACTGAAATATAAGCACCTAGAAATTATTTGCCTAATAGTTCAAATTGCTTCATATATAAGAAAAAAAGTTTTCAGTATTTTTTGAACAGTGTTTACTGTCTTTATTTCAATCGCTTTTTAATAAGTTATTTTCTTACTTTTTAAGATTTTATTTATTTATTTATTTTTTTATTTTTTCTTTATTAGTTAGTTTTGTATTCAGCAATTACAGTAAGTTTGGTACCACTATTATGCACATCCGTGACCTACCCCCTCCCTTGGGCCCTCCTTGTTGAGGTATATGGGTCATGCATTGTGGAGTTAGCCCACAGTTATGGGTAAGCTAAATGTCTCTGCATATCATGACCCAACATGTGGCTCTGACATTCTTTCTGCCCCCTCTTCCGCAAAATTTCCCTGAGCCATGTTGGGTTCATTTTTGGTCTGCTTCAGTGATGAGGTGTTGGGGGCCTCTGAGGCTCTGGCTCTCTGATTTGGTAGGAGTTGATGTTTCTCTGTGTTGATCTCCTTCCCCCTTCTGCTGGTATCCGGTTCATCAGGAAAACAGCACCGTTGCTTGTTTCTCCAATTTTTCTTAGTTTCAGCGGGGGCCCTTTGGAGGTATGATGGGGTGGCTCTCTCCTTAGGATCTACATCTATCTGAAAAAGAGAAGCAGATTCTCCAAGGGAGAGTAAGTTAGCACCAGGACAAAAGCGATAACCCTTACCTTTTTTAATAGAGAATCTAATAGGTGTAGGCCCTCTTGTAGCCCATGATTGATGGTAGCTTGATATTGGAGAGTGTGCTTATGTTTAGATATGGTTCTGACTTGTTTCCCAGCTCCAGCTATGGGTCCCGTACCACTGAGGAGATCAGTTAGCCAAATTAAGAGCAGTTGGTTCCCCACCATGGTTGTGTGCCACTATTGCACTTGTGTGGGGATCACAACAAGTTATTTGCTGCTAAGTATGTTAGACCATGAGTTGCTTGGACAGATATTGGTCATTTTCTCCCAGTCACCCATGTAGCACCTGCTGGCACTAGACGTGCTGACTGTCTGGGGACTGACTCTCTTCCAACTTCCAGCCATGCCATTCTTCAGCAGTAGGGTCTTACCACTAACCTTTGGTGGGTCATCAAGTACTCTGACAGAAATCTGTCTGTCTTTTAGGAAACCTTGTAGGTCTCTCTGATCAAAAGCTCATTGTGGATGATAGCCCCATGCTGGTACCGGGAGTTACAGGTCAGTGCCACTAATAAAATGAGGAAAAAGATAACTAATATACAAGAGTTAGAGAGAAGAGAGAGGGAGAAGGAGAGGGAGAAGGAGGGAGGGAAGATGTAGAAGATTAAGGTTAGTCATGATCCTACCCTCTCCAGTGCCTTGTGGTTCAGGTGTTCCCTGTAAGGGCCTGGTGAAGGATCAGCCATTTGGTCTGCCATTTAGTAAGTAGAATTTTATGGTACCATTGCTATTTGGGTCTAGATTTGTGTTTCCCACCCCTTTGATACCCTCCCCTTCCATCCTAGTGTCTAGTTCACGAGATGCTTGCTGGATATGTAAGGTATCTTGGGTAGATTCAGTTTAGGTGCTATAGATGAGTGAGACTGTGGCGATATTTTTTTTCTGTGATTGGGTAATGTGGTGGTTTGAATAGAATAGATGGCCCCCAATATATTCAGTTGTTTATTTGTTTGTAGTTTGCATCTCTAGCCATCTGGCTGGAGGCAGTGCCATTGTGTGGATCTTAAGGTGTGGTGGTAGGTTTGAGATTTCAATCTAAAGATATGCAAAGTGTGCCTAGCTGGAGTTCCTGAAGTGTGCTGTGGCTTTTAGGCTTGTATTTCTCTCTCTCTGCTTCGTCCTGTGAAAGCAGGCCAGTTTCTTCTGCCATTATGGAACTTCCCCCGGATCTTTAAGCTTCAATAAATCCCTTCCTCCATAACTGTGCCTGGTCTGGAATTTCATCTCAGTGAACCTAAAGCTGACTAATACAGGTAAGTTCACTGAGAATTATTTTTGTTAACTTATTTGAGAGAGAAAGTGACAGAGAGAGAGAGAGATAGGGAAAGAGAATGGGTGCACCAGGGCCTTTAGCCACTGCAAACGAACCCCAGACACATGTGCTACCATGTATAGCTGGCTTCATGTGGGTCCTGGGGAATTGAACCTAGATCCTTTGGCTTTGCAGGCAAGCCCCTTAAACGCTAAGCCATCTCTCCATCTCTTTACTTCAATCTTATTAACAATCACAAAATGTATATAAATAATTATTATATATGTTTATTTAAATGAGTGTGTATCCATATTTACCATACCTGATTTGTGATTTCTTGTTTTTTTGTTTATTAACAATTAATATATATGTTTATATTTATAATTTTTTTGAGGTAGGGGCTCACTCTAGCCTAGGCTGACCTGGAATTCACTATGTAGTCTCAGGGTGGGCTCAAACTCACGGTGATCCTCCTTCCTCTGCCTCCAGAGTGCTGGGATTAAAGGCATGAGCTACCATGCCCAGCTATATTTGTAATTTTTATGAAGACGTTTTTGAAAAAAATATGCTAAGAAAAAAATGGTGAGGAAATTGCTCAGTTGTTAAAGGTGCTTGCTGTCAAGCCAGCTGGCCTATGATAATAGACCCACAACTGCATAAAGTTGAGCATAGTGGTGCATGTGTCTGTGATCCCAACAACCTAAGGCAACGGAAGACAGAATCAGGAGAATCTGGAAGCTTATGGATTAGCTACACTGGTGCACACAAAACAAAGGGAGAAAACCGAAATAACAAGGAAGATCCTGTCTCAAGCAGGATAGACGGAGAGAACAGAAACCCTGAGGGTATCCTCAGAGCTCTATAAATGAGCCATGGCACATACAAATATATCATACACATCCATCCATGTATATATACATATACATATATTCAATAAAAATTAAGAAAACTGTATTTAATGTAGACATTTAGAGAGTAAGATAGCAAGATCTTATTGAAAAAATACTAGAGGATCAATCCCAAAAATTTTAAGCAAGCTAAAGTAAAAGATTTCACAGGATTTAATTGTTATAAGGTAACTAAGAGGGCACTTCATAATCTGTAAAAGCACAGGTGTATTTCATTGTATAGGAAGGAATCTATGCTTACACATTGGAAGTGGTTCTTAGCACTCAGCACTTGTACTTTGCTAATGTTTATTTCTTTGGAGTTAACCGTCAATCTAGATGTCATTCCAAGGGCTCTGGAATAATGCAAATCTTAGTGGCCTTGTCTGCAATCCTCCCCTGCTACCCAGAGAGACAATAATGAGGGAAAACAGAATCCACAGCCACCACAGAAAGAGAGAAAAATAAAGAGAAAAGAACGAACTCCATAAATTTCAGAGAGGACTGACCATGTGACCATGGAAACAATAAACTTAATTTTTGGAGTCCTTTGCTTCCTTGCCCTACATAATCTGCTGGCAAAATTAAGATGCAAGACAGATTTATCAGGTGTTAATCCCCTGTTTTCTCAAATTACAACTCTCTGAATAAAACACAATTCAACTTCTGAATTTTGCCTGAGTGACAGACAGCACAGACCACTTACAGTAACAGTCAGGAAAATTATGAAATCAGGACCACCAAAAGTTCATACTTCCATAAAAGGAAGGATAATACTGGCAAATACTATTATAATCAACATTTTAAAAATTTACTCTGAACATATATAAAATCAGAAAGCAATGAAAAATTTTAACTTATTCTTCTCCATTCCACACTTAATTCAATGTTAGCGTAAAAATTTTGAAAAAAGAAAAACAATGCTCAATTCCTTTATCAGCAACTGTACAGTGCAGAATAAAGAACATTTGTATGTATTCTCCATTAGATGATGTCTATGATAACCTCACAAAGCAACAAATCAAAAGATTTGACTTTATCTACATTAATGAAGGTAACAAATGGTATATCTGTTGAAAAATTTACTGGCAAACGTTTGTGTTTATTTAGGTATTAGATAAAAGGTTGAATAACAATATACTAACAAACTATTAGGAAAAAAGATGAAACATAAAATAAGTTGGGGGTAAGAATTCTGAAATCTATGAAATATTCTTTGAATACATAGTATCATATAAGTGCTCGAGGTCATATAAATACTCAGAAAATATATTGGTAGGCCATAGTATCTCATTTCTGGTCAATTTTAAGTTTTTGTACAAGTAACAAGTATATACTAAGGCAAAGTTTGAAATTTCCTGGGCAATGTTGAAGTCATGCCCCAATTAATACACATGATGAAAATTCAAAAGGAGAGAGGGAGAGATGTAGAAGTTATATTTAGTAGATAATGATATCAATATCTTAAATTTTATTACAAAACTTAAACTGTATAGCAAAAATATTTTCAGAACTCTAATTAAATGAATAAAAATGTCTATAAGAACTATCACAAAATAAATCTTGAAATATAGAAAGGGAACGAGACATTCTAACAGAAACAAGAAAACTCTTGTGACATAAAATTATCCTAAGTAAAAACAACAGATGGCATGAATTCAGAAACCATGACAGAAGACAGGGAGATGACAAATTCAAGGTACTGAAAGAAAGAAACTGTCAACATAGAATTCTATTTCTTGCAAATTATCCTTTGTGACTGGAGAAATTACCACATTCCTAAGAAAACAAAAGCTCTCAGAGTTCATGGACAGTAGTTGTACCATAGAAATACTATAACAAGATTTTTTTTTCTCATGAAAATAAAGAACACTAAAAAGTAACTCAAATACACATGAAGAAATAATAAGCAAAACTAACCATACAGACAAATATATGTAAACCAATAGTAATGTTGCATTTAAAGTAAATGAAAGAGCACCATTCTATGACAATGCTGAAATGTAGTAAAATTAACTAACTGAAATACACTTGGAAATTTTACAATTATTTGGAAATTATGCAGTACACTCTTAAATAAAAATATGCAAATTTGCACTGGGCGTGGTGGCGCACGCCTTTAACCCCAGCACTCAGGAGGCAGAGGTAGGATGATCATGGTGAGTTCAAGGCCACCCTGAGAGGACATAGTGAATTCCAGGTCAGCCTGGGCTAGAATGAAACCCTACCTTGAAAAACCAAAACAAATTGCAAATTTGGGAAGGAGAGATAGCTCAGCAACTAAAGGCACTTGCTCACAAAGCCTGACAGCCTAAGTTTGACTCCCCAGTACCCACATAATGCCAGATCCACAAAATGGTACATGCATTTGGAATATGTTTGCAGCGTTAAGAGACCCTGGAGTATGCAATTCTTTATCTCTCTCTCTCTCTCTCTTTTTCTTCTCTCCCCTTATAACTAAATAATATATTAAAATAGGTAAATTTATAAGAAATATGAGAAAATATTTTGAAGTTAGAAAAACAAAACAAAATATAATAAAATATGTTAAAAGAGATATTCACATCCTCTAAGTGGTTTTAATAAAAGGAAATGAGCTTAAATTTATAACCTAAACCCAAAGAAAACATAAGAAATAAAAGGATTCAAAAAGAGAATGGTAAGCAATAGAGAATATTTTACAATTTTTTTAAATAAATATATTTGAAAAACCTTTATATACATTTATGAAGAAATTGACTGCAATTAACAAAATCTGAATGGATAGTAGGATATTATTAATTCTAAGATATTAAATGTATTAAAATTTAATAATATAGTAGCCAAGAAAGCTCACATTTATAATCACAGAAGCACTTGGGAGGTTGAGGGAGGAGGATTATGTGAATTTGAGCTCATCTTGGATTACATAGTGAGTTACAGATCAGAATGGGCTATTGTGAAACCTTGCCACACAAACCTAAATTAATAACAACATTTTTATGAACCAATGTATTCCAGCAAATTACACAAAGTAAACAGATAAAGTTAGAAGTTAAAGAAATGTTCACTCTACTGACTGAAGAAAAAAATATAGCAAATTTGAACAGATATATTACCAAATGAATTAATAAAAAAAACTATTCATTTTTGACAATTGTATCAGTACCATTTCATGAGACAAAGAATCATCTTGTAAACTTCACAAGGCCAAGTGTCTATATAAAATCATTAACTTAATTAAAACTAACTCACTGAGCATCACAGAAATAGAAAGAAGCTTCTTGGCTCCATTTTTCTCCAAGGGGATTTGAGGGACCAGTGGCATAGATTTTCCAAAGAAAATCAAAAGGAACTGGGTTTTGTGCAATTAATAAAACATTAAGGAAGCATGGTATAAAAACTACGCAATAAGGTAACTTTACCTAACAGATATATGCAAAACAGTTGAACCAAGAGAAACAGAATGCAGATTACACTGTATCATATAAGGAAGTTTTTTTTTTTTATTCTAGAGTTTGTTTGGAATGGCTAAAGGCCCTGACATGCCCATTCATTCTCCCCCTTTCTCTTTCTGATTGAAATCAAATACATTTAAAATAACAAAACTTATGTAGTTGCTTGAATATCAAATATCAACCACACACTTGTGTTGGAATACTTAATCACCAGTTGGTGACATTATATGGGAAGATGTTGGAACTTTTAGGAGGTGGAGCCTTGCTACAGGAAGTGTGTAAGTAGGGCAAGCCTTGATATATTGCCGTCTAGAAACACTTAGCACCCATTGCTTATTCTCCTTTTTCTGTGTTGAGGTTACAATGTGACTCTGATGCCAGCTATCTCTTCTTATTATGTTTTCCTTCCATGATAGTTTTCTCCTAAAACCTTTAAGTAAAAAAAAAAAAAAATAGCTTTGCTCTCATTAATCTTCTGGTTGGGGATGTTTTCATAGCAACGAGAAAGTAACCAATACATAAAATTAGTACTGGGAATTAGACCATTACTGTGATCAACGTTGACCATATAGTTCTTCATATTTTGGAACTGGTTTGCTTGAAAATGTGGAAGGATTTGGAAATATGGACTAGAAAAGACTTGCAATGCTGTAAGGAGAGTTAATGAGCAATATGGATATGACTTTGGAAGACCAGAATGCTAAGACAAAAGTGGAATTTTCAGGCATGACTCATGAAAATTCATGAAGAATTAGAGGGCATAAAAGGGTGATATTGAGAACTGGACAGTTATTGCGATATTCTGGCAAAGAAACTGATTGCATCCTGCTCATGTCCTGAAAATTAGGATACTGGATTGAATAGTAATGGACTAATATGTTTGGTGGAGGAAATTTCAAGCCAAAATATTATTGAATCTGTGTTGAAACATCTCTTACCTGCCCAGTCTCTTATCTACAATGGAAGAGAGAAAAGTACAGGATATAAAGACATGAAAAATATCAAGTTTGGTGCAAAAAATATGTGAGCACATTTAAAGCCCCAGACACAGAAATTTAGGCCACTTTGGCTATAATTGTTAAATATATTACCACCATTAAAACTAAGCCAAAAACATTGATTAAGACAATAGGAAATATGCCTCGAGGCCAACGCCTATTCCAGTGAAGGCACAAGATAGGAAGAATGCGAATGCATTTGAAAGGAGAAAGTAAAAAGGGAGAATGCTGAAGGAGGTCTCTGCTCACCAAGTTCAGCATTCAGAGGATGCAACAACTATGGTTCAAGGCCAAGTTACATAATGATTTGGAAGAAGAACTTGAAAACATCACCCATGTGGTACTGGCTTTAGAAGCATGAAAAATAAAGGAAGAAAGGAGTCATTGATTGCAGCACAGTTACAGAGAGCTACTGAGAATAAGCAACATAAGTCAGGATCAAAGTTACTCCAAGGAGGCCCTGTGAGATCATTGCATGAAGATATGAAAGTGAACAATAAGTTGCATCAGAGTCTTCAGAATATGGGAGATGCTAAAGCCATATGATATCTACCATGGAAAGCTGCAGACTTGAGGTAAGTCATAAGAGAGAGGCTATAGGAATCACAGCTGGAGGGCTAGAGATACTCCAAACATTTGGAGGATGCATAGATAACAAACATGTAACTAAATAATGATGAAAACAAAACTAAGATCTGTTTTGTTTACATCCAATATTTTGTTACTTTGCTCCCATTCTTCCCTTTTGGAATGGTTTTGGAATATTTACTCTGGGCCACTATATTTCTGAAGTATGTCACTAGTGTTATGATTTTATATGGCTAACAATTAAGATAATGCCTTGGACTTTAGAACAGTAATGAGACTGGTTATCACTTTAAGAACTTTAAAATATTGACTCAGTCAATTTCTTTCATAAGTCTATGGGAGCAAAATGAGGTGGTTTGTATATAAAACATTTCCCATAGACTCATGAGTCTAAATACTTAATTCCTAGTCAGTGGTGCTTTGGGGAAGTATGTGTAACCTTTAGCGTGTAGGCTTTGCTAGAGAAATCATTTCCCTGGTGGCAGGCCTTGCGGTTTCATAGTCCAGCTTCGCATGTTGATCTCACTAATTCTCTACTTTCTCCCTATTAATGTGATGTTGCACTGGTTTCCTGATCCTGCCATATTTTCTGTGATATGACAGGATTCCTCTCTAAGATGAAAGAAAAAAAAAATTAAACTCTCTCCTTTTTTCTTTTTGAGGTAGGTTCTCACTCTAGGCCAGGCTGATTTGGCACTCATTCTTTAATACGCAAGCTGGCCTCAAACTAAAGGTGATCATTGTACCTCTGCTTCCCAAGCGCTGGGATTAAAGCCATGTGCCATCAGACCTGGCAACTCCCTCCTTCTTTCAGCTACATTTTATTGGATAATTTCTTCCAAGAACTAGATAGTAAGTGATACACTAACTGATACAAGTATTTATACTGCTCATAATACAGTGAAACTAGAAATTAAAACCATAGACTCTTAGAAAAGTGTTGCTTATTTCCCAAGAAAATTAACAAATATATGTAAATTGAACTATAAACTCTTCAACAATCCCTGAATCAAGTATTAAAAATTTAAAAAATACAACCTTTGTGTACTGTCAGTAAAAAAAAAAGTTACATTTTTCTATGGAAAAAGTGAGGCTTTGATAAAAATTAAAATGGAACTGCTTCATAATCCAGAATTCTTACTCTAGAAATTAACAAAAAATTGACATTAAGATTTTACGGTGATATTAATATACATGGATTCACTTTAGCACTTTTAGGTATAGCTATAGTATAGAAAGAATTTAAGTTTCCACAGCCGGGCATGGTAGCACACACCTTTAATCCCAGCACTCAGGAGGCAGAGGTAGGAGAATCACCATGCATTCAAGGCCAGCCTGAGACTACATAATGAATTCCAGGTCATCCTGAGCTAGAGTGAGACCGTACCTCGAAAAGCCAAAAAATAAAAATAAAAAAAAACAAATTAAAATTTCCATTGTTTCAATAGGTAGATCAATGAATACACAAAGTACATATATCTATATCTATATCTATCTATCTATCTATCTATCTATCTATCTATCTATCTATTTATCTATGTGTGTTTGTGTGTATTCAATAATATGAAAGACTACTATTATCCAATCCATAAAACCATGAAAATTTTATATTAGTAGGAAACATAAATGAAGCTTGTGTATACAAAGAGATATAAGCAAGGCACAGAAAGAAAAGCAATGCATGATTCTAGTCACATGTTACATTTAACATCAAATTCATAATATTTCAGAATGGAATAAATGACAGTTGTGAAGGAGTCTAGGTAGAGAAAATGAGAATTAATGGTTTGTAGCTACAAAATTTTATCTTAAAAAGATGAGTAATCTCTAGGAATATATTATATGACAATGTAATTTTGTCAACAATTATTTATTATATACTTGAAATTTTGTTATATTATATTTCAAGTATTCTTATCACATTTGCAATATAATTTTAAATTATACTAAGATTTTAGAAAATATCTACAAATATATATGAGCGAGCTATAGTACGTTGTACACTTTTTATGTGGGCTAAAAAATTGATTCAGTTGGTAAAGTGCTTGCTGTGAAAGTATGAGAACCTATGTTCAGATCCCCAGCACGCACATAAAAAGTTGGACACGATGGAAAGTATCTGTAATCCCAGTGGTAAGCAGGCAGAGATAGGAGGGTACTAAAGCTGGATGGTCAGTGAATCTGGCTATATTACTGAGCACTGGGATCATTAAAGTTACCAATCTCAAAAAATTAACTAAAGAGTCATTGAGAATGACATTTGATATCAACCTATGGCCTCTACTGCATATGCACTTACAATCACATCAACTTACACACAATTACAAATATGAATAAAATGTGCCATCACATAACATGCACATGCACATGAAAAACTAACTTACAATTCAGAAAAAAAAATATTGTTTATAATTCTAATTAATATTTGGAAAAAAACAAATGTTTCTCAAAAGAACACAAAATGGGCAATACATGCATTAGTCTTCATGAAACTGTAATTGAAAACTATAACTTGATAAAACTTCAAACCAGAATTATATCTGCAGGATCAAATGAATGTGAAGTCTCTAGCATTGGGAGTCATGTGAAAAAAGTGTGATCATCAATTTGTGTGGTGGGTAGTGTAATATAATGCAGCTCCTCTGATAAATAGTAATTTGAATTGGCAATTCATTCAAGATTTAAAACAAAGTTGCCATATAACTCACCAGTTCTATCCGTAGGAGTATATTCAAGTGAGTTAAAACTGGTGAAAGACTGCTATGATCTGATGTAAAAACAGAGTATCTCCAGTGATTAAAACACATGTTCACAAAAATTAAATTATTCATGTTCATATCAACATTATTATAGTCAGAAAATGGAAAACTGAAATATCCACTCACAAATAAATTACTAAATTATATATCCACTCAACAAAATATTAATTTCTCACAAAAATGAATTATTCTGTTTATGAATAAATCTTAAAAAAATATAGGGCTGGAGAGATGGTTTAGCATTTAAGGGGTTGTCTGTGAAGCCTAAAGACCCAGGTCGATTCCTCAGTACAAGTAAAGTCAGCTTCACAACTTGCTGCATGTGTCTGGAATTTACAGTGGCTAGAGATCCTGGCCCATTCTCTCTATATGTCTCCCCCCTCTCTCGTTCTCTCAAATAAAATAAAATTTGAAAACTAAAAAAAAAAACCATATTTATTTGTAGAGCCAAATGGGATCATGCACTGTCTGGTTCTACTTTATGAAATATGGATAACATGCATCTACCTAAGTATGTTAGTAGTTGCCAATGAGCACATGTGAATGTGATACATATTAATTGATAGCAAATTGTGTATTTGGAGCCATGATTGTTGTAAATTTAATTGTAATGTTTGTGTAACTGTATAAAAATTCTACACCAAATAATATCATTCAAATCAATGACTTGTACATCATGTTATATTCAAATAAACTTGTTTGAAAAGGGAGAGACTGAAATGAAAATGAGAGCTAATTATAAACTTGTGAGGTTTTGTATTGATCTCTGGAAATTAGTGTAGGAATAAAGAAGATAATTAAATGAAATATGTAGTACTTTTCAAGTACATGCATACCTATGATAAACTTAACTTTAAAAATTGGCACAGTGAGAGGTTAATACAACAAACAACAAACAGATTTTAATAATACACTATGATAAAAGTCACTATTTGGTGTCACTATTAAGTAAAATAATATCACCTGAACACAAAAACTGAGATCTTGTAACAGTTAATGAGATAACAGGCCAATTTACTGTAACTAGCACATTTGTAGCATATATAGCACAGATAATCAGTAAAAAGAAAGAATTCATACCCTTAATGGGATATAGTGGGACCAAACTAGTCCATCAGTCCACCCAGAGTGACCAATTTAACACTTTGGAATTGTTTAATTTTCTACTTAATATTTTCTGACAATCATTGACTTTTAAGTAATTGAAACTGAAAAAAGTAAAATCAAATTTTGAAGATTCCCTTAAAGTAACGATACTACATTAAAAAAAATTACTATATGTCAATCATTGACTAATGCTCCTTCACTATAGATTCTTTTTAAAGTAAACAGGTATGTAATTACATTTCAAGCAATAAGGGCTTAAGGTTGTGGACCTTACAGATTTCCACTAGCTACTTATATCATTTTAGAGAAAGCCAGTTAAAAAGAGAAAATTTGAACTTGAAGTTTGTATGCATTACTTACAGTGTTTCTCTGGAGATTTTATTCAGATTGCAGTAAAAATATTTTTCAGTAAACTAGGTTTTGAAATAGAGTGTTCTTTTTGTACAAAAATGTATTCTGTTAATAGTGAAAATTTAGCCAAATTTAAGAACTTGGTAGGAAACTTAGACACTTGCATAATCAGAGACTGTCATAAAGTAGAAAGTTGTTCTGTTGTTCAATTTAGTTGACTGATTCCCTACCAATGTGAAAATAAATGAGAAAGATAATGACTTAAATGTATGTTAACAAAAATTCTAAACTTTTATTCCTGATATTTACAGAAGTTAAAGAACTGTGATCAATTTTATATGTGTTTGTCTTGCATTATAATAATATCAATCAGAACAATTAGTGGTAGCAGAGATTGGAGATAAGAAACAAAGAAAATGAGAAAAACACACACAAATTTGTCTAGTCAAAATGAAGATATGCATACACATAGTTATGAGCAGGAACATTTTTAATAAATATTATAGTTGTAATATATCCAGTAATAAGAACAGAAAGATATATTATTAGAAAAAAGGAACAAATAAAACATTACCAAGTGAAACAATTATGGAATTTCCAAGAGGTTATAGAAAAAAAGAGGAAGAAATAATATTAGAAAACTTTATTATTCTGGAGAAGGAATTCATATTTAAGAATCTCCAAGTAAACTAAACATATTTTCATCAAACTTATTATAATCATATTATCCAACATCTCAGGTAACTTATTTAAATCAGTACAAAAAATTGCTTACAAAATCAAGTATATTTGTCATTAGTAATATTTCAGGTCTGGAAAAGTGAAATATTTTCAATGTGCTAACAGTAAAAAATATAGTTTGTCAGCTGTGGTACTTTGAATAGATATCCCCCCCCCAATATATTCAGAAGCTTTATTAAAGCTTCTTTGATATCCTGCTACCTGGTAGCAGGAGATGTCACTGTGGGTGGATCCAAGGGTCTAATCTTAAGGTGTGGAGCTGGATTTGTGGGTCTAAAGATAATGCAAATTTCTTGAGCTTTCCTTAGAGTTCTTAAAGTGTGCTTACTGGTGGTAGCTTCTCTCTCTCTCTCTCTCCCTCTCTCCCTATAAAAGGGGGCAGATTATTTCTGCCATTATGAAACTTACTCTGGATCTCTAGTTTTCAAATAAATCCCTTCCTCCATGACTGTGCCTGGTTTGAAGCTCCTCTCAGTGACCAAAAGCTAACTACTACAGAATTGGAACTGATGGGGGGCGTGTGAAATGAATCTGAACATATGGGCTTTTGTCTTTTGGAACTTTTGTTTTGGAGGAACAGGCATGGACTTGGTACTTGCAACTGAAGATACCTGCTGGAACAGTAAGCCAATTATTATGGACTATCATGATGATAGTCTGAAAATGTTGTATTCTGAGAGAATTGAACATGGAGACTTGGCTTATGAATTTTCTAAGAGGAAGGAAAGATGACAAAAAAAATACCCTCTTTGTACTAGGATACTAGCATAAGGGCTGGCTGTATTCTGTTGCCCAGAGCCTGAGAGTTTGATCAAAGTTAAATTTGTAATGGACTGATGTGCTTGGCTAAAGATATGGGACTGAGAGAGAGTTAAGATTTTAATTTGGAAACACTCAAGCAAATTTAAGTTACTGGCACAGAGAGTGGTTTGTGAAGCTGCTATTGTCAAATACATTAGAATCTGGAAGGAATATGGCCCAAATGCTTTACATTCAAACAATGGAGTGAATGCCTGTGGTGATCCAACACTAGAAAGACTATGATAGAAATGCAAACTCTTTTGGAAAAGAGTTGGCTGGAAAAATAACCTGTTTTTCAAGGTTATAATCTATTTCATCCATGAATTAAGAACATTGCTGTGTCCTCAACACCTGGTGTTGTCTTTGGAAGCATGAAAAAAATGTGTGGAATGGTCATAAAGTGCACCAGGTATAGGTAGGGTGTGATGGCACTCTTGAAGAGGCTGGAAAAGTCATTGGAAGATGGACTGTGGTTTACAGTGGAAACCCAAAATATTTTTGATATACCAGGATTGTGCCAGTGCTAACATGGAACACACTGTCAGCCTGGGATGGAAGTTTTCCTTGCCTGTTCAGCCCAACTGGAGGGATGGAAGTGGAAAATCCAGAGACTCCTCGCTGGTCACTGGTTATGATATCAGACCGGAACTGCAGAAGTTTGATGTTTGCTTGATGTTTATTGAGTTTGCATTGTTCCAGTTTGCTATGCCTTATAACAGTTGAATATGTTTGCTCAATGCCTTTATATGGTAAAAGTATACAACTTGTTTGTTTTTACAGGAGTCACAGCTAAGAAGCAGTCTTAAATCTCAGGTGAGAATTGGGATTTTGAAACCATTTGAAGTTAATATAGACTATGGGACCTTTGAAGTTGGACTAAACACAATTTACAATGTGAGATGGTTATAAATCTATTGGAGCCAAGGGTGGAATGTGGTAGTTTGAATGGATGCCACCCAATAAATTTAGGAGGTCTATTAAAGCTTCTATATTATGTAAGAATTCTAGCTACCAGGCTGGAAGAGGTGTTACTGGGTAGATGCTAGGGTCCAGCCCTAAATTGTGGGGGCAGAGTTAGAATTTGAGTCTAAAGATATGCAAAATGCTTGAGCTTTGCCAGGAGTTCCTACAGCATGCTTGCTCTGTGGTGGTGGCCTCTATCTCTCTCTCTCTCTCTCTCTCTCTCCCTTCCCCCCCGAGAAATGGGGCTAGCTTCTTCTGCCATTATGGAATTTCCCCTGAATCTGTAATTTTCAAATAAATCCCTACCTCCATAACTGTGTCTGGTTTGAAAGTTTATCTCAGTGACCTAAAGCTGACTGCTACACCAGCCAAGGATACTTTACCAAGCATAGTTGTCATTCAAAACTACATAAAAATTCATCCAAATTCTAAGTAGATGAAGTTTTTAAATACTAAATCTGCCATGTAATGTATGCTGAAGGAAGGTAAAGTCAAAACGGATAGTTGCTAATAATATGAGAATGCATGAAAGTATAAAAATATTGTAAAAATATTCATAACTTCAAATTTAGTATACTTTAATACTGTAGTGGTGATAGGTTAATAATGTTTAATTTAAACAGCTTTGTTAATAATTTTTATTAACCTCTTCAAAACATTGAAAGTATATCCCACTTGTATTAGTCAGGGTTCTCTAGAGGAACAGAATCACTAGAATGAATTATATTAAAAAAGGGAGCTGAGCGTTGTGGCACACACCTTTAGTCCCAGAATTTGGAAGGCAGAAGTAGGTGGATCACCGTGAGTTTGAGGCCACCCTAAGACTGCGTAATAAATTCCAGGTCAGCCTGGAGTGAGACCCTACCTCAAAAAAAAAAAAAAAAAAAGAAAAAAAGAAAAAAGAAAAGAAAAGAAAAGAAAAGAAAAGAAAAGAAAAGAAACTTTCTTTGTTGGTTTTTGTTTTTGCAAAGTAGGGAATTTATTGGATTATTTTATGGTAGGTAGTTCAATAGCAGTTGCAGGCCCTAGAATCAAGGAACCCATAGCTGCTCAGTCCATGTGGCCAGATGTCTCAGCAGTCCCTATCTGGCACTGAAGGCCTGGAGGCTTCCTGTGGAGCTGCTAGGTTTCTATCCACGTGGGTCTTCAGTTTGTGCTGGTCTTCAATCCATGCTAGAATACAGAAAGCAGCCCAGTGGAAGGAAGGAAGGAGGGTCTTTTCATCCAGAGCTTCCTTATATAAAGTCCCCCTCTGAAAAGGGTAGCACCCTCTGGGGGAAGGGCTCACTCTGGGGGAAGGACTTCTTCCTTCAGTTAATCCTTCCTGAAAGCAACCTCAGGCACCCAACCAAAGGGGAATTCTGTGGATTACTAAACAGATCAAGTTGACAGCACCTTAACTATCACACCACTGAAAATAATTCATCAGTATTTCATTTTGAGTCCCAAATTTCTTATGACATTTTGTTACTTTGAAATTACAAACCAATGAATTACTTAACTGTATCCCTCACTCAATGGGAAATGCTTAACATTATCACATTTTGTATTATGTCATTTGTTTTTCCCTTATATCTTTTTTTTTTTTCAGAGGTAGGGTCTCACTCTAGCCCAGGCTGACCTGGAATTCACTATGTATTCTCAGGGTGGCCTCGAACTCACAGCGATCCTCCTACCTCTGCCTCCCAAGTGCTAGGATTAAAGGCATGTGCCACCATGCCTGGCTGTTCCCTTATATCTTAATCTACATTATTAAGCTCTGTTGACAATATCATAAGCAATGTCCTAATTTACCTACAAACAGATTTCTTTTTACCTTTTTGTTTAAAAAATATTTTAATTTATTTATTTTCAAGCAGAAAGAGACAGAGAGAAGAGACACAGAGAGAAAAAGCAAGAGAGAGAGAAAGGGAGAGAGAAATTGTGCACTAGGAACTCTAGCTGCTACAAACAAACTCCAGATACATGAGGCACATTGTGCAGCTGGTTTATGTGGGTACTGGGGCATTGAACCAGGTGTGTTAGGCTTTACAGGCAAGTGCCTTAACCACTTAGCAATCTATCTATCACCTATACACATAATACATTATTTGATATGTAGAATTATATTAACCATTGATGAAGGAATTTATTTACAGTATTTTCTTTTATGTCACCAAGAACTATATTATGTTAGCTTAAGGTACAGAGTCTAAACAATAATTTTTACCCATTGTATATTAACCAGCACTGTTTTAAGATAGGAGTAGGATAATGAAAGCCAGCTTTTTTTTAATGGATTTTAAGGAGAGGGAGGAGATTGACAGATTATTATATTATATGGTACCTACAATGTACAATTTACTTCAGCCTATATATTTCAAAGGTGAGTTACATTACTGAGCCTCTAACAGATGACTGAAAATTCTGATTGTCTTAGAAAACACAATAGTAAGAAAATCAATAGGGATAGGATGTTTTCCTTGCGACTTATATTAAATAAAACATATACCTTGAGTAACCGTAAAATGAAAGTTAAATAAGAGTTATATTAAGGAATATGCATAAACTAAAATTATAAGTTTCAATATACCATTGGTAAATATTTACAAATTAAAATTATATTTGATAGGAAACCAGATTTCATACAGGAAAAATAGTTGCAAGAATACTCCAAAATATTTCAAGTTGGTGTTAAAGCGGTCTTTGGAAGAAGAAAAAGCAATTGTTTCCTTCTGATTCTAGTAGGAAAATTGAAGATAAAAATTATGTTCTATGTGGCAAACAATTTTAAGATTAAGCAATAATTCATCCATTTCTAATGTTTAAAAATCTTCTTCCTACACTTTATAGTATAATAATGAGTAAAACTAAAACTTTCGTAGATTTTGTATTGCAATACCATGTGATGAATGTCATGACTTACTATATTTATTTAATAATAAGGCTAAAGGCCGGGCGTGGTGGCACACACCTTTAATCCCAGCATTTGGGAGGCAGAGGTAGGAGGATTGCCATGAGTTCAAGGCCACCCTGAGACTACATAGCGAATTCCAGGTCAGCCTGAGCTAGAGCAAGACCCTACCTCAGAAAACCAAAAAAATAAAACAAAATAAAATAAAACAAGGCAAAAATATGTATGTTACAGAAAACATTAAATTTCTCTCAAAGTGGTAAAAAAGACAACTTAACAATTGCATTATCAATTCATGTTTCCAAGGATGTTAGTTCAGGTAAAAAGAGAATTTTCCTTTAATAATTTCCTCATTTAAACTAAATTATATGTATTAGACTTAACTATCCAAAATTGCTGCTAACCATTTTGACTTTCAATGGGGCAATTATATATCACTCAAACTAACAATGTAACACCAATCCATGGAAATGGAGCTAAAAGTAAGACAGAATAATTGGATAGAAAATTCTCTATACGTATATATATTTTTATTAAAATAATTAATATTTAATAATGTTACATGTGGTATTTCCAAAATTAATTATTCATGAAGTCTAGACATTGAAAAACAGAGTTATAAATAAATAGGAAAATTATGATTGTCTCTGGCCAAAAAGTATATGGTTTATATTTCACTTTTTCCACAATGTTTCAAGTTTTCAAATTTCTACAAAGATTTTATCAGGCTTATTATAAAATAAATAATTATTTATTTCATCAAAAAGTAAAATTTCAAAATTTTTTGAAAATTTTATTAGTTTCTAATAAAGGTAACTCTTAAGAATTATAAGAATTATATAAAATTGAGTGTCTACAAATACCTTCATATCTATAAAATTTTTTAATATAAGCACAATGTAAATAAAACTGATGAAGTTTAGATTACACAGAATTATAATTAAATTTGCAATTTATACTTATTAGTTGAGTTTCAAGGCAAACAATTAAACATCTTATGTTGTCCTTTTGATGCTGATTTATTTTCAGAAATTTATGCTTGATTCTCCCAGCATTTTTTCTTGGAAATATATACCTTCCACCCATGATCATGTAAGCAGTTCAAATATAACTCAAATTTAGCTCAAATACAAGTATAAGATGCCAAAAATGGGAGAAAAAATTCTGAATGAGGAAAAGTTAGGCACCCATTTATGAAGTCGACGAAAGTTTTGAATAACTATTTCTCTAAAAAAGATACTAAGGGTTAAATAAGTGCATATTAAATTAATTATTAACCATCAAGGAAGTGCAACCTACAACCAGAGTGTGATGTCATTTGATAAGAAGAGCATTGTTATAATTTATAGAAGGAAGAAAAATATTCACTTAAAGTATTGGGAGCCCCAAATGTAAAATTGTCAGGAACGTAAAATGTGTCAGTTTCCGGGACAAATAGTTGTATATTGTCTAAAAAGACTAACCCTAGGGTTACCTTATGACTTCCACAATTCCCTTGGAAGTATATGCTTAAATGATAGAAACCAGACATTGAACTTATCACATGAATGCACATATTCATGGTAGTACTTTTCATGCAAACCAACATGTGGAAATAGTTACTAAGCTTATAAACCAGTAAAGAGTTGTTTTCAAGGGACAAAAAATAGAAAGGGTTCAGGCAATAGAAAATTGTCAAATGTTTCCAATGTTGCAGATGGTTTGAATAAGGAGTGAGAAAATTATTGACCTTGTATATGCACCTTCTTTCACTTAATGTAATTATTTTGAGAACTATCCTCATTGAAGAGTTTATTTTAATGGATATGAAGCACTTTACTAATCTGTTAATCAGATTGTAGGTTGCACTTTCTCTCTTTATTAACAAAAGCATAATTAGATATGGTTGGCATAGCGTGAAATTAATATTTTTAATATGTTATGTCCAATGTTTCCATAAAAATCCCATAACTGTACAAACATCAACACCAACTAAATATGAAAATTGCTCTTGTATCTATTAAAATTGCTTTACCATTCATTCCTGCCCCTAGCCACTGACAATTAATTGTATTCTTTTAATTTTTTTCATTTTTTCTGTGGTTCAGTTGGGAGACATGTATGCTTATAACTTTATAATTTACTTTAAATTGATTTGTGTATCATAAAAATATTACTATTTATTTATGGTAATTTTTTTGTTTTGAAGTTTGTTTTGACTGTTATGTGAACTGATATACTTGCTTTCTTGTTATGATTTGCATAGCATATCTTTGTAATAGCCTATTAATTGTCTTAACAAATATCTTGCATATATCTGTGCTTTAATCCATGCTTTAATTCTTTCACCTTTTGCCTCCTATTTTTTGCCTCACTACTAGCTTCCCTCTTCTTCATATAAGGACTATCAGACTATGAATTATATATAATGAAGCTTTCTTATAGGTAGTGATCATAGCTTTGTGATAGTAATTATTACGATAAACATTTCATGTTTACTTTCTCCTAAGCTTGAAAGAGAAATTTGTACATTACCTATTTCCTCATGATATAAACATGAACACTTTGACAATGAAGCCATCACATTTGATTTTGTTCTCATTCTTTTGGTTTACTTTACCTCAGATAGAAACAAAAGAATGATTTCTGCTCTGTGGTTCCAGATAGATGACTTAACCTGGAAGGACCATCTCATGTGGCCATATTGATTCAATGAAATAAACATCCTTTCTAAGTAACTCTTGTTTATTATGCCTATTAGTTATTATTAATTTTAAATTGTGTAATCAAAACCCTTAGAACATTTTCTTATACCCACACTTTTGTATTATTTCTTTCACGATATCTGCATGAAAAAGGAATTCAGTTGATGAATGTTTTCTGGTACAAGAATACAAATGAATGTTTTGAAATATATTTTTGTTTAAATTTACATAAACATGGGATGAGCTCCCTTACTCAGTGATTATTTCTTTTTCCCTCTGCCACACAATAATTTCTCATTTATTTTTAGGAACATGACTATCACTACATCTATCCAATTACAACAATAAATTCAATAGTTAAAATTTAGAAAATATTATTATCCTCAAGGAAAATTTAAAGGCTTGTAAATGATAAAATAATATGAACCAGAACCCTGGTATAATTATGCTATTATAGAGGTCTTGAACCCTTTTGCTATTAGCAGTTTTTTTTTAATGAAAACCTCTTTGGTTTCCTCCTGGATTGATGAAATCTGCTTCACTCTTTAATATGAAATAGCTTTTATGAGAGAGGAAGCTGACATGTATTTGAACTCCCTGACCATTTTGTGCCATGGCTTGTTTCCAGGCCTGCATCTGCATCTATGACCACTTGATTCCATGAGAAATTTCCTAATGCAGCAGTAAATTTGGCTCCAGCATAGCCACATGCCAAACCTCCTCAGATTTTCTCTTCTGATGCTTTCTCTCAGACACTACTGAACAGTGTTTGGCTGCACTTGACTTCTTTTGTAATATAATAAATATGAAAGGACATCATCTACACTAAATTGTCTAGACTCTAATCCAAATAATTCTAAGCTACACATGGTACATATTAATACTTTTCAGAAGGTTAAGTTGGTTAAAATAAAAATCTCATATTTTCTCTTCTCAAAAAGAAAAAAAAATGGGGCTGGAGAGATTGTTTAGCAGTTAAGGCAATTGCCTGCAAAGCCAAGGGACTGAGGTTCAATTCTCCAGAACCCATGTAAGCATGAGTTTCATAAGAGCTTCCCCCAAACTGTCAACAGAATTAGTTATCTAACTGCCTCAGTAACTCTCTTTGTACCAGCTTTCTGCTTCAGCCTGTAAGCAGGCAAGGTTTCTTTGAACTTCTTGAATTCTGCTGCTGATCCTTCAATATGCGATTGAGAACTGAGATTCATTTAATTAGAGTTCTATTTTAGCAAAGAAGCTGCATATATTCTGCCTACATGCTAAGCAGTTAAAGGACATTCAATCCAAATGTAATAGACTAATTTGTTGGGTAAGGAAATCTCTAAGCAGAATAGCATTATTAAAGCTTTGTGATGGTCACTGCTCACTTGTATTTCCCATGTCTACCGTGAAATAGAACAACCAATGGGACAGAATCATAATCAAGTGAAGTTTGGGGCTGGAGAGATTGCTTAGTGGTTAAGGCACTTTCTTGCGAAGCCTAATGTCTTTGGTTCAAATTGCTAGGACCCCTATAAGCCAGATGCACAAGGTGGCACATGAATCTGGAGTTAGTTTGCAGTGGCTGGAGGCCCTTGTATGCCCATTCTTTCTCCCTCGCCATCTCTCTCTCTTTCTCTTTCTCTCTCTCTCTTTCACTCTCCAACTCTTTTTTTTCCTCTCCCTCTCTCATATAAATAACCTAAAAACTACAAAAAAAAAACCCTTAAACATACCCTGAAGCAAGAATCCACTCATGGAAGGCTAAATATTGGGAAAATGCATTTGAAAGGGACAATGCACTGAAGATGCCATTAAATGTGTCCTCTACTTGAAAAGAACTGCTTAGTGAAGTGTTGCTGAAGAATCGCCACACAGAGGTTGATGCAATGGTGGCTCAAGGAGGGAAGGCTCCATCCTGAGTTGAGCAAAGACTCTGCAGTACCATGTGGTACTGTATTTATAGGTATTAAAGATAAAAGACTGGGAGTGGGGCATGAATTTTGGCTTCTCAGTTTAAGAAAGCTGCTGAGACCATGCAAAGGGTGTTCATGTTGTTATCCCTGAAAGGAAGCCTTAAGAGGGCACTGAGTGTAGCTATGGGAAGGGAAAGTCTAACTGGCAATGGAAACCCAAGGATATTGGAGTCTGCGGGACCACTGAATATTTAGTTTGCCTTGTATCACTTAATATTTCCAGGTTCGATGCATTTTCCTTTGACATATTTATAGTCTTTATTCCTGAATCATACTCTATTGTGTGAATATTATATTTTTCTATACTACATGTTTGTTTACAAACAAATATGTTTGAATTGTTTTTCAAATAATTAATTACATGTTTGGAATGATACTCTAGCTTCAAAAAAACTGACTTCTGTGTTTAGTCCTCATTTACTTTACACTTCACACAGCCAGTGTATCTTTTCCAATCACAATTCAGACTAACTCCTTTAAATAGAAATGCCTTCCTAGAAAGTCTAATGTTGTATCACAGAGATAGTGTGTGTAAATTTGTAAGGCTCAATAATATTCATGGTTGCACAGTGAATCTCAACATGACCACCTGTTATGCCTGTGAAGAGAAATAAATATTACAACTTGGAAATGTATTAATAAAGGTGTTAATGATATGACAGGAAATTAATTTCTCTTTCATTTTCTGTTGATGATGTGACCCATCCCTTCTTATAACCTTCCACTTTCATGTTACATATGTTGCATTACTCCTCTCAAAACCTTTCATTTAAAAACACCTTTTTCATACGTCTCATGGGTACCTTTTAAGTTTCCTGGGTTCTAAAATTCTCACTATTACATGAACAAATATTCACGTCATTTAATGTTAGGATCCACATATGAAAGAGAAAATGTGTTTGTCTTTCTGAAGCTGGGTTACCTCACTTCATGTAATATTTTCATGTTTTATTCACATTACTGCAAACTTCATGATTTCATTTTTCTTTATGATTGATTAAAATTCTATTGGGTATATATACTATATTTTTATTATCCATTCATGTGTTTAAAGACATATAGGTTGTTTCTATTTCCTTGCTGCTATGAGTAGAACAGCAATGAACAAGGATATGCAAATATTTCTGTGGCAGGATATAGATTCTTTGGGTATATGTTCAGAAGTAATATAGTTGGGCTATATGGTAGTTTAATTTTTAGCACTTGGAAAAGCCTCCGTATTGTTTTCCATAGTTGTCACACCAGTTTGAATTACCACTAAAATTGAATAAGTGCTACCCATTCCCCACAGCCTCACCAGAGTTTATTGTCATTTGTTTCTCTAGTAATAGCCATTCTGTCTAGCATGGGTTATAATCTCAAAATAGTCATAATTTGCATTTTTCCAAAAGGTAAAAATGTTGAATACTTTTAAAAAGTATTTATTAGCCATTTGCATTTCTTATTTCAAAACTCTCTGTTCAATTCCTTAGCTTATTTTGTATTGGGTTGTTTACTTGTTTAGTTTTTTGAGTTCTTATATTTTTTAGATATATGTTTTCCGTCAGCTATATGCTTGTCAAATATGATCTTCCATTCTTAAGATATCTCTTCACTGTTTCCTTTATAGTACAGAAGCTTGGTAATTTCATGGTATCTCATTTGTCAACACCAGTTTTTTCAGACATCCTCATCTATGCCTATTTTTTGAAATGTTTTGCCTAGATTTTCTTCCACCAATAGTTAGTTTTTAGGTCTTATGTTAGGGTCTTTGATCCACTCAGACTTTTTTGTGCTAAAAAAAAAGGTGAAAGATAAAAACCTAGTTTCATTTTTGCACATGTGGTTTTCCTATTTTACAAGTACTATTGGTTGAAGATACTCTTTTTTTCAGTGAATACTTTTGACATATATGTTAAAAATCATGTGACTTTAGCTTTCTGGGCATATGTCAGGATCTTCCGTTCTATTGATCTATGTGTCTGTTTTTGTACCAGAACCATGTTGTTCTGCACCTTCCATATGGCTCTGGAACATAACTTGAAATGAGGTATGGTGATACCTCCAAACCTTGTTTGTTGCTTACAAATTCTTATCTGAAATATCAGTAGCAATAATACAACCTTTAAAACTGAACAATGTTAACATTTACCTCTCATGGCTGGAATTATAATACTCTTTCTTTCTGAATGTATTTGTTTTAGTTGTTTTTATCATCTATGCAAGCTAATGAGAATTTTTATATTTTATTCATTTTACACAATTTACACTTGTCACCATGATGAAACTTTGGTTGATAGTAAACTTTGAACAGCCTGTACAACAAAAGCAGTCTTACTGTGGTAAATGGAGTAATGTTTCATTATAACTATATTCTTTTTTTCTTATTATAATATGTGGGGTATTTATGCTAATTTCTCTGTAAAAGTGTATCTACAATTTTTGCTTTCAAGTGAGGGATTACAAATGTAATCATCAATAACTTACTTAAGTCCTAATATAACATCTAATAACAACTTCATTTTAAATATTTAAAATTTTTATCTTTATCTATTTTTATATTTATAATTGTTTTTATTTACTTATTAGAGACATACAGAGAGAGAGAATGGGCATGCCAAGGTCTCTAGCCACTGCAAACAAAACTCCAGACACATGTGCCACCTTGTGCATCTGGCTTATGTGGGACCTGGAAAATCGAACCTGGGCCCTTAGGCTTTTCAGGCAAGTGCCTTAACCTCTAAGCCATCTCTCCAGAGTCCTAACAACTGCATTTTTATCAATGACCAACCCTAAAGAGGGTTACGTTGTGTTTGACGATGCCTCCTTCCTTTATAATTTATACAATGGGGCCATCCATAAAAAGTTATACACTGTTTATTTTATGGCAGGAGCATGAGGTAAAATATTGTTCTGCATTTGTCTTTTCAAATCAACAAATAAAGCCAGTGTTGATTTTGCTGAAAGGTTTATGTATAGTGAGGATTTATTTGCTGCATACAACTTTTAAAATACATTTAGGCTATTAGTGTAAAGAAACCAATCATTAAGGACTTGTTTGTTCATTATGGCCTAGTAATGCATTTAACACAGTGACTGCTAAGTAAAGCAACAACAGTGTTTAGTGATTGGAATTTGATTAACCATATTACATACTTTTGTTCCTCTAATATGAAAGCAAACATAGATTTTGTCCAGTTTTAATGAAAAAAGTATTGCTGTAAGTGTCTTATATCAAGTATTTAAAGGTTACAGCACTTAGCATATGTGTTATATCAGAAATATAATAGCTCACATGAATCTGTTTTATTGCTATTGAACTTTTCCTAACACTGTTCATTTATTCATTTTTGATTGTCTACAATCATAAAAAGGAGAGAAGCTCAAATAAAATCAAATGATAGATGTGTCCTCATCATGTAATTTTCCGTTCTAGAAGATAATTTTATTATTTCACTTAAATAATGATTCAAGGAATTCTCAACAATGCAGTCCAGAATAAATCTCACATAGGAAATTAAATCAATAGTCTCTTCATATAGTACTGCCTTCAATACAGGCCTTCATTTTATATAGAGAACAAGACTATTTCCCACTTTGGAGAGATTATCTTTTGTACAACACTAATATCCATTACATCTCTGTCAAGTGCTCATCAAGTGTCAGCTGCAACAGTTCAAATAAGAGGGGTTATACCTTCCCTTCAATTCTCTACCACACAATTATTCTATATTGAAATGGAATTTGTATGTGTAACATATATCTTAAGTGCTGTCTTTCTGTAACCAGTCAAAAATTTATGAATATTAACTCATACTTCCAAACCAGAAATCTGTGTATTTTTCGAGAGCTTAGGTCCATTTATAAAAATATAGGTACAATAATATCATTGTGTCCTAGAGTTGTGAAAATCCAGAAAAGTAATGTACTCACATGTGCTATTTTCATCAATTTGTAAATGACAGCCACCTAATAAATAAGAATTATTATGTTAGGGTAAAATAATTGACATAAGATGTACCCTCCTAAGATATTTAAAATCTAAGACATATAGTTATTAATTACAGGAACAATATTGCTATGTAGTATAGGGATTTCTTTTGGTAGTGGCTGAATTATATTTCATTGGAGGTACAAACTACATTTCCTTGATAAACTCATTCATTAATGATTATTTACTATATTTCAAAATCATGGCTATAGTAATAAGTTTTGCAGTCAACATTGGAGTGCTTATATCTCTTAGTAATAATGACTGACTTTTTGGATAAATATACAAAGAAGATGTGGGATTATTAGAAGTCACTGTAGTTATATTTTATATTTTTTGCAGAAACCATCATTCTGTTTATGATCTCAACTACCTTTTGCATTCATATTATGAGGGTCAATCATTCCAGTGTCCTCATATTTTTCCGTGAATTATATTCTTTGGATATTTGTATTATTTTGCTCTTGGTTGTTTTCAATGACAGTGTGTATATCAATGTATTTTATTATATAGCTTAAACATATATATCTTTATCATTTTTTCAATAAAGCTATCAAAATAAACACACAGAAATCTTATATTCTAATACCTTGTTAGAGAGCTACTGGAAGAGAAAAGTAGGAGAAACATAATTTATATCAGTATCAAAAAGGAATAAAATTCCCCAATTATTCTTAGTTTCAGCTGGGGCCCTTTCAAGGTATGATGGGGTGTTTCACTCCTTAGGATCTGCATCTGTCTGAAAAAGAGAAGCAAATTCTCCTATGGAGAGTAAAGTTAGCTCTTGTTTTTTGTTTGTTTGTTTGTTTTGTTTTTGTTTATTTTTAAAGAAAGAATATAATATGTGTAGTTCCTCTTGTAGCCTACAATTGGTGGGAGCTTGATAATGGAGAGCGGGCTCATTTGGGGATATGATTCTGACTTGTTTCCCATCTCCAGCTATGGGTTCCATTCAACTAATTTCTCAGTGAACCTGGTACCAGCACAAAGGTGAAAGAGATAGACACAGAGAACAATCAACTCCTACCAAACCAGACATCCAGAGACACAGAGGCTCCCAAGACCTCATCACAGAAGCAGACCTAAAATGAACCCAGCATGGCTGAGAGAAATTTGCAGAAGAGGGAGCAGAAAGAATGCCAGGGTCATATGTTGGGTCATGATACACAGAGACATTGCCTTCTACTAATAACTGATGGCTAACCCCACAAAGCACGACCCATATTCCACAACAAAGAGGGTCCCTGCAGAGGGGGGTGGTCATGGAGGAGGCTAACAATGGTACCAACTTGAGTGCATTCACTGAGTACAAAACTACTAAAAATAAATAAATAAATAAATAAATGGAATAAAAGGAATAAAATTCATCAATGGAAATTGAATATGTAGGTGATATACTTTTGAAACAAAAACTTTTATATATTTATGAATTTTTAAAAAGATAAGACATATTAGTTATTTCTTAATTTTATTTTTCATGAAAATTGCATAACTTTGAAGCATAAACTGTGATGCTTTGTTCTACATAAACATGGTAAAGGGATTTCCACAGTCAAGCTAGTTAATATCAATTTATTTACTGTCCCTTTTTGTGTGGTGTGATGATTTAAAGTATATTCTTTTAGCAAATTCAAATTATACAATACAGTACTATTAACAGTGTCCATCATGTTATTAGTTAGATCTATAGTATTTATCCCACAAATCCTAAAATTTGTACACTTGGACCATTATAACTCCAAATCCAAGGAAATATGGCCTTCATTTTGATACATTAGACAGTCTTTTTGATGAGATCAAAAACTGCTTGTATAGTATAAGGGATAAGCATAGTTTTCATAAAGTTAAGTAGTATAGTTGAAGATAAATTTATCATGATAAATATATCCATTTCCCAGACTCTTCACACCTCAATTTAAGCGAAACATAAATTTTGTTGCATATATGTTGAAATATTGTTTTTGTTTCTTAAATGCAAATTTTGACATGAAATATCTCGTATCATTGAGAATAATGAAAGTGTCTCCAAGTTATCTACTTCATTGTGATGTTAATATTATGTCTCACCACTACAATCATAATAATTTTTGTTCCCATACACAAAATTTACATTTGTTATTATTTTTTTCTTTGTTCTGAGGTAGGATCTCACTTTAGCCCAGGCTAACCTGGAATTGACTACATAGTCTCAGGGTGGCCTCGAGCTCACAGCAATCCTCCTACTTCTGCCTCCTCAAGTGCTGGGATTAAAGGCATGCACCACCATGCCTGGTGACATTTGTTATTATTTTTAATCAAGTTTATGTAATGTTACCTGAGGGTCAATTTGTAGAGTTTAAATGAAACAGACCTAGGAGAGAAACTAATTGGTTTTTATAGTATCATCTTAAACGTAGATGAAACTCCACAAAGAAAGAAAGAACCAAATCAATGATACCATATTCAGTGGAATACCAAATATTCCCAACTTTTGCTAGGGTCCAAGAGAGAAATAGATCCATTACTACTAACTAATCTTCAATGAAGAATGCATATTGCATAATTGGCTATAATATTTCTAATATTATATGATCCCCATTATTTTTGTGTTTTGATTTTCATATTTTGATTTGAATTATCAAATGGAGAATGTAAGATGATGATAACTGGGAAAGGATATTGACACATGGTGACAAAGTTTTAGAGTAGAAGCTTTATATATTTATTTGAGCCCTCAAAATAAATAAAATGGAAATAGTCATAAAAATAGAGTAATCATGTAGATAGGGAGTTACACTCCTAAATATATTCCTAGGTTGAAGTCCTAACTCTCATTACTTCAGAATAGGGATTTACTTATTGGTAGGGTATCTATACAGGTGTCCAAGTAAATATAAATTCATTAGTGTGGTACCTAGTCTAGTATTATTTGTGTTTTGTAGGAAGAGAAAATTTGAACACAGACATGAACAGAGAAACAGTGCTATGTGAAGATGCCAGCAGAGGCCAGTATTTTGATCTACAAGCCCATGATTACAAAGATTTACTAATGAAACACTGTAGTGGCAGTATGAAACTGATTCCCACTCATAGCTCTCAAAAGAAACAAACTTGAAATCTTGATCTGTGACTGAGAAAACACTTTTGTTGTTGTTGTATTGTTATTGCTTAAGCCACTTTTATTGTGGTCCTTTGCAACAAAATCCTATGAACCTCCAACAATATCCAAATTTGAATGCATATGTTCAAAGAAAAACTTGCATGAGAGTGTGGTGTGGTACACCATAAAATAGTCCAAAGGGATAAATAACTTAAAATTCACAAACTGATGGATATATAAAGAATGTATGATGGAATATATTCATCTATATAAGGAATATTAATTCTCCTGGTATCATTTTTCTATCATTTTGCATGTATTCTGGGGAATTTTTAATATTTTTAATTTTTTGTATTATGGACATACTTAGTATGGTTACATCATGTGTTAGTATCATCCTTTCCCTCATCACTGTCCCCATTCTACTGGGAGAAGGATGACAATTTATAGCATTCCCAATTCAGCTGATTAAGTTACTTATTTTGTCATATTATTATATATTTTATGTTTTCTATGCAATCTTTTTGTGTTCTCTATGTAATATTTATGTCAAGGACTATTTTAAAATTAGCCATAGAAAATAGAAATGTTGGCCTGGGGCGATATCTCTCTGTTATGGATCTATGAAAGTGAGCCAGCTTATTCTGCCGTGATGGAACTTTCCCTAAATTTTGTAAGTATAATATAAACCCTTTCCTCCAATAAGGTGCTTCTCAATGGATGTTTGTCACAGAAAAAAAAAATTAACTGCAACATCTGACAAAGGCCTTTGTTCCCCTCTGAAATCTCATAAGCTGAGCCTTCACAGTCCATATTTCTTTCTACACTGCAGTCTTTCAAGCTCACCAGAATGGACCATGAAGCTCTGTAATGGCATTGTATGGCTTCTCTAGGACAAAGTTCTAAATCTTTACATTTTCCTAACCATTTCTAAAAATCGTAAAAACACCTGTTCAGATTCATTATAGCAATGAACTCATTTCTGATATAAATTTCTATAGCAGTTATCTTTGCATAGCTTGGACAAAACGCTCAACCATAAGCAGTTTACAGGAGGAAACCATTTATTTCAGGTTTACAATTTCATTGGGAAGTTCCATCACGGTAGAAAATTGCAGCTGATGTGTCAAATCCCCTTATGAAGCAGAAAGGAAATATTCTGAGTGTGCCAGCTCTCAGCACCCAATAGGGATGCGCTAATAAATTCTAAGTGCTTCTCCTAGCAACACAACTCCTACAAATATTCCAGCATCTAGGAAATAGGTAGGAAGTTTAATTAAAATACTTGAGGCTACTGGGGACATTTTATAATCAGTCAACACAACAGAACATAAATATACCAAGTAAACGTTAACAGAAGTAAATAAAAAGTTATTTGCTTAAACCCAAGACTTATAATAACTGAAGAATATTTGGAACAATGGATTTATTACAATAACTTTTACAGATATTGCATTAAATCAATGAATTTAGGGGCTGGAGATACGGTCCAAGCAATAACATCACTTGACACAAAATCAAGAGGGCCTGTTTACCATAAATTCAATCCTAAGCACTCATGTAAAAAATCTTGAGAATGGGCATGGCCACAATAGCCTGTAACCTCAGTTCTGTATGGTAAGAGACAAGAGAATTGCTGGGGCTCACTGGTGTGGTGGTTTGAATACAAAATATCCCCAATAGCCTGAAGTGTTTGTGTCTCTGAATATCTTCTTAAGCTCTTTGAAGGTTTGTTTTTACAGAAGAACTTAACAGGGGTATTGCTTCTATACTATCAGTTAACATCAGGGGTCATTTTCTACTATATGTGTGTCAGAAACTTAAGTTTACTAGAATATAACAAAATATCAGGTGTCAGAAAATCCAAGAAAACCAATAGGTTAAAAAATAAAAGTAGCAATCAAGTTTTTATTCACTTACCATGATAATAGTAGGAGCTAAAATAGGTGAAAGTGTTGACTTATTATATTCTTTTGGTCTTATCATACTGCATACTTGGAAGAAAAGGGGAAGGAGAAAATTTTAATTATTTAGAAATAATTCATACAAAGGTAGGACAATATTAATTATGAGAGATTTGTGTTTGAGAAAATATTTTGGCCATTGAGTACCATCCTTGTTTGGTAAACTTTCATGTGTATTATTTCACAAATCTGGGAGAAAATTTAAGTAGTCTGAAAAGTCTATATTTCATCTAAAGTTGCCTCAAGTCTGAAGACTAGATGGTTAAATAAATAATAGATAGGATATGTTTATGGTTTATTGTGATAGAATTTTTCCTAGTAGACCTCAGCAAGTATTCATAGTTATTCTGGGAAACATTCTAATATAGTGAGTCCTTTTTTTCAGGACCTTATGGATTCCCCAAATGATGTTTAAAATTTTTGCTTTCTGAGATATGTATAAAAACACTTGGACTTATACGACATTGAATCATAGCACTAAAAAGAACTAAACTGTTGCCTTTTTATTTTCTTCTTGACTGCAGAGATCAAATAGAAGGCAAAACAGGACATTTTAGAAATATAAAGTTCAGGAAAAAAAGAGGTTCAGTGAAAATGGCCAACATGAACTCATTTTAATTTTTAATGGACTCATACATAATTAATTAGTTTATTTTCTCTTTGGACATTTATGTAATTATATAGATATTATTTTTTCACCTTCTACAGTTCCAATGAAGGGAAGTTCATTAATGTTGGCCAAATATTCTTTTAAAGAAATGTGGTAGTAAGCAATGTAGATTTAACAAAATTTATAAGGGAAAAAATCACTTTTCATTTTAACAAAATTTAATAGAACTTGAAAGACATTTCTACTTATTCACAACTGATATTTTTATAATATTGATTTTTTTCCAACATATATACTTTTAAAATCAATGCAATCTGCTCATCAAATTATTTCTTTTTGCACATGGCATAGTATTACAATACCATAAATCCATTATGAAATATCCTGAAAACTAAGAAATGAGTTCAATAAAGGTGTAGGATAGAATATCAAAACAAAACATCATTTCTATTTATGTTTTGCATTGAGAATGTTAATATATGAGTATATGGTAATTTGATATTCGAGTCCAGTTATCCTCACTTGTCCCCTCTCCCCTGCTATTCCACTAACACCTGTCTTCTTTCTATGAAATCCTTCCTCTGTTTTGTTGTCATTCCTTTTGCCCTCATCTGGCCTCCATATAAAAATTTTAATGGGCTTAGGGCAGTGCAGATCTTCTTGGTTTATCCACAACCACTGTGAGGTCATGAATGTATCAGTCAGTTCATGTCAGGAAGACAGAGGCCCAAATTATGTCCACACTTCCTATGGATCTCACATTCTTTCCACCCCATCTTCTCAGAGCCTTGTATGGCATGATATATATTTTGTTTTAGTGTTGAGCTCTCCACAGCCTCTCATCTCAGCATTGATGAATTTTGAATTATTTCCGGGTCTACAGTTATCTTCACAGAGAAACTTCTCTGGCTATCCACAAGGGCAGAACTCATATTCTTCCTGCCACTTCCTCTGCATGGTTCCATGAGCCCGGATCATTGTGATAGAGATAACTCATTCAGTCCTGAGCACTGTGATTTCTCTTCTTATCTTCTTGACCAGTGTTTTGTATCCCTGATATTTTCTGCCATATGTAAAAAGTAGCTTCTGTAATCAAAAGCAAGAACAGCATTAATCAAAGATATAAACATATAGATGTAGGAACCTTCTGATGATCAAAATGTCTATAGTTACCCAAAGAAAAGTGGTATCTTTCATCTAGTGTCTATACCATTCCAAGTCATAGGATTTTGACTTGATTCTCAGTACCAGTAATGAACTCATATCCAATCAGAAAGCAGCTGGCTACTCCTATAACTTGTGTGCTAGTATTGCACTCATAGGTACATCTTTCTTGGCTAGTTGACTTTGTAGCTTGCAGAAACCACTGCTTCTTAAGACTGTTAATGACAATTCTCCCCAAGCCAGTTGTATAGCACTTTCTAGCACTATGGCAGCTAGCCAGCAGCAGGTATATGGTTTCTGTCTCAGTTACAGCTTGATTTCTTCCTTTTTTTCTTCAAGTTAGGGTTTCACTCTAGTCCAGGCTGACCTGGATTTCACTATGTAGTTTCAGGGTGGCCTCAAACTCATGGTGATCCTACCTCTGCCTCCCTAGTACTGGGATTAAACGTGTGCATCACCATGCCTGGCTTACAGCTTGATTTCTTAATGTACTGTGAAGGCAGCCTATAGTGTCATCAGCAGTAAGTATTACAAAGTAATTCTGGTTGGTAACCAACTGCAATGATCTGACTGTTTTAGGGGCCTAATCTGCCTCTTTGACCAATGCTCACTATAGAGATTGACCCATCTCCAGGATTGGGTTTTACCTCAAAAACTTTTGGCTTCAGGGTAAACTTTTATCTACCCCAGCAGGGTATTTCTACCCAAAGTACCTATCTCTCTCTCCTCTCAATCTCATATTTTATAAAAATATTTTACTTTTATTTACTTATTAAAGAAATAGAGAGGAAAGAGAGAATGGGACACACCAGAGCCTCTAGCCAATGCAAATGGACTCCAGACACAAGTAGCACCTTGTACATCTGGCTTACATGGATCCTGAGGAATCAAACCTGGGTCCTTTGGATTTGCAGGCAAGTGCCTGAACCACTAAGCCAACTCTCCAGTCTATCTCAGCTTTTTTTAGTTGCGTCTTTTGTATCTTTTAATTAGCTAACAGAGAAGTAGCTTTCTATAGAACTTATTCATAGTGTTTTAGTTTTGTCTATCTAGTCTTCCTCATTGTTCCATTGCTTTCCTTTCTCATGTTCTTTCCACCCTCTATATCCTGTCCCAATTCTTGCTTGTATACTCTCCCCTCTCCTAATCCCTCCACATTTCTCCTTACACTAAATCTTATTCTAGCATCCTGGTCACTACTACTCATTCATACTATAACTCCCAACAAAATTTAACTATTCTAAGATAGTTTGTGTTGTTTGTCTTTCTGGGGATAAGAAATCTCACTTAGTATAGTTGTTTTCATATATTTTAATGTTAATTTCATAATTTCTTTTTTTTTTGAGGTAGGGTTTTGCTGGAGCCCAGGCTGACCTGGAATTCATTATGCAGAGGCTGGCCTTGAACTCCTAGCGATCCTTCTACCTCTGCCTCCCAAGTGCAGGATTAAAGGCATGTGACATCATACCTGGCTCATAATTTCATTATGATTTACATCTGAATAGAACTCCATTATACATATGTACCACATCTTCATTATCCTTTCGTGTTTTAAATAGGGAAAACTAAAGTAAAATAACATGAGCATATTAAGAACAAGAGAAACAACTTTACCAAAGAAGTGAATGACTTATATACTGAAAATATCAAAACAAATGAAAGAAGTTACAAATAAATGAAAATACATGTTACTCAAAAATATGTTGTTCTAAAGTTCTGATGCAATGTATTTCCTATGAAAATATCACTTTTATGTAATTTATATGTGTGTGTGTGTGTACATATATGTGTGTATTTAATTTAGAATTACACAAGGCCATGAACAGAAAACAAATCTTCAAAAAATCCTAGGAAGTGTTCTATTTTTGATTTGAAATTATACCTCATCTTATATAGCAAAGATAAACTCAAAATGAATTATTGACATATGTCATATCTTCAAACTATCAAACACCTAGATTATAACAAAATAAGAAGGCTATCTAACACTGTCATAGTCAATAATTTCTTGGACATAACACAAAAGCATATAAAATGACAAACATAAAGAAGAATATATTTACATTTCTATGTCCCATGGCAATGAATCAGAAACATTAATATTGTAAAACAGCTTTACTACAAAAGCAATTTACATATTCAATGCATTCCCCATCAAAATTCCAATGCCATTCTTCACAGTAATCACAAAATGAATCTTGAAGTTCATACAGAAGCACAAAAAGACCCAGAGAGCCAAAGCAACCCTGACCAAAAAATACCAAATAAACAGAAAAACAAAAACAAAACACCGCTAAAGAGTGTGTGCTAATTGAAGACAACTACAGAGCCACCAGAAATAACACTATCATGATACTGGGACAAAAAGAAAAAAAAAAAAACAGGCACATAAATCAATGAAACAGAAAAAAGACCAGTATATACACTATACATACACCATAGTTCCCAAAAGTATACATTATAAGAAAAAAAATATAGCATCTTCAACAAATGGTTCTGGGGAAACTGGATGCACAAAAGAATGAAATTTGAACTTTAATTCTTACTATGCACAGAAAATCATTGCAAATGGATCAAACACATTTATGTAAGACTTGTAACTGAAAATGCTCCAGAAACACATGGGGAAAATACTTCAGGATAAGGGCATAGTGAGTGCTTTATGAATAGAAAAATGATCATCCAGGTTAAAAAAAAAAGGCATCAGTTGACTAACGGAATTTAAAGAAATGCAAAATTTCTGTACAGCCAAAAAATCAACACAAACAAACAAACAAAAAACCTGTCAACAGAGTCAAGAACCAATCTATCAATAGGAGAAAATCTTTTCCAGTTATAAATCCTATAGAGAATTAATATCTAGACTATGCAAAGAACTAGAAAACCAAACTATATGAAAGAACATATCTTTTGATCTACACCATCTGTCAAATATACCAGCTCATTACTTTTAAACTCATTTTTTTTTTCAAATTCTCAGTACATGGCAGAACGCAGCCACCCTTTTTGTCAGTAACCCACTTCCAACAACATCACTTCTTTCACTTCTGAAAGCTCATAAGTCTGGCATTCACAGTCCACAGTACTCTCTGAGTTTAGGTTTTTCAAAGTCTCATCAAAATGGCCCATAAATCTCTGCTTGTATCACTGAAATCCTTCACTGGTCCAAAGTATAAAGTCCTTTAAAATGTTTAAAGTCATTGCTGTAATGACCCTGCTTCTAAGTACCAATTTTCTGTAGCATTTACTCTTTTTGCCTTGGAAAAACAGCAAACTACAAACATCTTATGTGGGGGTAAGATTTATTTCAGGCTTACTATTTCAATGGGAAGCTTCAATATGGTAGGCAAAGCACGGTAAGTACCTCAGCAATAGGATGCAAAGAGTCTGAGCAAGGAAGGTCTGAATACAAAATGGTCTGCACTAATCAACCCCAAGGCCAGACTTCAGCCACACACCATCTTCATCAAGACACCACTGCCCAAAACTTCCACCAGCTTGGGACTAAGTAGGATGATTAATTATATGTAGTTGGGGCTAAATACATTATTTTAAATTTAAATCACTAGAGCAGAGATTTATGAAAAATCCATGAGGAAATTTAATAGTAAAATAATTTTAAATAACATTTAAAATAGTGGAGACATCTTGTGTGGTTGGACAAAGCTCCTTCCAGAAGCCATAGGTTATTAAATAAAAATCCCAGTGGCAAAGGTAGAATAGCTCCTCCTGTATTTTTTATCAGAGTGGAGAAAATACTAGATTGAGAGAGAGAGAGAGAGAGAGAGAGAGAGAGAGAGCAAGAGAAACAGCCAGGCATCTAAGGAATCTTATCATCAGGATTAAGATTAAGATTTTCATCAATGATGTAGATTTCATTCTCTGTAACCTAATATACTCAATAATACATGGAAGTCATGCAGATAATTCCCAAGAAGACTTTGAGAAATAGCAATTGCGAATAAAGCTATGTTTATATTTTAAGGCTCAAGTCAATTTCTGTTATTTAATTAACTATACAGTAAGAGTTTTAGGTACCAGTGATAGATGGAACACGACAAGACACATCATTTTTGCTATATTTTGACCAATGTATCTGTTCATGTTTTGGGGCTTATACAATAATAAAATATCTCTGGTTACTTTATGAAGAAGATGAAAAAATTGCAGGACAGTCAATGGAACTAAGAGCCTCAAATGTGCAGGACAGTTTTTATATAGCTGATCTACATCTCCAACACAGAAGATTTTTTTAATATAACATAAAAATGTTTGTGAATTTCAGACAAACAGTAACGTCAAACATAGAATTTATAAAAAAAGAAAATGTGTCCCAAATAATGTCCCAGATTTAGATTTATAAAGATAGCAATGCTGTTGCTACTGGTCACCAATGCCTAACAGTTTAATCATCACCACAGCTTAATCACACACTGAAACAGTTTCTATGCTAGCATCTAGACTTTGGGGGTTTATCTCTTGCAAATATAACAGTTTTATAATGGGTTCTGTACTTCCCTGCTTCATTTTGGTTTGATTAAAAACTAGAGACATTGCATATTATTATTTAATAAGCTTCTATGTATTTAGTAATTACGAGGCATATTGGGGGCAAGTGAAATCTGATCTCACAAATCATAATATTCTGAAACATAGGAAGCTATTTGGCAGCTAAGCAAGAATAAAAATTGTTTATAATAGTTGAAAATTTTTGTCTACCATAAGATCAATCTGTTTAGTTTTCTTCAAGACAATGTAAGGTATAATTTTTTTTTTTTTTTTTTTTTTTGCTTTTTCGAGGTAGGGTCTCACTCTAGCCCAGGCTGACCTGGAATTCACTATGGAGTCTCAGGGTGGCCTCAAACTCATAGCAATCCTCCTACCTCTGCCTCCTGAGTGCTGGGATTAAAGGCGTGTGCCACCAAGCCCAGCTTTTCTTTTGGGGTGGGGGTATAATATTCTTAATGAAGAAGTCCAAAAATAATAAAAATGGATCACTCATTTATGTGAAACTCTGAAACAGAAATATTCAGATCTTGTTAAGACCATTTAGCACCCTGTAACTACCTATAATGATGAGAAACAGACAACTTTATAGGAAAGTTATACTTTTCAGCTTAAATTTACAAGGAATGTGGATACCAGAGGCCGTTTCATCTGTTAAAATGATACCTCAACCTATACAAGACCAGTGCAGCAAAATATATACAGTTACCTTGAGTTCTTTTGTGTAGATGTAGGAAAATGTTTTGTAAATTGTTATGGAAAAGTAGAAAAACAGTTACTGGCTAAACTGAACTTCCCCTAAAGTTCTTATTAAATCAAGATGTATAATGATTTTTGCCTTTCTCAAAAAGATAACTTTGTAGAGAAAATATTCGTCTGTATGTCCAACATATTCATTCTTTTTAAGGTACTTGAATGCTCATTTAAATTTTAATATCCTGAAGATTATTCCTGTACTTAGTGTGTGTGGTAGTTTGAATGGATGTCCCTAAATAAATTCCAGAGCTTATTAAAGCTTATGAATTAGATCTCTATCTACCTGGCTGGAGAAGGTGTCCCTGTGGGCAGATCCAAGGTGCTAGCTGTAAGATGTGTTTGGGCATGGATCTGGAATTCTGCCCAAGAAATGTGAAATGCTTGAGTTCTGCCTGGGTTCCCGGTGTGTGCTTGCTTATGGTGCTGCTGGTGGTATTTTTCTCTGTGTGGACCTGTGAAAGAGGGACAGGTTCTTCCATCACCATGGAACTTCTCCTAGATCTGTAAGCTTCAATAAATCCTGTTCCTCCCCAAGACTGTATGTGGTTTGCATGCTCATCCCAGAAATGTGAAGCTGGCTACAACAGTGTGCAACATAGAACATTATTTTCTTTTTCTTTTCATCAGAAAGAGCACAATTCAGACTACAGAAATGGCTTAATGGTTAAGGTACTTGCCTAGAAAGCCTAAGGATTGCCCAGTGGACACATAAGCCAAATGCACAAGGAGGCACATGCATCTGGAGTTTGTTTGCTGTGGCTGGAGGACCTGGTGCTCCCATTATCTCCCTCTGTCCCTCTCTCTCACTTTTTCTCAAATAAATAATAAAATTTTAAAAAGAAATAGCATAGTCCAACTCTGTATTGAAGAAAACAGCCCTATAAGAAAGGTTTCAGTTCTTTCATATGTAAATGTGTTACTCTTATAGAGCTAAGAAATATTGTCTATACCTGATATAATCACAAAATTTTTGTACATGCTTATCATAGACCACAGGAAATTATACTACCCATAGCTCAATGTTGTTCACTCAAAATATGTTGAACATTAGAAAATAAAAAAACAGTAAATAAAGGTCATAAAATTGTAATGAACAATGGATGTAAATTCCAAATATGAATAAAAATGAGGCAGAAGAATTAGTGCATATATATTATCATATGAATTATCATATTTTGTAGGTCAATTCACAGACTTAAGATTAAGCTTTTAGATTAATCCTAAGAATTCTCAGTGCTACAGGATTACTAAATAGATAGCGCAATCTTAAGTTTCCAATTTAGAAATGACAGCAGAATGGACAGCAGAATGAGGGCAGAGAGGACCGAAAAGATGGTATCAACACATGATGTATCCATAAAAAGTATGTTCTTAATAAAAAATTATTCATAATTCCAATATAATACTTATAAAACTCATGCCTCTCTAAAAACACTCATGGTATTATCCTATCTTTAATGTTATTGAATATACTTACTGAATAATTTAATAAATGAATCAGGAAGAAAATAACCAAAGGAAAGGTAGTACTGCTTACAATGCCATCTTCAAGACACAAAATGGCTTTGATATTAAAGAACTCCCAATGCATAACACTAATCAGACAAGACCTTCAAAATAGTAGGGAAAATATGACATTAAAATAGAAGAGAGAATAATTGGAAAGAAGGTATTCAATTGAGGGTGGAACTGAGAGGGGGAAATAGGGGGATGGAAGGGAACTATCACTATATATTGTCTATAATTATGAAAGTTGTCAATAAATGTTTAAGAAAAACATTAAGGGATGTGTTCAATCATCAGAGCCAGAGCATCTATTTACAGTTCACCAACATGATTTAATTTGCAAGTCCTGATTTTAGCACCAGGAATACAGGTTTACTTAAGCAATTTTCTAAACCTTGTTAGATCATGATGAAAGTGTGTTTAACAAATAGTCTTCCAGGTGCACATGAAAGAATGTTCCCACTTCAGGATTATCAAGAAATCGTTGAAACTTGATATCCTATATGCATATTTTCTGTATGTACATATACAGAGAAGTGTTGCATAACTTTCAAGGTTAGACATTGAGTTTATAGATATGTTGATGAGTAATGATGCAATCAAACCTTCCAGTAAATAAGGAATTAATACAAACATCTTAATTTTTTATTTATTTTAGGAAGCACAGATTTCATGCATTCATTTCATACTGTTTAAAATTAGACTGTAGAATGTTCAAATATAGCCTTGTAGGAAATGAAAATAGAGAAATCCCTTAAATTATATGAGATTTTGCATATATGTATGTGTCTGTGTGTGTTATGAGTATGCTTGTTCTATTGATATTCAACATTGATGAATCTAAAAACTTCAGAAAATAGTCTTCTGGAGAGATGTCTCATTGGTTAATGATTGCCTACAAAGCCAAAGCACCTGGGTTCAATTCCCCAGCACCCACTTAAAACCAGATACACAAGGTGGCACATGCATCTAGAGTTTTTTTTTTTTTTTTTTGCAGTGGCTAGAGGCCCTGTCACACCCATCATCTCTCTCTCTCTCTCTTACACACACACACACACACACACACAAATAAATGAATAAATGAAATACTTAAAAAATCAGAATATAAATTTTGATGTATTTGATGATTTATGTTTGAAATGTGATGACACAGTGTTGAAGAATGACAGAAGGATTAATAAAAAAGAACCATATATTTGTATGTTAAGTTGGTGCCCTTCAAGGTATTTTATTTGCTGAATAAAATTCATCTTTTCTATAAAGTTTTTCTCTATAACCCAAACAAATGGATTTGATATTAAGGGATACATAATAAAACAAATGTTGAGGAGAGGTAATTTAATGTGGTAATTTTCTTAGCACTGCAGTTATCGTTCAATATTATTCTAAATTATGCACCAGGCTCAACTGACTATAACAAAGAAAATCAAATATTCTTTCAATGAATTCGACATACCCATTCAAATTTTAAAATGAGCATTCAAACAGGCATAAAGCAAACATACTCATTAACTTCTACAAAGGCTAAACTCATGCAAAATTGGCACCTAGAAAAGTAAGTTTATTGTATTACATTTTGAATAGATTTCTTGGCTACAATTGGTGATGGGTCTCCTTCCCTTCCCTCTCTTAAAACCCATTCCTTTTTACCTTATTTTTCTTCATTTTCCTCGTCCCTTTTCCTTTCTCATTACTTTATATTAATTGTACACATTGGACTTTAATTATGATGCTTCCTTTTATGTATGTATGCACCAACTGCATCACTCTTTATGTCCCTTCCCTTTCCTGATTACCCTTCCTCTTTCCTTTTCATTTTCCTATCACAATAAAAGGTAAAAAAAATTCTGATGAAATATAAAGAGACTATTAATTTTCTTGAAATTTTCAATGACATAATCAAAGGACTAAGAAAGCTAATGGGGCCAAGTAGTCTCACTTTCAAAGAGATACAAGCACTTAAAACATCTGAAGCACAGAAACTATCCTGCAGTACAATTCTGGAGAGGGGTGTAGAATGGAGGCTAGGGATAAACGCCGCAGAGAGGACTATTAGAAATGATGGAAGTGCTCTGTTCTTAAATGTGATGCAGATTAACCTCATGCATTTGTGAAAAATCATAGAAGTTCACACCTAAAATATATAGGTTTTAAATCAGGAATGGTGGTACATACCTGTAACTTCAGCAATTGGCAGGAAAATACTGAGTTTGAAACCCATATAGCCAACACAGTAAGTCCCTGTCAAATACAAATGAACATCATGTTTGTCACCACTGCTTTAGAGCTGGCTGTCAGGCTAGCAGTAAGAGCAATATTCATGTCACTGCTTCCTTTGCAATTTCTTCTGGACCCCAGCAGACGTGTTAGAGGTGGCACTCTAGTGATGGTCAGTCAGCTGTCTTCTTGTCTTATTGGTGGATCTTGGTTCTGCTCTGTTTACTCTACTTTCTTTGTTCTCCCTTCATTTTTCAAAGTGAATCAATTCTAATAAAACTTTCTGGAATAATACTTACTAGCAAAGGCTAGTAAGCTAGGAAGTGGCTATAAAGGGAGTAGAAAGGGAGGGTCACTTAATAGGATGGTATTTTATATATGTAAGTAGAAGAAGAGATTAATGGGAATGGAAAGGCCTAAGTGAGGTTGGGAAAGAGACTGATTAAAGGAAAGGTGGGAGGGAGGCTAATCAAAATATAAGGGAGTATGAAGAAGACATATTGAAACCTACTTTTTTAGACAATGGAACACCCAGAAGCCATAAATGGTTACTAGAAAATTTTCAGTGCCAGGGATGGGATACCTTCCAGTGAGTTGTTGGCCAGGGAGGTCCCTGATGCTCCCAAAACATTACAGACCATTGCTGAGGCTCTTCATTTCCCACCAGAAATAGATGGTAAGACCCTATTGCTGAAGACTCCAATTAATTGGGCTACAAATTAACTGAGAAATCCTGTTGGGCCTGAGTTGAAGACCTCCTCCATGTATACCAGCTGACAGAAAGCTGGAAAAAGTGACTTTGCATTCAGTTCAATGTGTGAGAGAGAAATCACCAGTGGAGATACTCAACAGTGGATATTACAAGCCTTATATTTGGCCATCCAGGACAAATGAGCCAACAGGTGCAATAGTGGCATGTCTGTTATGGGGGCAACCATCCACTCTGTAATTGGACTGGAGGCCCACTCTATGGGAGGGAATACATGCCTGATACTGAAAACCTGCAACAGGGGAAGTCATGAGCCCTAGGGGTATGATGTCTGCTGGTGTCTGGCTAAATTTGTATACTATGCCCACCAAACTGCCTGGTAAGCACTTCTTTTAAAGTTCATACCCATATATTAATGCTACTCTCATTTTTGGTTAGAGAAGCTTCTCTTTTCAGATAGAAGTGACCCTGGGATGACTCAGGAGGCACCATGGTGCTGAGAAGAAGTGATAGAGGAGTTCTCAGCACTGAAACATCTCTATCACACCTTCCCAGGCTCAAGGTCCAGTACAGAAGAGGTGGCAGGAAGTTTGTAAGAGCCAAAGAAATGATAGGACTCCTTGCATAGTACTCCTTCAAACATAAAAGGGCCTGGATATCCATGACTTCTCAGTGCCTAAGATTATTGGAGGGAAATATGATAACATAAAAAAATAGAGACTGACTGAGAGGGGTAAGGGGTGTCATGGAGACTGGAGTTGCAAAGGGGAAAGTGGGAAAATGGAGGAAATTACCAGAGGTTATTGTCTATAATTATGAAAGTTGTCAATAAAGAAACACAGAAATGCAAAAAGCAGAGCTGGTATTGTAATACATGGTTTAAGAGAATGGTTCAGGTGATTTTCAAGTAACCTTCTTTAGACACTTAGGGACAAATTCACACTGTCTATAAAGAAATAGAAAGAAATTTATAACATATATATATACACACACACACACACTTATATATGTATACACACACACACATATCTATCTATCTATCTATCTATCTATCTATCTATCTATATATATATATATATATATATATAATCAGTCATTATTATTGGAGGCAGCCCTGAAAATGAAACAGTGAATTAAATGAAGCCCTGTTTCTTGTTTGAGAAAATACTTAAATTTAAAAAATGGGGCCCCGGTATATGAGCAAACAACCTTGCTCTAGTTTCCCCAACTAGTTGAAGAATCTCAGACCAACTACATATGTTATAACATCCGTTTCAAGTATCCTCCATTTCTAAATCAAGTAGACATATTTCTTTTTTTTTTTCTTTTGTCTTTCTCCAATGTTCTATTTCTTTTTTTTTCCTTTTTATAATGCAACATTTATTTCATGATATATTCCTGTGTTTTCATACAATAATTTTAAGCATTATGGTACAATTTTAGTAACTATATCAAGTAAATTTCAGCTAATTTTAAAATAAATGTATATATTAAGTACACTTATTCATTTGTTTAATAATACTGCATGTGGTCTTTGATGATGGACTTCATTTTGGTACAGAGCTTATTTCTCCTTTTGGCACCAAAATGAGGAAATATACTTGGCACATCAATAACCAATTTTAACAATTAGCAAAACCAAAATGTTCTAAAATTATTCCAATCACTTATAATCAAAATTAAAGAGGATTCCTAGTGAACAGGAGAGAAGAGTTACAATCAGCAGTTTGTAACAGATCTTGAAAGCAGATCATATTCACAATATATTTGAAAGGAAAGAGAATTTGGGAAATTTAGACTGATAGAAATGAAAATTGCGATATTCTTAGCATTAATTTGTGTCTTCAACCGTATTAAGTTGGCATCTAATCTATGCAAAGATGTGTATCTTCCTCATGTTACCCCCATTTCTCAGCCAATCTTATTATTATTGTTGGGTCTTTGGATATAAGGACTCCTATGTAACCAGGTTGTCCTCAAACTTGCGGTAATCCTCCTGCCTCTGCCTCTACCTCCCAAATGCAATGTTCTATTTCTTTTTTTAATTTATTTTCTTTCTTTCTTTTTTTTCTTTCTCTCTCTTCCTTCCTTCCTTTCTTTCTTTCTTTCTTTCTTTCTTTCTTTCTTTCTTTCTTTCTTTTTTTCTTCCTTTCTTTCTTCTTTGCTCCTGAATTATTTTGTCTATATTCAGTGAGACTCATTTTTCTTCATATGTATGTATATGTATTTAAAATCTAGGTGGTAGGGAGATGTCTAAGTGTTAAGAGTATTTGTTGCAAAAGCAGGAAAACATGAACTCTTCTATCCCCATCATCTACATAAAAATCCAGATGAGTCCACATATACTTTTAACCCTGGCACTGAGGGAGACAGAGACAGAAACATCACTGGGGCTTGCTGGTCAACAATTCAAACAAAAAGTGGTTCAGTAAGACAAGGAAACACAGAGGAAAAACAATACACTTGATGCATTCTGCTAGCCTCTGCACATGTGTAGAAAGGGCATGTGCTTCTGATCATACATGTGCACATATACACAATAAACCATCCCCCACCACACCACACATTTGAGCCCAAATATGCTACATACACAGCAAAAGTAAATCTATATAGAAACAAAGTTCATATCTTTACCATTGTCAATATGTGGAATACCAACATGCACACCTGCATTTAAACACTAAATATATATCAAATATTAGGGGACTTGTTGGAAATACCTTGGAATAATCTCCACTTTCCTCAATATTTGATGTTTAGTTCATTTTTCTTGGAAGTTTTCTTAATTTTGAAATACTAATACATTATTTTTTATTCTTTTGCCAAAAAAGCTCACCAGTGACTGTCTATTGTGGATATACATATTTAAAATTGTTCATGAGAATAGTAGCTATCAGACTAAATGACAAAATCATAGTCTGAAAAAAGAATGTCTATAGAAGCACAATTGAGAGCTTTGTGAATTTTTATAAGAGCTTTAGAGTGAATTAATATACGAACACAATTTAATTTGTAGATTATTTCTTCTTTTGTATTTTTTTTAAATTTATTTTAATTATTGGAGAGAAAGAGGCTGGGAGGGAGGATGGGCATGTCAGGGTTGCCAGCCATTACAAACAAAATCCAGATGTATGCTTCACCATGTGTATCTGGCTTACATAGGTCCTGGGGAATTGAACCTAGGTCCTCAGGCTTCACAGGCAATCACCTTAAACACTAAGCCATCCCTCCAGCCCCAAACTTCACTCTTTTATATGATTATGTCCCATTGGTTGTTCTGTTTCACTGTAGACATGTAAAGAACAAGTGAGCAGTAACCATGACAAAGTCTGAATAATGCTGCCCTACCTAGAGTTTCCCTTAGCCAAACAAATTAATCCATTATATTTGGATTCAATGTCCTGTAAATTCTTAGCATGCAGGAGAATATATCCAGTTTCTTTGATAGAATATAACTCTAACTATATGAAGCTCAGTTCTCAATAGACTATTGAAGCATCAGCAGCAGAGTTCAAGTTCAAAGAAAACTTACCTACTGACAGGCTGAAGCAAGAAGCTGGTGCAGCTACAAAGAGAGTCACTGAGGCAGTTAGATAACTAATCCTGTTGAAGGTTTGCTGGAAGCTCTTATGAAACTCAAGCTTCAGGTTCAAAGTTAAGCGAAGCCTCAAGGTAATTAGAGCTTTCAGGGCTGTAGAGACTATAGAGTTGAAGCACTGGACCAGCATTAGATGAACAAATAGTCTAATGAGTGGATAGATAAAAAGTAATTCAAGTTGGCCATGTTCACTATGAGAAATGACCCAATATATTGCCTTTATGATAGTCATAAGCTTGTTCTCTATATGTCACTTGATACTCACCAGGTGGTCAAACGACAAGACCATTTCTTTGGTCTGGTATGTTTGGTATGTTGTCAGGCCTGGCTTTCTAATATGATGAGCTCATGTGGTCCCAATTTACTTTGAAAATTTTGTAGGGTTACACATGTTTTAGGAATAGATTGTTTATTGTAGCTCACTTGTAGTGCCTGATAGATGGTAGACTCTGTATGAACAATATTCAAAGCCACTCTGCTTCTGACTCTGCACAGAAAATAGTGTCAAATGTGGATTGCAAAATGGAGTTTCTCTGCAAAAGGCACAGTCTGAAAAACTATTGCTTTCCACAATATGCAGTAATGTAGAACAGGATACAGCCTGTTCTAAGCAACTGGTGTACAACAAAATGTTACATAATTCATGAATACAGTTTTGTGGATTTGGCCATGTGATTGCCAACAAAATCCACATAATGAAACACATCTATCACCATTAATTATTTTATTGTGCACTGTTTGTTTGGGTATTTTTATACTAATAATATTTATCATAAATTTGTCTTAATGAAAGGTAAACTTAAATAACTATTGTTATTTATAGGCCCTATGTTTTAAAACAGGTCCCTGAAACTCATACATTATATGTTTACACATAAGAAAATAATTCTCAGAATATTCAACTATATATATTCTATAACACTTTTTTTAGTCCCTCATTTAAGAAGAATCCTGTAGTGCTTGTTTTCATTGAGATATATCGTTGTCCATGTTTTCACAAATGGGAGAGCTTTCCTCCTTTGTAATCCTGAAAGCATTTCCTTGTATTTGTATCTCACATTTCCTAGCCATTCATTTTTTGATGAGCATTTGTGTTACTTTCATATCTTAGATGTTGTGGTTAATGTCATATTAAATATAAAATGTGACCACCCATTAAATATACTGATTTTAATTTGTTCATGGGTTGGTACCCAGAAGTGGGGTTTCTGACTATATAGTAGGTTTAGTTTTACTTTTAAAGAAAATTCCATATTTCCATAATGGCTATACCAATTTCCATTTTTCCCTAATGATGTTCAATAGCTTCCTTTTCTCCACATACTATTAAATGCTATAGAATCAATAAATTAAATAACTAAATTAACAGATGGGTAACTACTGTGTAGCAAATTCTTTGAATTGAAATATTCTCTCCTGAAGAGAAGAAAATTCTGATTCAGAAAGTTAAGTCTAGGGGATCTGAAACTTAAGCTCACCCAACCATTCCCCAAAGTTATGTTAAGTGGAAATTGAAATATTCCTTAGATGGGGTAGGAAGTAAGTTTTAGAGACTCAGGGACTCAACAAATCTGGGAAAGTGTTGCAAGACCCTGCACTAAGACAATAAAAAGGCAAAACATCTGCTTGGAGTGGATACTCCATTTGAGCTGCATGCAAGTGGTACAGTGTGCATGACCCTCACTGAGCTGTTCCAAGTTATGTAGTGTGATCAAGACTCTCTGTTCTGCCTAGCTGCCTGGAGATTGTGCAGTGTCCTCTAGAAGCACAGCATCAAAGTTGTCACCTCTGATAGGATGGGCTTTGTGGTGATTCAGCCACCTTTGATTTGAAACAACTATGGGGAGGTCATCATCCAGGATGGGATAAAATTTCTTGTGGTGTGGCAGCCTTTGTGTCATCCATTCTTCTTTTACAGAGCCCCTCACCCTGCTCTGTAAGTAATACCAGTACACTCATGGGTACACCAAAAGTGGTTTTGGTGTAATTATCCTTTGGTCTCTTGTCTATGCCCTATCTGGGAAGAAGACTTGTGTTTTCATCATCCCGAGGAAAAAAGGAAGGATTCCTGCAAAATTATATGTGTCAAAATCAATGTTAAAATATAAATAGAATGCTGGACAATTTAAGTAACCAGGAAATATATTACTTTAATATGCTCACTCACTATCTGTGGTTAAAAAAATTGGTGGCCAATTGTAATGAAAGTTTGCCAATTTATACTTGTATACTTTCCCCAAATACTCAGGATGAATTAATCAATATTAACATAAAATCATATGTAATGATTACAATTTTACTTATAAAAAATATTTCACCAGAATATTGAATTAGGATTCACAGATTTACTGATTGTCCTTCTACCACATGGATATTAGTCTCTTTCCAACCTTTAGTCATGCATTCATGATACAATAAGAATAATACAATAAGAATAATACAATATAATAATACAATAATACAATAAGAATATGATATACAATAATACAATAAGAATAATACAATAAGAAGAAGAAAAAAAATCATGAAAGACATAATTTTCAACTATCATAATGAGAAATAGGGCACAAAGAAATTGTTAATAATATTGAAGGGTATTGGTTGTGTTAACAAAATTTTGACTAAACTATAAAACTATCAAAATTAATATGTAAAACAATGGGAAATTTATGTTAGTAAATAAATGATTTAACAAGTATTTAAATAGGATAATTGTAAACACTTGATTTTCTGAAAAATGCATAATTACTAATCACAAATTGAGAACACAGAAATATCATAATTTCATAATTTTAGGCATTAAATCATTTAAATATTTATCTGCAAACTACACAGTATACCCATGTAAATAATGAAGCACACCCTGAACTAAGTTTTAGGAATGATAAGCAGCTATAATCTTGAATAAATTTTGTCACCAAAAATAGGACTGAATAATTTCCACTAAAAAATGCAATCTGAAAATTCTCTAAACTAAATATAAAGCATAAAATGAAAGCTTGGATATAATTAATTATATAAATCAAGTTAAATGACATAAATATGAGAAGGAAAAAGTAAAATCAAGTTAAGAAATTTGCTAAAAATTGCTTGCTCTTCATTTAAGTATTATGAAAATTATGTGTGGCATTTTGAACAAATTTAACATTGCCTACTTAATACATACCACAGTAAGTAAAATAAATGAAAATGAACAGATTATTAAAAATATACAATAGAAAATGGCAAACATGTTTAGTAAATGGAACAATTTTCACTAAGGAAAAAATGTTGAAAAAAATTGAATGTAATATGTACAAAGTATCCAGGATACTGAAACAATATTTTTAGCTGTGGTATGTCTGGGAGTTCCCTTAGCTACTTTGAAAAATAGTGCAGAAGAAAATAAAAATACTACTGCAGCAGGCCTGAGATAAACAGAACAGCTCTCTGTGTAATTACAAAACAGGCAATCTTTACTATTTTGGACAAGCGTTCACAGATAAGCAACAGCTGCACTTTTGCCAGTTGCAACCTAATGTTTCTCATGCACCTCTGCTCAGGAAAAGACGAAGAGAGACTGCCTCCTTTTATTACACTTAGTCAACACTCCTTACAAATAACTACTGAGGAGTTCATTAACAGTGAAGTTTCACCAAAGACATTTTCATTCAGGGAAAAGTAAGATGCCAGATCTCAAGAAGATAGAGAGACAAAGATAGTACTTGATTTTAACAAACAAATTCATTAACACAATAAAAAGGAAACAGTATCTGTTTCCTATCTGGTAGAAGTTGCTACTTCTTTTAATGTCCTGGAACCCTAATCCTTGGCTCTGCCTGTTTGCTAACTTTTAGACACAGGAAGTGCACAGGTATGTGTAGACGTGGGGGAGATTGTATTGGACATTGCCTTCTTAAAACAAGGTTACTTCATATCCTCTACTAGTTCTCTCTCTCTCTCTCTCTCTCTCTCTCTCTCTCTCTCCTCTTATCCTTATTTCCTTTCCAAACTAGAAGACTTTTAGGAGTGAGGAAATATGTATCGTGGTCAGAGCTTCAACTTCAAGTCTAACTAGCTTTAAGTGCGTTACATACTAGGGCAAGATGGTATTAGTCATAGGTGAGCCACTTTGGCAACCTGCACTTACAATTTCTATCCCAAGTCAACTTGTTTTGTAGAAAACTGGCATATTGTAATGATACATCAGAAACCATCTCAGGGTTCCCTTCCTCCCACCAAATGGTCCTCACTGTGGCTTTAATGTCACATATTCCACTGCCTTTTCTTTGGGTAGGGATAGTGATCAGAGAGGAGTGCATTGGGAGTGGAAGAAGAATTAGAACAATATATAATGATGTGCATGCTTGAAAATACCATAACGGGGCTCAAAACTGATAAAATATTAAAAATGGAAGAGAAAGACCAACCCCTATAAAACAACTCAGTCATTTAATTGCTATATTTGTGGGAAAATAATTCTGAGGAAACATTAAAATCCCATGATAGCAAATCTGTCTTTTTTTCTTTTCAACACAGATATCCTGTTGCAGAAATACAAATGTTATTCTATTTCTAAATATCTTCAAACATGATAGTAAGTTATCAATGTAAAAGATCACTGACTTTTGTTGCTTAATTTTAAAATAAATCAGACTCTCAATATCTTAGTACTCAAATATCATCAAAAGTATAATTGAATGAATATTAATAGTTTCTTCAGCTTGTGCATATACAATTTTAAAAATAAAATGGGGAAATTATCACTTTTGTTATCTTATTTAAAAATATATTGGTGAAAATTTGTTTTGGACAAACATTCAACATTGACATGTAAGGACAAAAGCCCCTCAACGTTTGTTCCAGTGTTTCTCTATGTATGCTTTAAAAATAATTTATATTTGAATATATATATATATATATATATATATATATATGTATACATATATATATTATATATATTACATATATGACAATTCTCCTTTATTAAAAACCTTAGTTTACATGTTACTTTGCTGCCATTTTCCTTTAAGGATTAATATCAAGATAGTTAATATAGCTGGAGCTGGGAAACAAGTCAGAACCATATCCAAACATAAGCCCAGTCTCCAATATCAAGCTACCATCAATCATGGGCTACAAGAGGGCCTACACCTATTAAATTCTCTCTAAACCAATAAGGGTTATCCCATTTATCTGGTGCTAACTTTACTCTCCATTGGAGAATCTTCTTCACTTTTTCAGATACATGCAGATCCTAAGGAGAGAACCACCGCATCATACCTCAAATGGGCCCCAGCTGAAACTAAGAATAATTGGCAAAACAAGCAATGGTGCTGTTTTCTTGGTGAACCTGGTACCAGCACAAGGGTGAAGGAGGTCAACACAGAGAACAATCAACTCCTAACAAATCAGGTATCCAGAGACACAGAGGTTCCCAAGACCTCATCACTAAAGCAGACCCAAAATGAACACAACATGATTCATGGAAATTTTGTGGAAGAGGGGTCGGAAAGAATGTCAGAGCCACATGTTGGGTCATGATATGCAGACACATTTCCTCCTACCCATAACTGTGACCCATATACCTCAACAAGGAGGGGTTAGGGGGAGGGGGGAGGACAGGGAGGAGGCTAACAATGGTACCAACTTGACTGTATTCACTGAGTACAAAACTAATAAAAAACTGACCACTTAGACTTCATTTATGATTAATGATACTATTCAATTTCATGAACTCAAATAGTTTTGTACCTAGTCCATATCATTCCTCTTCCTTCAGACCAATGCAAAGAAGATAATGTGGCACATATTTCTGCCTGAACCACAAGACACTGGAGAGGGTAGGATCAAGATTAACCTTAATCTTCTACATCTTCCCTCCCTCCTTCTCCCTCTCCTTCTCCCTCTCTCTTCTCTCTAACTCTTGTATATTAGTTATCTTTTTCCTCATTTTCTTAGTGGGCACTGACCTGCAACTCCCAGTACCAGCATGGGGCTATCATCCACAATGAGCTTTTGATCAGAGAGACCTACAAGGTTTCCTAAAAGACAGACAGATTTCTGTCAGAGTACTTGATGACCACCAAAGGCTAGTGGTAAGACCCTACTGCTGAAGACACCTTATGTGATTGACATGCAAATTAGAATGGCATGGCTGGAAGTTGGAAGAGAGTCAGTCCCCAGACAGTCAGCGCATCTAGTGCCAGAAGGTGCTACATGGGCGACGGGGGGAAAATGACCAATATCTCTCGAAGCAACCCATGGTCTAACCTACTTAGCAGCAAACAACTTGTTGTAAAATCCCACACAAGTGCAGTGGTGGCACACAGCCATGGTGGGGAACCAACTGCTCTCAATTCGGCTAACTGATCCCCTCACTGGTATGAGACCCATAGCTGGAGCTGGGAAACAAGTCAGAACCATATCTAAACAAAAACCCACTCTCCAATATCAAGCTACCGTCAATTGTGGGCCACAAGAGGGCCTACACCTATTAAATTCTCTATTAAAAAAAAGGGTTATCTCATTTGTCCTGATGCTATCTCCGTTGGAGAATCTGCTTCTCTTTTTCAGATAGATGTAGATCCTAAGGAGAGAGCCACCCCATCATACCTCAAAAAGGCCCCGGCTGAAAATAAGAAAAATTGGAGAAACAAGCAAGGGGGCTGTTTTCCTGATGAACTGGATACCAGCACAAGGGGGAAGGAGATCAGCACAGAGAAAAATCAACTCCTACCAAATCAGAGAGCCAGAGCCTCAGAGGCCCCCAACACCTCATCACTGAAGCAGACCCAACATGGCTCAGGGAAATTTTGCGGAAGAGGGGGCGGAAAGAATGTCAGAGCCACATGTTGGGTCATGATATGCAGAGATGTTTAGGCTTACCCACAACTGTGGGCTAACTCCACAATGCATGACCTGTATACCTTAACAAGGAGGGGTCAAGGGGAGGGGGTAGGTCATGGATGAGCCTAATAATGATACCAAACTGACTGTAAAAAAAATAAAAAATAAAAATGAAAAAAAAAAAGAATGGTGTTTCTGGAATGACATAATTTTAAGATTTTCATATTTTATATGCAATCCCTTGATATTAAAATACTAATAAAAATTCATTGTTTTAGCACTATTAAAAGATAGCTATTTGTTAATACCATTTAGATGATAATTCTAAGAATAGTTTTGACTTACAAATACTCTACTGGAATTTCCAGATAAAACTTTCTATGAAATAAACTTCTAAACTTTAAAATACTTCATAAGGGCAGGAGAGATGGCTTAGCGGTTAAGTGCTTGCCTGTGAAGCCTCAGGACCCTGGTTCAAGGCTTGATTCCCCAGGACCCACGTTAACCAGATGCACAAGGGGGTGCACGCATATGAAGATCATTTGCAGTGGCTGGAGGCCCTGGCGCACCCATTCTCTCTCTCTCTCTCTCTCTCTCTCTCTCTCTCTCTCCCTCTCTCTCTCTCTCTCTCTCTCTTTGCCTCTTTCTCTGTCTGTATGTCGTTCTCAAACTAATAAATAAAAAAAAAACAAAATACTTCATAAAATGTAACTCTTGCATCATGGTGCAAAACATTTGTTAGGAGTAGTGATGATATCATAATAGAAAATTTCAAAGCTGAACTTTGTATCCACAGAGTTTAAAAGTAACCATCTCTCTGCACTGTTGACTCAAATGGCATGCAAAACTAGCTGATTCCCATATCCAACTCTCAAAAAAGATTCTAATCTGCATTGGTCCCTCCCTGATGAAAATGAAAATACTGAGCATTTTGAAATGTTTCTGATTTTATTTTTTCAATATTTTACTTTTATTTATTTATTCAAGAAAGAGAGAATGAGGGAGAGAGAGAGAGCGAGGGAGAGAAAGAGAATGGGCATCCCAGGGCCTCCTGCTCCTACAAACGAACTCCAGACATGTATGCCACCTTGTGCTTACATGGATCCTGGGGAATTGAACCTGGGTCCTTTGGCTTTGCAGGCAAGCACCTAACTGCTAGGCCATTTCTCCAGCACTTTGATTTTATTTTTAAGTATTAGGATCACTTCACCAATACTCAAGCATATTTTGCAATAAATAATTGAATCCTAGAAAATTCCTGCAATGCAATTGTGAATTTCTCTCGGTGGTAATTGCATGAGACATGTAGGCCATGGAATCAATATTTTCCCAGGCTGACTCATGAGAAGGTAAAAAGCCTTCTTAATGAATCTATAAACATTGCTTAGAGATGTCTCCTCTTGTAGTTTCCAAGATTGGGAAGTATTTAAATATGGGTTATTTTCAGGAGTTTCTGAAAGTCATTTAATGTGGAAGAAGCAGTTGGATTTGAAAAAGCTTTGAATTCCTATTTTATGCCAAGCATTTTTCAGTAGTTAATAAAAAGGCTAGCAATATAAAAAAAAGCAGAAGCAATCTGTTACAGATATTCATGCTACTTATTCTTCTAATCCTATGACAGATGTACATTTTGAGTAAAACAAACAACATTTGGCTGCCAGAAATATTACCAGCAATTGTGCTATGATATATTGTATATTAAAAATGAAAATGCCTGTCATTCTCTGTGCAAATATTTTTCTTGTGCTTTAACTCATAGCCACAATTGAGTTTGACTTCTTTAAAGTTGAGTAACTACAGCAGAATTAGATGTTTATAGGCTCATTAGTAAAAATCCTGGAACTCCTACAACAGATCTGGGGATAGTATCCAGGAGTATCAGCAAATACACAAACCTGAAAACTGAAGTAATAGCTGTTATTTTTATAACAAGCATTCTAATTCATTTTAGGATAGACGAGATTTGCCTATCAGAGCAAAAACAACATAAAATTTATAAACATATGCTGGCAATTATCATTATCAAGCAGTCATTGAGCTTTGATAAGAATATATGAAAGTGTATTCAAGGTCTTTACTAACTTAATTAGAATTTATAACTCCCACATTCCCCAAAAAGCTCGAGTGTGCTCTCTCATAAAGCACAACTGAGTCAGTAGTAAGAAAATATAACTGGAACTCTGTAAAAGAGGTTATGTAGGAAAAAGAGAAAAAATAGAAATATATACTTTTGTTCTGGGAAAGAAAATTTATTAGAAAGGCAATTGTTTCACATAAATAAAACTCAAGAAGATTTATCATGTAGATTATTGTGTACAAGTTATATTATTTTTTAACATTGTGAACCTTAAGAATCTCAAAGTACCATTTTACTGAAAGGTAAAGATGGAAAATATGAAAATTTGACATCACTATGTTTATAAAAATTCCTTCTTCTTTTATTAAGTAGGAACTTTGTATGGACACATCAAGTGTCGGTAACATTTCCCTCCTCCCTGCCCCTACTCCACTGAGGACTGTCCTCAGTGGGATTGCTGGTATTCACCATGGAGTTGTGGGTTATGAGTTCTGAGAGCAACGGTCAGTTATTGTGTGTGGGTGGGGGGAAGAAACACCTCTGGATATTCCCTCTCACCCTGTGGCTGTAACATTCTTTCCATCCTCTCAGCCGTGGTGGGTGTGTTTTAAGTCTATTTTAGTGTTGAGCTCTCAGAAGCTTTGGATTTCTGCTTTGGAAAGTTTTGAGTATCATCAGTGCTTGTCTCCCTCACCCTGGTGCAGGTTGTCAGGCTTACAGTGGAAGCAGCAGACTTGCTCATCTTGCCCATTCCTCTGTGGTTTCAACTGAGCCCAAGCTGATGTGTGAGGAGTGTTTCATCTTCTGCAAGTGAGTCAGCTATCTATTCTTCCCTTGGAGATTTTAGTTTTCCTCTGTTCTCACTGCTTTCTAAAAATGATACACTTTTAAATTATTTAACAATCTTTAAACTTGTCATTTAAATTCTGCTCCACATTTGGAAACATTTCATTCTCAAAGTGTATGGGGATCTTGATTTACTGTTATTTCAAACATTTAACAGTTTGTCCTCAGGACAAGTTTTCACTTTTGTCATGCTAACTACTGATATTTTGGTCCATATACTTTATTGTAGGGTATTGTTCTGTGAACTGTAGTGTGTTTGACTGCATTGCTAGGACTGATAACCACGATTCTAAGAAAACCTTCCAGTTGTTATAATAAAAAATATCTCCACAAACGTCGTTTTCTCCAACTTAAAACCAATGGCGGGCTGGAAAGATAGCTTAGCAGTTAAGTCACATGCCTGTGAATCCTATGCACCCAGGTTTGATACTCCAGGTCCCATGTAAGCTAGATAACGATGGTGGCACATATGTCTGGAGTTCGTTTGCAGTGGTTGGAGGCCCTTGCATGCCCAGTCTCTCCCTCTCTCTCTCTCTCTTTCTAATAAATAAATAATTCTTTTAAAAAATCAATGGCATGTGTACTTACATATGTGATAGACAATAAAGCATACAAAACAACCAAAACAAAACAAAACTATCAAACCATACTTCTGATCCAGGAATAGTGGTGCACACCTTTAATTCCAGCATTAGGCAGGTAGAGGTATGAGGATTTCTGTGAACTCAAGGCTACTCTGAGACAACATAGTGGTCAGCCAAGGTTAAAGTGAAAATCTACCTCAAAAAATAAATAATCATTCTGTATGCTTCTAATATCTGGTCCATACTAGAAAACATATCCAAATATCGATATTCAAATTTTATACTAATAAGATATAATAAATTTAGCAATTAAGATATTATCATCTGTCCTAGTTCAATGACTGATGGAGCCATGTGAATGCTGATGTAGTGTATTTACAATTTTCATTTTGATGTACTCACTAAATTCCCACATAGGACATGCATGTTCAAATATACTTTGTTTTAATATTAATTTAATAATGATGGTTTGAAAATTAAAATGAGCAAAAACGTATAAAAATTATAAAATTACAATTTACTATTAATTAGATAAAAGCACTATAATTTTCCTACTAATTATTTAAGGTTGATTTGCTCAGGCATTTATAATGGTGATTATAGGGAAGAACTACATACGATGCAAAGGGAACAAAGATACTCTAAAATAGAAGACACAAAACTAAATAACAATATCAAGCTCAAATAATATTAATAAGAAAACTATATGTGTGTGTGTGTTGGGTGTTTTTTTATTTGATAACCCATTGGGAATATATATATATATATATATATATATATATATATATATATACATACATATATACTTTATATGATTCATTTTTTCAGTTTTAAATTTACTAATTCATCACTATTATATTACTAGCCAGCAATGACACAACTACAGATTCTGTAGAGAGCAAATGGATAAAATAGGGACTTTATGGAAGACAAATACAACAGTAAATATGACAATGTAATTAAATGTAAAAAACACTAGTCATTAAAACTCTTTAAAAAATATCACCTGAGAGCCAGGCGTGGTGGTGCATGCCTTTAATCCCAGCACTCAGGAGACAGAGGTAGGAGGATTGCCATGAGTTCAAGACCACCCTAAGACTACACAGTGAATTATTGCAGGTCAGCCTGAGCTAGAGTGAGACCCTACCTTGAAAAACATATATATATGTTTGTATGTATACATATCACCTGACACTTCCTACATATAGGAAACACAATGAATTATTAAGTTAAAAATCTTTCCATAGAGGACACTCTAAACCAAGATGGCTTCAAATGTGAAATAAATATATAATTTTAAAAACAATCCTACCAAACATGTATAAACAGAGAAAGAGGAGGAAGAAGAGGAAGAAAGGGGAAAGATTTAATGTATGACATGGCACATAATATAATGTATCCTTATATTCCTTTCAAAGATGGATTGTCTCCTTTATTTCTTCATTCTTACCTACATTTAATTAGTTGAGACCTATATAAAAATATTGCATGTGCCGGGCGTGGTGGTGCACACCTTTAATCCCAGCACTGGAGAGGCAGAGGTAGGAGGATCGCTGAGAGTTCGAGGCCACCCTGAGACTACAGAGTGAATTCCAGGTCAGCCTGAGCTAGAGTGAGACCCTACCTCTAAAAAAAAAAAAAAAAAAAATTTGCATGTTTGGTCTTGCTTTAACATTTGTTCTGTTATGGTAAAAGATGATGCTAACCACAGGCTCCTATGTTTATTTTATTGGTGATTTAATAAAAATTTGTTTAGTATTTTCTATTTATTGAAGCTCTTGATATCATATAGTTTATTTTTCTTCAATAATGTCATAGACTTAAATGTTTAATAATTTAGGTTATACCAACTTATCAGTTTGAGGTAAACTCACACATTGATATATCTACATATGGCTGTATTAAATTAAATACTTTGTTGAAGAATTTGACATATATGTGTGAAGATGCTATTAGGATATGATACCATTATAATGCCAGTCATATTGTGATATTTCACGTAAGTTTAATAGAATATGGTAGGAAAGTTTTATTTAAAATAATTACTGAGAACTTTTGTATGAATTTCTTCCCTGAGAGTTTGTAAAAATTCAGCATAGCCCACTGTTTTCATTTTTAAATGTGATTTAAAAGATAATAATTGATATCCCTAAGATAAGTAACTATTTGTGGTTTGTATGTATGAAAAGTTTAGGTAGACTGATTATCAGTGAAATTAACTATTTCATCTAAGATTTAAATTTTGTTATCACACTTTTTAAAAATGGCCCTGGGGAGGGTGGGATGAAGCCTAAGCTTAAAAGAAAAAAAAAATTTATTTGTCTCTGGCCTGTAACTCCCAGTACCAGAAATGGATTGCTACCCACATTGAGCTATTGATCGGAGAAACTTATGAGGTCCACAAATCAAGACAGCTTTCTGTCAAAGCACTTGATTACCTGCCTGAGGCAAAAGTCAGGACACTGTTGCTGAAGACACCATATGCTGCTGATGCGGAGAATGGAGAGACCTGGCTAGAAGCCTGAAGAGAGCCATTCCCCAGAAAACCTGTCTAGTAATAGAAAGCACTAACATGAGCTACTGGGGGAAAGTGGGTCACAATAGTCTGAACATCCAGAGGTCTAAGCCACTCAGAAGCACACAACCTGACAGGATGTACATGTCAGTACAATAGTGGCACACAGCCTTGGTGTGTAACCAATAGCTTTGGGATTAGCTAAGAGATCCACTCAGTGCAAAGGAACCCATATCTGGAATTGGGAACCAGATCAGAATCATATGGAGAAAAAATTATGCTTTCCATTGTTAAGCTCTAACTAGTCTTTGGCTAAACACGGGGTTATACACATCAAATTCTCCCTAAATTAATGCTTATCACGCTGCTGGAGAGATGTCTTAGAGATGCTTGCCTGCAAAGCCAAAGGACTTTGGTTCGATTCCCCAGGACCCATATAAGCTAGATGCACAAGGTGGCACATAAAATAAAATAAATAATGCTTATACCAATTAAACTGTGCTGACTTCACTCTCCGTTGGAGAATCTGTTCTATTTCAGAAGGTGGAGAGACCAGAGGAGATAAACTACCCCCAGCACTTCATCCACTCCACAGCTGAAATCAAAGAGGAATTGGGGAGATGAGTATGCCTGCTGCTTTCATGCTGAACATGATAACAAGCACCAGAGAGCAGGAGACCCTGAAGATGCTCAACTATGAAAGCTGAGATCCAGGGGCTCCTAAGAGCTCAAGAGGGCCTACACCTATTAAATTCTGTATAAAAAAAAAAAGTAAGGGTTATCTCATTTGTCCTGGTGCTAACTTACTCTCCGTTGGAGAATCTGCTTCTCTTTTTCAGATAGATGTAGACCCTAAGGAGAGAGCCACTCCATCATACCTCAAAAGGGCCCCAGCTGAAACTAAGAAAAATTGGAGAAACAAGCAAGGGGGCTGTTTTCCTGATGAACCAGATACCAGCACAAGGGGGAAGGAGATCAGCACAGAGAAAAATCAACTCCTACCAAGTCAGAGAGCCAGAGCCTTAGAGGCCCCCAACACCTCATCACTGAAGCAGACCAAAAATGAACCCAACATGGCTCAGGGAAATTTTGCGGAAGAGGGGGCGGAAAGAATGTCAGAGCCACATGTTGGGTCATGATATGCAGAGACATTTCTTCCTACCCATAACTGTGGGCTAACTCCACAATGCATGACCCGTATACCTCAACAAAGAGGGACCAAGGGAGGGGGTAGGTCACTGATGAGCCTAATAATGGTACCAAACTGACTGTATTTGCTGAATACAAAACTGACTAATAAAGAAAAAAACAAAAATAAAAATAAAAAAAAACTCACAACCCACATCTCAGGGAATTTTGCATGAGAGGGGTTAGAATGATTGTAAGAGCCACAGGTTGAGACATCATGTCCTGGGCCATTCCCTCCCCCCAAAAAATAGCTGACTGTTGTTCCCAAAACACATAAACCACAACCCCACAAGGAATACCTGCAATCCCACTGAGGAGGTATCTCTGTGGAATGAGGGCAGGGATGAGGAAAAAGAGGGGACCAAGACATTTTGTATCCATTTGAAATATGTTGTTAATAATAATAGTAATTAAAAAAGAAAAATAGGAGTCTCATCATTTTAATATATACATGGTCTTTAGTGTTCATAGTTCCATTCACGATATTGATAATTTGTATTTTCATCAATTTTGTCTTTGACTACTATTGGAAATCTACTTCATTAATCAATTTTATTAATATTCAAAAATGTTTTAGTTTAATTGATATGTTGTGTTGAATGTAAGTGTCTTTCTTCCAATTATTATCTTCTACTTCACTTTACTGAAGTCTATGTAACATTTTGAGTTGGAAACCATAATTTTTCATTTTTATTTCAAAAATTTTAAAGTTATTTTTTCTCTGAAGATGGTTCTATTTATTGCAATTTTTTTGTTTTGTTTTGTTTTGGTTTGTTTTGGTTTGGTTTTTTGAAGTAGGGTCTCACTGTAGTCCAGACTGACCTGGAATTCACTATGTAATCTCAGGGTTGCCTCAAACTCATGGTGATCCTCCTACCTCTGCCTCTCATGTGCTGGGATTAAAGGCATGCACCACCACACCTGGCTTTATTTATTGCAATTTTTAAAACTTTATTTATTTATTTGAGAAAAAGAGAGAGAAAGAGGCAGATAGAGAGGGAGACAGAGAATAGGTGCACCAGGGCCTCCAGCCACTGCAAACAAACAGCAGAGGCATGAGCCCCCTTGTGCATCTGGCTTACATGGGTCCTGGGGAATAGTACCGAGGCATTTAGCTTTGCAGGGGAACACCTTAACTGCTAAGCCATCTCTCCAGGCCCATTTATTGCAATTTAATTCATGTGGTTTTCCTATCCCTTTTATGAATATGTTTTGTAAATTTCTTCTTAACTTCTATGTTCTAATGGTATGAAAGCAATATAAATTGTTTCTAGGTATCTCTGAGCTAATGATACTAGGGTCAGGCATTATACTTTGCAATATTTCAAATACTTATTATGTGTAATATTTAGATTATAATCAAATGCATGTTCCATTTATTGAATGATCCTGTGAATACCGAAAATGATAAATTGGACAATTTTGTAGTGTTACAAGGTGTGAGAGCTAAGGTGTTGTCAACTTGATCTGTTTAGTAATCCATAGAAATCCCTTTTGTGTTGGTCTCTGAAGTTGCTTCCAGGAAGGATCAACTAAAGGAGGAAGTCCTTCCCCCATAGTGAGCCCTTCCCCCAGAGCAGGCAGCTCCTCTCAGAATGGGGCTTTATATAAATGAACCTCTGGGTGAATAGAACCCCTTCCTTCTTCCCACATGGCTGCCAGAGCTGCTTGCTGCCTTCCAGCGTGGATTGAAGACCAGCAACTGAAAGACTAGTGTCAACTGAAAAAGGGCATGGATCAAAACCCAGCAGCTCCTCAGGAAGCCTCCAGGCCTTCCAGTGCCATCTGCAGTGTGGGCCTGGAACTTCTGAGGCATCTGGCCAGGTGGACTGAGCAGCTACCAGGTTCCTTGATCCTCAGGCCTGCAACTGCTGTTGGACTACCGTAAACTAATCCAATAAATTCCCCTTTTAAAATAATTCATTCTAGCAGTTCTGTTCCTCTAGAGAACCCTGGCTAATACACAAGGTTTTAATTTTAACTAGCAAAGATGAGTGGAAAATTGCCTAAACCTTCTATAACACTACTAATTTGTTCCATATTTTTTATGTCAGCTTACAGTATATAATGCCTACTTTCCCATAGTAATGAAAATCTCTGTTTAGACTGTAGATTTATTTTTTATTTATTCTATCACTAAAAAAGACATTTTAATAATTATTTGACAGCAGCAAGGATGTGGTCATAATAGTTTTGCTCAATTAGTATGACATAAAATTTATATGCTCTCTAATATTAACCATCATAAAAGTAAATTAACAGGAATTAAAATAAAATACAATACTAAGTTGACTGAGGTATTTTTGACCATTTAGAAATTCTGTTTTCTCTACTTTCTGCTATATTACATAATCAGCTCATGTTTATTTTGTCATTAGTCACACAATATCAAATTTATGCAAATTACATTAAAATGACATTTTCATATCTTCCATTTACCAGCTTCTATAATACTCAATTTCTATAATAAATTAAATGCAAATGATTGCAAGATTTTAGATGTAGAGTAGTTGGGCATATATGCATATGTTGAGTGTATATTTACTGAAAAATTTACTAAAACTTTGCTGAAAATCTCAAGATGTACTTTAACTAGCTTTAAAATATAGTTGCTTCTGACATAAAAGATAGACATTATGAAATTAATTATTCCATTATTATATGTCTAAACAATGATTTTTTTAACCTGCCTCCCATCTTTTTCACAAGTCCTTTGACTCTGATCAGCACAATTTATGTAACCATACTACTACAGTCTTAAAAAAATACAGGGTAGCATGCAATGTAACGAGACATGTTTTATCTATTTGTGGTATCTCCTTAAATGATAATTTGTCAATGGTACATGACTTTTCTCTATTTAAAATAGTGCTTCTGGGCTGTAGAGATGGCTTAGCACTTAAGGCATTTGCTTGCAAAGCCAGAGGATCCCGGTTCTACTCTCCAGGACCCATGTAAGCCAGATGCACAAGGGACCACATGCATCTGAAGTTCGTTTACAGTGGCTGGAGGCCCTGGCATGCCCATTTTTGTTCTCTCTCTCCTTCTCTCTCTGCTTCTTTCTCACACTCAAAAAATAAATAAATAACATATATTTAAAATAAATTAGTGCTTCTTTCAGAACAATAGCATCTTCAATACACCATCATATGTGTCATATTCTATGTAGTCGTTTAATGGCTTATTTTAGCCTCTCAACTTAGATTATATGCTCTGTGTAGAAGAGGTTTTAAAGTTACTCATTACTACATTTCTCATTTCCTGAATTGTACTTGATCTACTCTACATGTGTAGTGTATTTTTTTGGAAAGACAGATGTAATTTTTTGTACAAGGGTTTATCTCCCTTCACACATATCATAACTCCACTTTAATGCAGACATTCTTGAGTATAGACCACATGAAAAAGAATCAATTAGTTTGTGAGGTACTTATTTGCCTCTCTGTCAGCTGCCTGTTTGTTAAATTATTAGCTGTTTTTATCTAAAATGTGTTTCACTGGAAGTACGTATTTACAGTACTTTAGTATTGTCCTACTACTTTTTGAATGTTTAAACCTAGTAATTAAATTAAATTTCTATATACTATTACTTCCCTTCACCCATCATACAGAAAAATGACAGTCACTTATTGATTCACAGTAAAATTCATAGTTTTACCTTTCATATCACTGAATTGTATCTCCTTCATTCATATAGTCTCTCCTGATTTCCTTTTGTTTGTTTCTTGATTTGTTTTTCAAAAGGGTGGGGACTGAACCTTGGTCTCAAGTACCACAGGTTGTTCTCAAACTTGCTATGCAGCTGATGATAACCTCAAGCTCATTATCCTCCTGCCTGTTCCTCCAAGTTCTTGGTTTATACAAACACATTCACATTTCCTTTTGATTTTGAAATGGAAAGAAATACCTATCAGCATTGGTCAGGAAATCTGACATTTCAAATTTGAATTCAGTTTGTTTGATTTGGGAGATCACATTCCACTCACACTTATCTTCCACTGAACTTCAGCTCTGAGCTAAAGCAGATGCTCCTGAAATGTCTAACAATGTTGTCTCTATTTCACCTGAACACTGAAGTTCCTTGGCCAAAGGCCCTATTTACCTTGAATGTAGAATACAATGATATCTTCATCTGGCCATGACTTTAAACCTATAAATAGAGCAACTGCACTACATACTCAGGTAAATGTGAATATACTCTAAAATAAATATAATTTTATTGAATGTGTCAGGTAAAATCTCGATTTGTACTTATATATGTATACTATGACAACAAGATAGAATGTACAGTTAAATTGAGCTGAGATACCTGACATTCTATACTTAGCAAAAAGTCAATTTCCAATTTGTTTCTCTCAACTGCTGGAAGTATCCCTTGTTAAATGTTCACTCTTTTAACATAGGTATGTATTTATAATATCTCCCATTATATAAATAAATCTAAGTTGATACAATAATGTAATATATGAAACTAAATGTAATAATATTAGTGTATTGTAAATTGGAGTGTGTCTATTTAACATGACTGTCTCACTTATTTATTATGTCTCCCTGAACAATGTGGAATACTCCATCTTCACCACAACATTGAAAATATGTTATTAAAAGTAATTACAACACCTTTTGGATGTGTTTTATTACAGATTTATTAATAAACATAGCACATACAATGTGTCAGACTTAATAGTTTTGAGAATTCACAGGCATCATACAACATACTTAAAATTCCTAAGTGGCTGATGAAATTATTTTCCATTTTACATGTGTAGAAAGTTCTACGAGAAAAGTTAACTTGCTCAAGATAAGTTGCTTAACACGGGCAACCGAGTTCAGATTCCCCAATACTGTTTTGTTTGGTATGTTTTTAATTTTTATTTAGGTAGGGTCTTGCTCTAGTCCAGACTGACCTGGAACTCACTATATAGTCCAAGATTGACCTTGAATTCACAGAAATCCTTATGTCTCTGCCTCCCCAGTGCTGGGGTTCGCTATATGCATCACCACACCTGGCTAAAAATTACCACTATCATGATCCAGGTTATTTTTTTTCAGGTTCTTCTTTTGCTGTGATTTCCCTAGTGTTTTGCTGTTGTTGTTGTTTTGTTTATTTGTTTTTTGAGGTAGGGGCTCACTCTGGCCCAGCCTGACCAGGAATTCACTATGTACTCTCAGGGGGATTTTCCCAGTTTTAATCACTAAGAGCTATTGTGGTAGGGACAATATACTATAGACAAGAGAACATTCATTCTCTAGCTAAGTAGCAAGTTTTACCAATATGAAGTCACTCTAGAAATAATGAAATAAGAAATTTGAAATATGTTTAAGAGGTGTCAATAACATATCAATTAGTTTTCAAGTCTATCTGGTTTTGAATTTCAATAGCACATCAGTACAAATTAAAATATACTATGGGAACAAAAAAGAGGAACTATAATGTTGTGGTGATGGCTCAGTGGTTAAGGCACTAACTTCTCAACCTGAAGCATAGGAAAGTCAATCCCTAGACCCCATGTAAAAAGCTAGAAGCCATAGCAGGCTTAGTAATCCCAGCATGCTGATGTTGACTGTCAGATGGGAAGCAGATACAGGAGAATTTCCTGGAAGCTCCAAAGCTTCTGGTGATCACAGGAAAAAAAATAAAGCAACAGAGTGAAAATCCAGAGTGAGAAATCCTGTCTCAATGAGGTGGAGAGGCAAGTATCATCCTAATATTTATCTCCTAACCTCCATATGTGCATTTGTGGTAAATATGTCCCGACAACCACACACAAATGCACACAAACATAAATACATATACACTCATAAAATAAATAAATTGAAAAAAGTATAGCACTATATTTTATGTCGTGACAGAAATATATACATGGAACAATAATAAAAGTAATGAAAAAATATTTAATATTAAACTATGGAATTTACAAGTGACCAAATATTTTTAAACCAAAATATAAACTGTTGAACAAGTAGGTAAAACGTTTCCTCTTTTTGTGACAAAAGTCTACTCAAGGATATGTAAAGTATCACAGTAATATGGAAATATAATTAACAATGCTGGAAAAGATATGAAAAGAAAATTCATAATATTTAAAATTCAAATGACCCTTAAATATTTTAATTTTTAAGACCTAGCAATATTCATGAGTTTTATGTCAAAATAATAATTAAAATTAGCATTCATGATGTATGAATTTTAAAATCTGATTTATCAACATTTATATGGTAAAAACATGCTATAAGATGATTGTGAGATGGGAAAACAGTGCACTTAAAATTGTGGGCATTCATATTAAAACAATTATGAGATCCACCTTACCCCAGTAAGGATAGCAAACATTAAAAAATCAAATTAAAACATATGCTGGCAAGGATGTGCAGAAATAGGAACCCTCATTCACTCTAGGTGGGAATGAATGCAACATGGTACAACCACTATGGAAAGCAATATGGAGACTCCTAAAAAGATTGACTAAAGAGTTACCAACAGACCCTATTATTCCCTTACTGGGCATTTACCCTAAAAGCTCCATGCCTTAGTTCAGAGGGATTTGCTCAACCATGTTTATAACTGCTTAATTCATAATAGCTAAGAACAGGAATCAACCCAGATGTCCATCATTAGACAAATGGATAATCAAGTATATCTACATGATGGATTTATACACAGCAGTAAGAAAAAATGACACAATGAAATTTGTAGAAAAATAGTCAAACTTGGAACAGATCATTCTCAGTGAATTCACCTGAACACAGAAAAACAATCATTGAATGGTCTCACTCATCTGTGGCTCCTAACCTGGATCAGTCTGAGATGCCAATATACCTAATAGACATCTAAAGAACACGACAATAAGGAGGGTGGGGCTGGAAGGGAAGGTAAGGGTGGGGGACCAAAAAGTGCACCCAAATGGAACTGGTATCATAAAATCATATGTCCTGAAAGACAGACTAAAAGATTAAACCTTCATCATGTCCTTAGAGAGAATACCTGAATCAAAGGGCCCTGGAGATGGTATGATAAAGCCTAACCTTAGTTTTCTCCTGTCTCTCTCTCTCTCTCTCTCTCTTTTTGTCCTCTCTCTCTCTTCTTTTTCTCTTTCTCTTTCATATTACCTATCTTTCTCTTTCTTCTTTTCCTTTGGCACTGGCCTGTAACTCTGAATATCAGGATGTGGTTAACATCCACAATGAGCTGTTGATCAGGAAGACCTACATGGTTTCCCAAAAGAAAACAGACTTATGTAAGAGCACTTAATTAGCCACCAAAGTATAATGGTAAGACCTACTGTAGATGATACCATATGCTGTTGGTACGGAACATGGAGAGACCTGGCTGGAATCTGGAAGAGAGCGAGTACCCAGAGAGTTAGCTTGTCTAGTGACAGAAGGTCCTACATGAGCTACTGGGAGAAAATGGCCAGCATCTGTCCAGCAACTTGAGGTCTAAGCTACTCAGAAGCAAACAACCTGATGTGATGTTCACCCAAGTGCAATAGTGGCAAACAGCCATGGTGGGTGTTGCAGTCAGGTTCGCATTGCTAGTAGAAATCACCCAACCAAGAGCAGTTTCTGGGAAAAAGAGATTTATTTTGGCTTTCAGGCTCAAGGGGAAGCTCCACGATGCCAGGGGAAAATGATGGCATGAGCAGAGGGTGGACATCACCCCATGGCCAACATAGGTGAACAATAGCAACAGGAGAGTGTGCCAAACACTGGCATGGGGAAACTGGCTATAAAACCCACAAGCTCGCCCCAACAATACAGTCCCTCCAGGAGCCATTAATTCCCAAATATCCATCAGCTGGGAACCTAGCATTCAGAATACCTATGTTTATGGGGGACACCTCAATCAAACCACCACAGTGGGTAACCTACTGCTAATTGGATTGGCTAACAGATCATCTCAGTAGAAAGGAGCCCATAGCTAGAGCTGGGAAACACATCAGAATCATATCCAAATAATGAGGTTGCTCTCCATATAACAAGCTCCTACCAATCTTGGGCTACAAGAGGGCCTACACCTATCAAATTCTCTGTAAACTAATAAGGGCTATCCTATTTATCTGGTGCTGACTTCACCCTCCATTGGAGAATTTGTTCTCTTTTTTAGATGGACACAGAACCTGAGGAGAAAAACAGCCCATCACACCTCACCAGGGCCTCAACTGTAACCATAGAACCATAGAGTAATTGGGGAAATGAGCAAGAGTGCTGCTTTTTTTTTGGGGGGGGGTTGAGGTAGAGTCTCGCTCTAGCCCAGACTGACCTGGAATTCACTGTGGAGTCTCAGGGTGGCCTTGAACTCATGGCAATCCTCCGACTTCTGCCTCCCAAGTGCTGGGATTAAAGGCGTGCACCACCACACCCAGAGAGTGTTGCTTTCTTAATGAACCTGGTATCATCACAAGGGTGAAGGAGATAGACACAGAGGACACTTAACACCTACCAAATCAGACCTCCAGAGACACAGAGTTTCCTATGAGTCCATCACTGAAGTAAACCTAAAGCGAACCCAACATGGCTCAGGAAAAGTCATGGAAGAGGGGGTGGAAAGATTGTTTAGAGCCACAATTTGGGACATTAAGCACAGAGACTTTGCCTCTTTCCCATAACTGAGGGGTTCCCTACAATCCCCATGGGGATCATTGGCATCCCCATCAAGGAGGGTCCCTTTGGAGGGGGGTGGGCAGGGATGAGGGTAAGGATAGTAACAACATGTGCTATTTACATACTGAGTATGTACATAACTAACAAAAAAAAATGTGGGCATTGGACAACATAAGTCAGTTCAAAACTATACATTATTTAAATTAGAAATTTCATTCTGGTTATATGCATACACTTTTATGCACAAATACCTGGGTTCTTTCCAAGCAAGAAGTTTCATAGACGTGCATTTAGATGTAGATGCCTGAATACAATGTAGATCAAAATAAATAAACATAGATAAATCTCGTTCATAATAATAATTACAAAATATTAGTTATATAATTCAGCATCAATTTCTTTTTTAATATTTATTTATTTATTTATTTGAGACAGAAAGAGAGGGAGAGAGAGAGAGAGAGACAGTGAGCACACCAGGGCCTCCAGCTACTGCAAACGAACTGTCCCAGCTGCATACATCACCATGTGCATGTAGCTTATGTGGGACCTAGAGAATCAAACCTGGGTCCTTAGGCTCTGCAGGCATATGCCTTAACTGCTAAGCTATTTCTCCAGACATCAACATCAATTTCAAGCATAAAATTAAAATGTTTAAAAGATTACCTGCCTATCAAAAAATTGTCATGGTGCCTGCCTCTGGAGAGGAAAAGATAACCGAAATAAATAGCTTAGTAACCAACTACTTCTAAAAAGTTTAAGCTTAATTCAATAAATGTTCAGTTCTTGCTCAATCAAATGTCAGGCTGGATGTCAAATTGTGTTCTTCCTCATAATTATACCATGAGGTTACTACCACATATAAAGAGAGAATAGAATGGCACATGATGATATTAAGGAATTAATTTGGTATTGGCTTTGTCCATATTCAATATCTAGAAAAGTCCAGTCACACAGAATTTACAATGCATCAATGGAGACACATGTGACTCTTTAGTTAAAGAATTAAAAACCACTGTTATGGGTGAGTATCATCCACAATGAGCTTTTGATCAGAGAGACCTACAAGGTTTCCTAAAAGAATGACAGATTTCTGTCAGAGCACTTGATGACCCACCAAAGGTTAGTGGTAAGACCCTACTGCTGAAGACACCATATGCAGTTGATATGTAACATGGAGTGACATGGCTCAAAGCTGGAAGAGAGTCAGTCCCCAGATAGTCTGCACGTCTAGTGCCAGAAGGTGCTGCATGGGCGACTGGGGAAAAATGACGAATATCTGTTCAAGCAACTCATGATCTAAACTACTTAACAGCAAATAACTTGTTGTGATGCTCATACAAGTACAATAGTGGTACACAACCATGATGGGAAACCAACTGCTCTTGATTTGGCTAACTGAACTGCTCAGTAGAAAGGGACCCATAGCTAGAGCTGGGAAACATGTCAGAACCATATCAAAACACGAGCCCACTCTCTATTATCAAGCTACCACCAATCATGGGCTACAAGAGGGCCTACACCTATTAAATTCTCTCTAAAAAAAATAATGGTTATCCCATTTATCTGGTGCTAACTTTACTCTCCATTGGAGAATCTGCTTCTTTTTTCTGATAGACGCAGATCCTAAGGAGAGAATCACCCCATCATACCTCAAATGGGCCCCAGCTTAAACTAAGAATAATTGGCTAAACAAGCAAGGGTGCTGTTTTCTTGGGGAACCTGGTGCCAGCACAAAGGTGAAGGATATCAACACGGAGAAAATCAACTCCTACCAAGTCTGATATCCAAAGACACAGAGGCTCCCAACACCTCATCACTGAAGCAGACCCAAAATGAACCCAACATGGCTCAGGGAAATTTTGTGGAAGAGGGGGTGGAAAGAATGTCAGAGCCACATGCTGGGTCATGATATGCAGAGACATTTCTTCCTACCCATAACTGTGGGCTAACTGCACAATGCCTGACCCATATAGGGTTGTAGGACATGGAGGAGGCTAACAATGGTACCAACTTGACTGTATTCACTGAGTACAAAACTAATTAATAAAAAAATGCTATGGAAAAATACCAGATGTGAGTTTGGGAATATTCATATGACAATTGAATGGTAGTTAATGATTCCCCACATAGCCCTTTTCATCACATGGGGTGGAATAAGATAGGTATTAGTTCTTCTATTTCTCCTTGTTGCCATTCCACACCATTCTGTCCTTCTAATCAAAACATTATACCTTTGACCATTTTATAATCAATACATTGTACCCTTGTGAACTTCCATTGTTCCTCCCTGCTCAATATTGTTAGATTCTGGTTAACTCCTATTTTCAACACTGACAATGTATTTATTTGTGTCAAATGCAGTGTGTATGTAGATTATCCCAAAATATATGCCTGGTGCTATAGTAATTTCTACTCCTTTTATCTGTGTCCCCAATTTCTACTTTTCATTAAAATATAAAGTCCATAATTACATCCTATCTACAATTAACAATACTATAATCTCTCCTTAAATTCAAATATGACATTAACTTACATTATTAACACTTACAGTTTTCCAGTTCAATTGTAATAGTAGACATACAGGAAAAAAGTCTGGGGGTGGAGAGATGGCTTAGTGGTTAAGTGCTTGCCTGTGAAGCCTAAGGACCCCGGTTCAAGGCTTGATTCCCCAGGACCCACATAAGCCAGATGCACAAGGGTCACACACATCTGGAGTTTGTTTGCAGTGGCTGGAGGCCCTGATGCACCCATGCTCTTTCTCTATCTATCTATCTATGTATCTGCCTCTTTCTCTCTGTGTCTGTCTCTCTCAAATAAATAAATAAATAATTTAAAAATGTCTGATCACATCAAGATTTATAATCCACCCATGTTACCCGCTTTCAATGCCTAACATCTAGGTAAAGCTCAATTTCCTGTGGAATATCATTAAATTTATTTTTATTTGTTCTTAGCTCCTATGCCCCTCTATCTTTCTCTAATCACTAATAATATCACAACTTAAAACAAGAGACCACTTAGTTTTCATGCAACTAAAGGTCACTGAAGAAAATTACAAATTCACACTGTATTTATAAATTCTAAAATGCTAATAATATATTTCATTTGCATGTTTGATAGTATCATTTATTATATTTTATTTACTATTTCATTTAATTTCATACTCTCTTAAATGACAACATTTTATAATTTCTCAATTTGTCTCTATTTCACAGTGACCCACCCTCATTTTTGCCATCAACACATATTTCAGTCTATAGAATTATGAACATTGATTCATTCAGAAGGGTATATCCAAATTTCCCACCACCACATCACCTGTCTGCCATCTACTGTAATTTTCTGAGTTTCCTGCCACATACCTATCAACATTTATTATTTTATCTCTTACAGTGTTAGGTAGAATATTGCCTTCCCAATTATGTCTGCATCTTTATCTATAGACTCTATGACTATGGTACCTTACATAGCAAAGTGTGTTCGACAGATGTGGTTAGGATTTTGAGCATTAAGAAGATTTTCTAGGGTTGTCCAGGTACAGTCATTATAATCAAAGTGGTCCTTAGAAGATAGGGAGAGATTAGAGTTAGGGTAAAAGGTGTAACTGAGACAGGGGAGATGCAATTGTTGGATCTAAAATTAGAAAGAGTATCCAGCCAAGGGATACAATGGCCTGCAAATGTAGTGAAAGATAAGTAAAAGATTCTACATGATTTTATTTAAATACAACCTAGTTTGCTTTATGACCTCCAGTACAGTAGCATAAGAAAAGTGTACTAAGTAACAAATTCTGTGGTAATTTGCTATTGAAAACATTAAAAAAAACCCTACAACACGAACATGTTTTATTTTCTGTTTTTTTTAATATAAACACACACTTTATTTTCCAAAAATAAAATAAAACACTTTATGCCTCTTCCCTTCCCATCTATAATTATTTTTTTCTTGTCAACTTAATATCAAACTCTTAAAACTACACTCTTCTGTTCTAATTTTCTTTTCATTCTTCTTCATACTTAATGTAATTGCCCTCTCAGTAATGTTCTCTGAATGTTAAGGGTGCTAAACTCCCATTTAATCTCCAGTTCTATCTTTATTGAACCATCATTAGTGTTTAAAATAGTTTATCAAACAGTTTTCCCAAATGCACTTTCTTGTTTAGCTTCTGGGATATCAATGTGGTGGAGATTTCAATCAAACTGAAGCCCCTTTCTCCCCTTTTTTGTGCTGATAAGTGTTTTGTAAATAGCAGATTCTAAGATGAAAAGAATGGAAACAACCTTGTCCTATTTTCATCATAACCCAGCACAACTATGTCACTGAGTCCCATCCTGTGTCAGCTAGATACTTTACAAGACCAAATCATGGGTAAAAATATCTCCAAGCAATTTTCTGTTCTACATTTATACTTCCTTGTCAGTGACTGCTAAGAAATTTTCTGTTTGTGCCCCTAAAATCATGTCACCTTATAAACTTATAAAATACCAATAGTGTAAAGAATTCAAGGTGATGTCAGACTGCTTGCCATGTTGTTTATAAATACTCTGAGCTATCAGAGCTTAGTACTTAGGTTTTGGAAGTTATTCCTCTGTGACCATATTGACATAAATAAATTTTCTTATTCTCCAGTCTATCTCTGGTGGCATTTCCATGTGACTTGGTTTTCCATAACATCACCATCTCATTTTGTCTTAATTGTTTGGATATTGTTTCTCACTCTCCTTAGATGATCTGTTGATTTTTAAAAATCTCTAATGGAATGGACTTAAAGGCAATTCTATGCTGTTTCTTCACCCAGTTCTACTCTTATTTGCTTTGAAATGTCCTCAGTGTTTATTAATCTATTCTGGGTAGATTCATATGGCTCTTAAATTTTGGTCTCCTGTCCTGAACTTGATCCTCAGCCACATAGTTGGATAGTCAACTGCCAAATGTTCACCGTCATTTGGATACTATGAAGCATCCCAACATCAACATTTTTTAACATATAATATGTTTTATTGATTTTATTAGGATACAAATAAGTTTATTTCATTATATTGTTCTTCAAACAAAACTATATTTTCAATTAAACTTAAATAAACCTTGAAAAACAAACAACACTAGGGATATCCATATAGCAAATTTACAGAAATAAGAACACTGTGAATCATATAACAATTGCACACAGAAAAATCACGCATAATCACTATCCAGAAACAGATCCATTCATGTATTGTCACCTTACTTGAAGAGTGTTGCCATTACATTTTAGTGGAGAAAAGAATGACATTTTCAATGCATGGTGCCGTGCCAATTGGATATTTACAAAGTACAATAAATGCCTGATTGATGCCTGTTGTGTAACTATTTTCTTCTACTTGAAACCTTCCTTGTTTGAAGGAGGAAGAAGGCTCATAAGGTTCAGGAAGCTCATGAAACTTGTAAAGGTCCAGGAAACTCAAAAAGTCACAAGATCCACAAGTCTGTTTCCCAAGGTTACACAAAACAGTTACAGTTGTGGGGTGAGAGGACTCTTTTATACGCCAAGTAACCTGCAAATTGTCACAGTATGTGGCTTTTATGGGTCTATGTTGCAGTGGGCTTTTCAGTACTTTAGCAACTGTTACATCACCCATGATCTTATAAGAAACCATTCACAATACCCCTGTAAGTAACCCTGATACACTTATTGGTTCAGCAGGCTAGAAAATGAAAGGCTAAACCCACAATGGTAGAATACATTTCTAGTACATATTGCAACAAGGGATTTATGCTTAGAATATATACATCATGCCTAACAAGTGCATAAAATCTTAATATCAATATAAGCCTATTTAGAACACCCTAACAACATTGGGATGGTTAATAAACATTAGAAGACATGGTTCATTCAATATTAAATAAGAAAAGTAAATTATGGTAAAGTGATAGAACCACAAACCCACAAAGATGGATGCAATGTAAGCAAAAGCCTGATATGCTGAGCCTTAGAAAATATGTATATCAATTAAAATTTTATTCAGTCCACATGAGACTGGAAATTAATGTGAAAATTCTGGAAAATTCTCTGTCAGTATAATATCTATGGAAATTTAAAACATACATATTTTCGTATGTAAGAATTTTACTTTATACACCCAAGAAAAATCTATGTTTATCTACACTGAATTTGCATTTTTCAGGCAATTGAATCCACCATAACAACAAACTAGAAGTGAACTAAATGCCCATAAGGAATTAAAAAAAAAATATGTTCTGTTAACACAAAGGAACAATACAGAGTAAACAAAAGAAAATAAGCAAATCCTAACATACTTCTTTTCAAATATTAAAAATAAACTTAGGGGCTGAAGAAATGGCTCAGCAGTTAAAGGTGTTTGCTTACAAAGCCAGCAGTCTGGGTTCAGTTCCCCAGCTACCTACATAACCCTGGATGGACATTCATTTCAGTTCCCCAGCTACCTACATAACCCTGGACGGACATTCATTTGCAATGTCAAGAAATCCTAGCTCATACACACACGAACACACACACACACACACACAGTGCAAAAATGAAAATTAAAAATATAACAAATAAATAAATAAATATGTTGCCTTTTAAAACAAAACAATTTGTTTCTCCACAGTTTTTTAAAGCAGAAGTCTGAGAATAGCATGGCTGATATTCATTTTAGGAAAATCACAATACAGAAGTGAAGGTGCTCACCAGACTGAGTAATTGTGTGGAGATAGCATGTGAGGAAAATCATTTCTAAATTCACAGGTTGTCTGAAGACTTCAAATGCTAATCATGAGATTCTTTCAGCACCTAGAGTTTTCCACATTCCTTGCCTCATGGTTTTCTCCATCTTCAAACTAGCAAAAGTTAGCCTATACCTATATCTGACAATGTATTTAATAGTAAAAAATTAGAATCTTTCTCAATAAGATGAGGTAAATTATCTTTAAGCTCACTTACACACATTTCCTGAAGAAATTATACTTGCCTCTCATGAGGCAGTTTCCTTGTTATGCATTTTGGAATCTTCTCCAAATACACCGTAACATGCTTCTCTTTCTAAACTTACAAAAATACTCATAAAAGAGACACAAAGTGTGACATATGAGAGAATTGCTACACATTTTAGGTACTAATTGAATTTCCTTATTGATATACATGGGAATATAAGGAAAGTACATATATATATATATATGTATATATATATATATATGTGTGTGTGTGTGTGTGTGTGTGTGTGTGTGTGTGTGTGCATGTATGTGTAGATAGGTAGATAGATAGATGTGGTACAATAATTTAAAGAACATAAATGTCAAAATTGCTGAATTTATTGTTAGAACTGCCAAGCAAAATATCTGCAATATATTATAACTTGGAGTTTTAAAATCTAAAAGATGGTTTTGTCAGTGGACTAAAACATGGGGCATGAGATGGGCAGGACTGAATGGACTTAAGTTAATACACCTGCCTCTGTCTTAAAGGAAAAGATTTTGGAGATATTTGTATGCTTGAGTAATTATTGGCATTTATGATCACACACATATTACATAGTTCTAAAGGACACATTTTTTACCCCAAATCTGAGTCTCAGCATCCCGAAAAGTATTGTAATCATTTTGTCACCCTAAGTTACAGTTTTAGTGGGGACACTTGTCACTGAATTGTAAAACTCTTTAATGAAAGAAAGCTGAATATAAGGTAGTGGGACTCAAGTGGCCTTATACAATACCCAAAGGAACAGGAGACATAGCTATGCTATCATAAGAAACAGCAACATCATAGCTCTGGTCAAAATAGTTGACTTATGTAAGCCTGTGGAGTTGGTTAATGTTTCTACATATAAAACAGAAATTAGTCTGACAAATTTTACTTTCATTTCAATACGCATACAATTTCTAGGTCAAGTGCAAAAGTATAACTACAAACACTAAAGAGGCCTCTCATGGGCTGGAAATATTGCTCGGTGGTTAAGGTGCTTGCCTGAAAAGCCTAAGGACTTGAATTCGATTCTGCATTACACACCTAAAGCCAGATGCACAAGATGGGGCATGTGTCTGGAGTTCATTTGCAGAGGTTGGAGGCCCTCGTGAGCCCAGTCTATATCTATCTGCCTCTCTCTCTCTCTTAAATAAATGAATGCATAAATAAATAAATTAACTAAAAGACCCCATCAATCACTTCCTAGATGTGAGCCATTTTACATATCCAGAATATTTTTTATTTCAAATTTTTATTAACAACTTCCATGATTATAAAATATATCCCATGGTAATACCCTCAGTCCCCCCACTTTCCCCTTGGAAACTCCATTCTCCATCATATCCCCTCCCCCTCTCAATCAGTCTCTCTTTTATTTTGATGTCATGATCTTTTCCTCCTTTTATGATGCTCTTGCATAGGTAGTGTCAGGCAGTGTGAGGTCATGGATATCCAGGCCATTTTGTGTCTGGGGGGAGCACGTTGTAAGGAGTCCTACCCTTCCTTTGGCTCTTACATTCTTTCCCCCACCTCTTCCGCTTTAGACCCTGAGCCTTGGAAGGTGTGATAGAGATGTTACAATACTGAGCACTTCAGTCACTTCTTTCCAGCACCCTGATGCCTTCTGAGTCATCCCAAGGTCACTGCCATCTGAAAAGAGAAGATTCTCTACCAAAAGTGAGAGTAGCATTAATGTAAGGGTATGAACATTAAGTGAAGTGCTTACTGGGCAGTTTGATAAGCATAGTATATACATTTATCTATCCAGACAGCAGCAGACATTACACCCCTAGGGCTCATGACTACCCATTTTAAGTTTTCAGTATCAGAGATGTATTTTCAGTGCCAGGGATGGGATACCTTCCAGAATCTTTTTAATATGAGTCTGAGTCCTCTTGAAGGAACACCCTGCTAGACTACTGAAATGAACCTGATATGTTTCTCCCAGTCTCAATCAATGTGAAGAATGATTTTTAGCGAGGCTGGAGTTATGGTTTAGTGGTTAAAGTGTTTGCCTATGTAGCCTAAGGACCCAGGTTCAACTCTGTAGTACCCATGTAAGCCAGATGCACAAGGTGGCACATGAGTCTGGAGCTCATTTGCAGTAGCTAGATGCCCTGGCTAGCTCATTCTTTCTCTCTCTCTCTCTCTCTCTCTCTCTCTCTCTCTCTCTCTTTCTCTCTCTCTCTCCCTTTCTCTCCCTCCCTTTCTTTCTGTTTCTCACATAAGCAAATATAATATTTTTCAAATAAGAATGTTTTTTAGTAGGGCGACTGATCATCACCCTTCAGGGCATTGGTTCTGATCTTATGCTAGTGCCAAGAGTCCTACAATATCAATATGGTTCCCTAGTCAGGATAGAGCACAAGTGCTCAATGAAGCCTTTGCTCAGTTTTATGCCACAGTGAGCACCATGGATCCCATCTTATGATATTCTCCCATTATCAAAAGCAGTATCAGAATAGTCATTTTCAGCAAATGGAAAAATGCTGGCCTTGATTACTAATAAAAAGAGGGTCATTTTGATGGGAAATGTCCAGTGGGGAACAGTATTAGTGCTTCTTCCTACAAAAAATAGTAATGCAAATATTATATCAATTTTTTCTGGCATTGTTGAGATTATTACTGCCATTAAGAATTCAGGAAATGCAGGAGTGATGAATTTCCTCAACTCCCCATTCATTTCACCTACTTGGCCTGTAAGGAACACAGATGGATCTTGGAGACCACAGTGGATTGTAGAAATTTTAACAAGGTAGTATGCTTCTAAATGTAGCTGTTGTTCCAGATGTGAATTCATCACATGAGCAAATTAACATATCCCTGTACATTACAGTTCCATAGCAATCTTCATGGAAAACATTTTTATTTTATCCATTCCAGTGAAAGTCAATTTAAACTATTCGCTTTCAGTGGATAAACTCAGACACAACTTATACTGACTTAATGGTACATATACTCTTCAACTCTTATGTTATTTTATGGATTGAATTATACCTCAAAATCCATTTATCAAAACCCTAAACATGAAAAAATAACTAATTTGTGATGAGGCTTTTCAGGTAATAGTTCAGTTTAATTAAGATCTCAAAAAGTGATCCCCAAACCAATAAAAAGCCACCCATGGGGGGGGGGCGGAGAAATGGCTTAGCAGATAAGTGCTTTACTGTGAAGCCTAAGGACCCCAGCTTGAGGCTAAATTCCCCAGAACCCACAAGTAAGCCAGATGCACAAGGTTGCACATGCATCTGGAGTTCGTTTGCAGTGGCTGGAAGCCCTGGCACGTCCATTCTCTCTCTATCTGCCTCTTTCCCTCTGTGTCTCTGCTGCTGTCAAATAAATAAAAATAAATAAATAAATAAATAAACAAAGTATGCGTTGGTGAGTTTCTCATTAAAAAAAAAAGGCCACCCATGGGCTATGGAGACAACTTAGTGAATAAAGTGTTCCCTTCTCAGTCTGGAAAACTTGAGTTCAATCCTCAGATCCTTTGTAAACTTAGAAGTCATGAGGTGCTTCTGTAGTCCCAGCAGGCTCACACCAAGGGAAAGATAGGAGGCAGAGATAGGAGAATTTTCTAGATGATCTTGGCAAACTCAGCAAAGAACAGCAGAGTGAAAGTTCGGGGTAAAATTAATTTATTCCATGAACTATTAGACACAGAGAAAACACTATGTGGAGATACAGTACAGAAGACAGACATCCAAAACATATGCATATAACCATTATCAGAAACTAATCCTGGCAACACCATGTTCTTGAAATTTCAGATGCTGGAACTGAAAAAAATGGTTTAAAACAAACAAACAAACAAGCAAACAATGAATAAATAAAATGGCCCAGTCTGTAGTTTTCTATTACGAAAGCCTGAATTAATTTAATCATAGTTGTGATTTTCATAGCAGAGAAAACATGGTAGCAAGAGCTTAAAGCAGACCTGGCCTCATTCTGTCCACAGGAAAGAAACATAAAACAATAAATGTTTATCTGCAGGCAGCTCTCTTAGTTATTCAGTCATGGAACCCAACCCATGAAATGATACAGCCCAAAGTTAAGGTGGATCTTCCCACCTCAACAAACCTAAACAGGATAATCCTTCACAGGCTTGTCCAGATGCTACCCTAACCTAGATACTCCTCCATAGGTTATTCTAGGTCTTTTCAGATTGGCAATCAATGTAAATACATCAGACCACCCATGCATTAATGCATATTATCTTTGTATTCTTATTATCTCAGTCTATGTTGATTATTTCAACTCAATGCTATGTTGTGATTTTTTTTATTAGTTATGTACACACCATGTACACAGCCATGTTGGTGCCATCATTAGGCTCCTCCCTGTATTCCATCCTCCAAAGAGAACCTCCTCGGGTGGGTCAGGCATTCTGGGGGCAGCCATCAGTTATGGGTAAGAGGCAATGTCTCTGTGCATAATGTCCCAATTTGTCGCTCTAACAACCTTTCTGCCCCCTCTTTAGCCAACTTCAATAAGCCATATTGGGTTCGTTTTAGGCCTACTTCAGTGATGAGGTCTTGGGAGCCTCTTTGTCTCTGGATATCTGTTGTGATGTTTTTATGTTAATAAATTGAACTATCATTTTAGTTTTTTAAAGCTATTTTGGTTTACCAGTTTAAACTATTTTTATTATTGTAAAATTTATAGTATAAAATATTGCATATTGCTCATCTGGTTATACTCTTACATCCCCTTCCAGTATCCCATTGCACTGAGGGTCCTTCTTAGTGGGGCAATTGGCATTCACTGTGGGGTCATGAATTCACCACTCAGCCTCTGTTTGGTGGGGCAATGCCTAAAGATAAACATTCCCACCCTGTGGCTAATGCAATGTTAAACCCCATCTTCTAAACTGTTTTTAATATGTGATTACTCACATTTTTATTTAAGTGAAAAAGACTGTATGACTATTTTGAGATAACTGAAATATTTATGCTAATCAGTAGCTGCCTACTTTAAACTACTTCGTTAGCCCAAATAGAACCTGTGCAAACATAAAACATGAAGGAAGCAAGCACAAAGATATATGTGCATTTATGTGTTTTTGATATGACAAAAGAGCAAAAAAACTATTAAGTTGTGATCTTAACATCTTTATCCATAAGCACAAAATTGAAGTATAATATGATCTTCATTTATTTTCATTAAAAATATAGATCATAAGAGCACTTGATGACCCACCATAGGTTAGTGGTATGACCCTACTGCTGAAGACACCTTAAACTGTTGGCATGTAGCATGGAGCAACATGGCTGGAAGCGGGAAGAGAGTCAGTCCCCAAACAGTTAGCATGTCTAGTGACAGAAGGTGCTACATGAGTGACTGGGGGATAAAGACCATTATCTGCCCCAACAACACATGGTCTAACTTACTTAGCAGCAAACCACCTGACATGATGCTCATACAAGTGCAATAGTGGAGCATAGCCATGGTGGGAAAATAACTGCTCTAGATTTGGCTAACTGATCTGCTCAGTGGAACAGAGTGCATAGGTGGAGCTGGGAAACAAGTCAGAACCATATCCAAAAATGAACCCACTCTCCACTAAACTATCTCTAAAAAATAATGGTTACCTCATTTATTTGGTGCTAACTTTACTCTCCATTGGAGAATCTGCTTCTCTTTTTCAGATAGATGCAGATCCTAAGGAGAGAACCATCCCATCATACCTCAAAAGATCCCCAGCTGAAACTAAGAATAATTGGCGAAACATGCAAGAATACTGTTTCTTGGCGAACCGGGAAGCAGCACCACGGTGAATGAGATAGACGCAGAAAACAATCAACCCCTCCCAAACCAGATATCCAGAGACACAGAGACACCAAAGATCTCAACATGGAATCAGACCTAATATGAACCAACATGGCTCAGGGAAATTTGTGGAAGAGGTTGGTGGAAAGAATTTCAGAGCCACACGTTGGGTCATGACAGGCAGAGACATTTCCTCCTACCCAAAACTAAAGGCTAACCTCACAATGCAATGACCCTTGAGTGCATTCACTGACTACAATAATCATATATATATATATATATATCATAAGCTTAACTCAATATATAACTTATATTTAAAAATTTGCTTTTTCTTGCCTGGAGAGATGGTTCAGCAGTTAAGGTGCTTGCCTGCAAAGTTTAAAGGTCCAGGTTGTATTTCCCAGTACTCATGGAAAGCCAGAGCAAAAAGTGGCTCATGCATTTGTAGTTCATTTGCAGCAGCTGGAAGCCCTGTTGTGCCCATTCTCTCTGTCTGTATCTCTTCTCTCTATCTCCCTCTCTCTGCTTTTAAATAAATAAATAAATAAATAAATGTTTTTAAAAAGGAGTTAAAAATTAACTTTCTACCCTTCAATTCAAGCAAATACTTACACAATGATAAAAAGAGACTTTGAAAGAAAAGAATAAGGTAAAAAGTCAAGGGAAATATAGAAACAGGCACTTCTATATTATACATTCCACATATCTATTTTAATATACTTGACTGATTACTAATTTTTTCCTCTTTCAATTATATATACTCTATTTATCATATAATAAATTACAGCCTTCAATTCTACCTCTTATAACTATAGTTTTGTTCATTTAATATATATGCACATGCATGCACTGGTATCACATAGTTTTACTACAGCTTTATGCTAATTGAGTTTACATGGCTAAGCAATTGCTGTGATTTTTGATATATGCATTGTATTGGGAAAAAAATCTACCATGTAGATATTTCATGCATATGATCTGTGAGACCTAAGATATGAAATGTCTTGACAGAAGCATTGATAAACTAAAGATCCATTTACTTTAACTGATTTTGATGTGACGTTTTCCTGATAGTCTTCATATTGATGTGTGACTTGAACGCTTCCTGTCAATTAAATATGACAAGGAAGAAGTCTCCGTAGAAGTAAAAATGGGATGATCAGGAGATAACTGAGATGAGTTAAAATCCAGTGAGCAATGACATTTTTGTACCCTAGTAAATCCAAGCATAATTTGACAAATTGGGACTTTCAATATTTTAATGTATTTTGTTCATTTACAAACATCAAGAGTGCTCTGTTGTTCAAAAATGCAAAGGCAAGACATGAATGACATTGAAAGACTGAACAAAAGATATTATTGCCAACCCTGTCACTTTACCATTGGTAATAGAAAACAGGATGGAGAGTAAAATTAAACATCATGACAATTTCACTAATTCAAAAAAATATTGATTAAATACTTGAAAATTTTTGGTGGCTTGAATATGAAAAAAGAGCAGAAAACCTAACAGGATGTGATCTTAACATCTTTATCCTTAAGGAAAGATCTGAACTATATTAGGGCTTCAATTTTTGTGAATATGTGCCTAATTCAATATATAAATTAGATTTGAAAATTCACTTTCTCTCTTTTGATCCCAACAAAAATGTGTACAAAGAAAAACAGAGGGCTGGAGAGATGGCTTAGGGGTTAAGCACTTGTCTGTGAAGCCTAAGGACCCCAGTTCAAGATTCGATTCACCAGGATACACGTTAGCCAGATGCACAAGGGGGCGCACGCGTCTGGAGTTCGTCTGCAGTGGCTGGAGGCCCTGGCGCGCCCATTCACTCTCTCTCTCTCTATCTGCCTCTTTCTCTCTGTCTGTCACTATCAAATAAATAAACAAAAATAATTTTAAAAAAAAAGAAAAGAAAAATAGAGATTATGAAATAAAACAACAAGGTAAAATGCCCAGGAAATTATATTTCTCATATTAAAAAGTGCCTAGGTATATATAATAGGCTTTTACTGGGCTAGCTAATAGCCCATACACTTTTTACATTGATTTTCTTAAATGTGAAATGTACTCTTGTAAACTACACAAATTATACTACATTCTGCTGTCTATGCCAATAAACATAAGAATAAAATCTAGAAAAATGAAAGTAAAATAATTCCAGGTTACTATAATCATATGATTTAATAAACTAATATGCTAACATTTTTCATTATACATAGAAGATTCCAAAAATATTCTTTTATTATTTTCTTTTTTCTTTATTAATTAGTTTTGTATTCAGCAAATACAGTCAGTTTGGTACCGTTATTAGGCTCATCCATGACCTGCCCCCTCCCCTTTGCCCCTCCTTGTTGAGGTATATGGGTCATGAATTGTGGAGTGAGCCCACAGTTATGGGTAAGCTAAATGTCTCTGCATATCATGACCCAACATGTGGCTCTGACATTCTTTCCGCCCCTTCTTCCGCAAAATTTCCGTGAGCCATGTTGGGTTCATTTTTAGTCTGCTTCAGTGATGAGGTGTTGGGGGCCTCTGATGCACTGGCTCTCTGATATGGTAGGTGTTGAGTTTTCTCTGTGTTGATCTCCTTCCCCCTTCTGCTGGAAAACAGCACCCTTGCTTGTTTTGCCAATTTTTCTTAGTTTCAGGTGGGGCCCTTTGGAGGTATGATGGGGTGGCTCTCTCCTTAGGAACTACATCTATCTGAAAAAGAGAAGCAGATTCTCCAATGGAGAGTAAGTTAGCACCAGGACAAATGCGATAACCATTACTTTTTTATAGAGAATTTAATAGGTATAGGCCCTCTTGTAGCCCATGATTGATGGTAGCTTGATATTGGAGAATGGGCTTATGTTTGGGTATGGTTCTTACTTGTTTCCCAGCTCCAGGTATGGGTCCCATACCACTGAGGGGATCACTTAGCCAAATTGAGAGCAGTTGGTTCCCCACCATGGCTGTGTGCCACTATTGCACTTGTGTGGGCATCACCACAAGTTATTTGCTGCTAAGTAGGTTAGACCATGAGTTGCTTGGACAGATATTGGTCATTTTCCCCAGTTGCCCATGTAGCACCTTCTGGCACTAGACGCGCTGACTGTCTGGGGACTGACTCTCTTCCAACTTCCAGCCATGCCATTCTATTTTGCATGTCAACCACATAAGGTGTCTTCAGCAGTAGGGTCTAACCACTAACCTTTCGTGAGTCATCAAGTACTCTGACAGAAATCTCTCTGTCTTTTAGGAAACCTTGTAGGTCTCTCTGATCAAAAGCTCATTGTGGATGATAGCCCCATGCTGGTACTGGGAGTTACAGGTCAGTGCCCACTAAGAAAAGGAGGAAAAAGATAACTAATATACAAGAGATAGAGAAAGAGGGAGAGAGAGAGAGAGAGAGAGAGAGAGAGAGAGAGAGAGGTAGAGGGAGAGGGAGACGGAGGGAGATAAGATGTAGAAGATTAAGGTTAATCGTGATCCTACCCTCTCCAGTGTCTTGTGGTTCAGGTGTTCCCTGTAAGGGCCTGGTGAAGGTTCAGCCATTTGATCTGCCTTTTTGGAAGTAGAATTTTATGGTACCATTGCCAGTTGGGTCTAGATTTGTGTTTCCCACCCCTTCAATGCCCTCCCCTCCCTTCCCATCCATCCTAGTGTCTAGTCCACGTGATGCTTGCTGTGTATGTAAGGTATCTTGGGTAGATTCAGGTTAGGTGCTGTAGATGAGTGAGACTATGTGGCGATTTTTTTTTTTTTTTTTTTTTTTTTTTGCTGTGATTGGGTAAGTTCACTGAGAATGATCTGTTCCAGGTTCAACCATTTTTCTGCAAATTTCATTGTGTCATTTTTTCTTACTGCTGTATAGAATTCCATTGTGTAGATATACCACATCTTAGTTATCCATTCTTCTAGTGATGTACATCTGGGTTGATTCCAGCTCTTAGCTATTACAAATTGAGCTGCTACAAACATGGTTGAGCAAATCTCTGTAGCCTGTGGTTTGAAAGTTTTATGGTCGATGCCCAGTAAGGGAATAACTGGGTCTGTTGGTATCTCTATAGTCAGCTTTTTCAGAAGTTTCCATATTGCTTTCCAAAGTGGTTTTACCATCCTAAATTCCCACCAACAGTGGATGAGTGTTCCTACTTCTCCACATCCTCTCCAGCACTTATTTTCAATTGATTTTTTGATGTTTGTTATCCTTATTGAGGATAGGCCAGAACTTTAAGCCCCAGAATCCGGCTGACTCAAAAGCTACATACAACGTCTCTGCCTCCACTTATCCAATAGTGAGATTACAGGTACCCAACATCACCCCTGACATATTTTGGGGGTACTGAGGATCTAATTGTAGTCCTCATACAATCAAGATAAGCAATTTATGAACTGAGGTATCTCCTCAGACCCTATGTTATGGTTTTATACAACAGGAGACACAAAGCATTTGGTTACATCACTATAAATCCACACATAATGCATGACACTGTAATATTAGAAGTGCTGCACTGTCACTAGGAACATTTTAACACTATTAGATGTACACATATGTATTTTGTCATTGATCAAAATGCCATCATGTGACTCATGAGAGTAAATTAAATCAGGAAAACAATAAATGAACAAAAGGTGAGGTTCATCGAGAAGTGTAACCCAATGCAGAAAAAAAGTGAAGCTGAAAAATACATTAAGTGGTATGTAAAATTCAACAGAAAATTTGAAGAGATTTATTAAAGAAGCATGCAAAGCTAAAAGAGACATTTTAAATAATCTAGTCAGAAAATAAGCAAAAAATAAAATTATGAAAAAGTAGAAAGCAGTCTGTCTTATGAGTTATCACGAACTAAGCAACTATACTCATGCTGTAATTTCCACAAGGAGCAGAGGGAAGAGAACAGCCAGTTAGATGAAAACCGTTTAATGTAAGAACACTTTCCGATATGTAGAGGAAAATAGACATCTATACCTTGATACCCAGAGTTCAAATAGATTGTACCACTAACACCACATATTATCTTTAATGTTCTTCCTAGCAAAACCAATTTTCATTTTGTTAGATGTATAAATTGCAGCATAGTTAATGATTTTTTCAACACACTAATGACTATGTATGATTTTTCTTGTAGGAAAAAAAGGCAAGGCTTTCAAGAATGCAGACTCTCCTATCACCATTCCAGCAATGAATATCAATCATGAGCAATGTTTTAATTGATACTGTGAGGATGTTATTATGCCCTCGTCACTCCAGGACAAATGAGTCATTTAAGTTTTATCAGAGTACAAGGATAGAAATGCCATTGAAGATATATTGGATGCATAGGAAACACTTTATTTGGATTATTTTCTACTTACTTTTACAAATGGGTCATGATAGTTTTACAATTATATCATGTGAAAATATAATGTTTTTTACCTTTATTTGTTATATTATAGTTGTACTTCCAAAAGTAAAACTTAAAGTCTCTATACAATTTAGTTTTTGGTGTAAATTTTGAGAAAGGACATGAGTAGCCTTTTTGGAAAAGACTATTGTCTTTTATTTTCCATTTGAATGCATCATTAAGTAGCTCCCAATGCCATTTTGCACATTGAGTGACTAAAGTAAAGCTGCTCTAGGTAAATACTTAAGGATTTACACATGTATTACCATGTCAATAGTGCTGTGTTTCTTCACATTGCTCCTCCATGCACTGAGGAAAATGTGTTATTTGTTAGTGCCACTTCTCCAAAGCAAAATATCATTTATTTAGGTAGTTATTTTATTTGAAGAGTTTACAAAGATAAAAAAAATGTGGGTGCATTATGTGTGTGTTTCTCTATTCTGAGGCTTCTTCTTATCTAAAGAAGACTGTTTCTTGAAACAATAAAAGGAAGCAGCATATACTAGCTTTTGGTACTTCTCTCACCTTGGGCAGTATTGTCTAGTAATTTGTACAGTAACAACACCTCCTATGATTACATGCTACATGAACTTCAAAGGTTGTTTTTCATGAAATCAGATGTTATTGCCCAAGGAGTCACAAAATACTTACAAACAGCACTGAAATAAAAGTAGACAGCTCAGTTGAGCAAAAGCTATTTTCAGTGAGCCTTTTAGACCAGGCACTTAATCAATGGTATCATTATCTAGATAGTGGACTTATATAAAAATGGACATATTTATCTCAGTGATGAAAATGTTATTATGGAAATCTGAGAAACCAAATTCTAAAAACCAGTGTTAGAAGTCAAAATCACCAGGGCTGGAGAGATGGCTTAGGGGCTAATGTGCTTTCTGTGACGCCTAGGAACCCAGGTTCAATTCCCCAGTACCCACATAAGTCAGATGTACAAGGTGGCACATGCATCTGTAGTTCATTTGCAGTGGCTGGAGGCCCTAAAACTACATTGTCTCTCTCTCTATCTATCTATCTATCTGGCTTTCTCTCTGTAGGTACATCTCTTTCCAATAAATGAATAATTGAAAAAACAAATCAAAACCACTTTCAATAGAGTTTCTAAACATGCATATATGTACATACACACATATAATATAAGAAATAGTGATATCAGTACATCTCAGGTTTTAAACATGTATTTTGTTTGAAGAGAGATCATTTAAAAGACATAAAGATTCAAAATAGTTCTTATGTCAAAAGATTTATAGGATATGAGACAATGAAGTCATACTGAGAATATTTAGTCTTATTTAAATTATTTGAATTGTATATAATTAATTTGGATGAGAAATTTCAACAGTAATTAAATACATTCACAATATATTACTTCATGCAAAGTTAACCCTATTCTGACTTTCAATATCATAAACTAATTCTTCATAGCTTCAAACCTTATATACATACATACAACTATTTACATATATGTAGAATGGACATATAAGTTTTAGTATATTCAAATAATCAAACTTGTGCAGCACTCTAAGAAGAGATGTATAACAATCAATGATTACTGATTACGATAGTTTATCAATTATAACTATTTCCAAGCAGTTATCTAAAGTGAATTTATATTTTGTTCCTTCACTAGAAGTATAATAGCAGTCATATTGATTAACAACTTCAATAAAACTTGATAATTTTGTACATAATTGTAGTCATTATAATCAGTATTCAATAGTTTGGTACTCTTATTTTCATTAGCATTCCTTGATGCCCATTTGATGATGAGCATTTATTAATTCATTTTAGTGATTTGGAATCATCTGTAAAAAAAGAGCCTGATCAAATTGCATTATAATTATCTTATTAAATTAAATTGAAGAAGTTAATTATATACTTTGGAAAAAATCATATCTTAGATATCTATGTATTGCTAAATTCTGCCATGGGACAATGAATCCACTATATAATTTTCCATCATATCTTGTCTGTAATCTTTGTCCGTTTGGGGTACCAGCTCTGATTTCTGTGTCATTAACATTTAAGCATTAAATAAATTCCCATCCTTTCAATATGTTTGTATGATTGCAGCATTGTAGTATTCTGCTACAATTTCATTTCTATTATATCTTGTTTTCATATATGTATTTTCTAATGCCAAAAATTTTAAGAATTATGTTATATAACTCACAAGGACAACAAGATCTTTTAGTATAGAGACAAATGTAAAGATCAGGCATACCTAACAGGGAACTCCAGAAACTTATTATAGGGACAGAAGGGTTATGGTGGAGGGGAATGGGAGGGTAGGGTGAGATACAAAACTAAATCCAAAATGAATTGGTACCACAGAAACCTTTGTCACGAATAGTAGACTAAAAGGTATAACCCTCAATAGGAGTATGGGGAGATGATCTGGTAAGAAGGGCCCTGGAGAGAGTGGAATGAAGCCTAACTCTAAAATATTTGGTTCTGTCTTGCAATCCCAGTACCAATAATTGCTTACAATCCATAATCAGCTGTTGATCAGAGAGACCTAAGAGGTCCACAAAAGAAGGCAGGCTTCTGCCAAAGCACTTCATTATCTACCTGAGGTAAAAATTAAGACCCAGAGCCTGGAGACATGGCTTAGTTCCACTCTCCAGATCCCACATAAGCCATATACACAAATGTGAGGCAAGCCCAAATCACAGATGCCCACTAGGTGGCACACACATCTGGAGTTCGATTGCATTGGCTGAGGTCCTGGCCCATCAATTCTCTTTCTTTCTCTCTTGCTCTCTCTCTTTCTAAAATAATAATAATAATTAGACCCTATGGCTGAAGACACCACATACTGCCAACACAGAATATCGAGAGAGCTGGGCTGAAAATATTTCTATGTAAAATACTTTAATAAGGAACAGTTCATTATTTTGATAAAATCTTTTCTTGTTTAAAAATTATTTATTTGCAAGTAAAGACAGAATAAGAGAGAGAGAGAGAAAAAAAAGGAGAGGAAATGGCTGCACCAGGGCCTCTTGCAGCTCCAAATAAACTCCACATGTAAGTGCCATTTTGGGTACCTGGCTTTAGGTGGTCACTGAGGAATTGAATCCAAGCCATTAGGCTTTGCACCAAATGCTTTTAACTGCTGAGCCATATTTCTAGCCCAGAAAAATAGTTTTTAAATAACATTGTAAATTTTCAGTGAAATGATCCTGGTTAATATCTGTGATGAATGGATCTAATGACAAACCTTCTTAGCAGTGAAAGGGACCAGGAATTTTGAAATGCACAGGCTAAAAGAGAGAGAGTGGAAGAAAGAAATCTGAAGATGAAAGCAGATAATGGAATGGCAAATCTAGAAGGATGAAGAGAATGCTGGGAGCCACCAGAAGGCTGGAAGAGGCAAAGAAGGATTTCATGATTTATCCTAGAAAGAGAATGTGATCTTTCTGACAACTTTATTTTGAACTGCTAGCCCTCAGAATAGGAAGAAAATAAATTTCTCTTTTAAACCATGAAGTTTGTGATAATTTGTTACTGACGCCAAAGAAAATGGGTTTTACAGTTATAAATTTAATGATATCTTAACCTACTGACCTCAAAGAAATATAGACGTTAGATAAACCTTGAACAAGGCCAAGCAAACCTAACATGTTTCTAGTCAATTTCTGCAAGGTTCCTAGCAACAAGTTCGCATATTCTCCTTCCTATTCAGACTTTCCACTCTGCCATTACTTACTCCCATTTTGAAATGCTCCTTACTCGTGTTGTTTTTACAGTTACTAGCTCAACACTATGACTGATTTTTCATTGGGCAAAGAAAACACAACACATGGAATCTTCCTGGATTTCTCTATCTGTTACATTCTTGTGGCTGAGACAAAATAACCGACAAAAGTGGGTTTAAGATAACTAGTATAAAAGAGTTAGAGAGAAGAGAAGAGAGAGAGAGAGAGAGAGAGAGAGAGAGAGAAGCTGTAGAAGATTAAGGTAAGTCTTCATCGTACCCTCTCCAGGGCCTTGTGATTCAGGTGTTCCCTCCAAGGGCCTGGTGAAGGTTCAATCATTTGGTATGCCTTTTAGGATGTAGAGTTTTATGGTACCATTGCCTTTTGGGTCCACTTTTCTGTCCTCCACACCCTCCCTTGCCCTCCCCTCCCTCCCCACCCACCCTATTGTCTAGTCCTCGAGATGCTTGCTGGGTATGTCAGCATCTTAGGTAGATTCAGGTTAGTTGTTGTAGATGAATGAGACTATGAGGTGATTATCTTTCGGTGATTGGGTAAGTTCACTGAGAATGATCTGTTCCCGGTTCAACTATATTTGTTCAAATTTCATTGTGCCATTTTCCCTTAGTGCTGTGGAGAATTCCACTGTGTAGATATACCACATATTAGTTATCCATTCTTCTTCTAGTGATGGTCATCTGCATTGATTCCAGCTCTTAGCTATTATGAATTGAGCTGCTATAAACATGGTTGGGCAAATCTCTCTTGACTGAGGTTTAAAGGTTTTAGGGTACATGCCCAGTAATGGGAAAAATGGGTCTGTTGGTATCTCTATAGTCAACTTTTTTAGGAGTCTCCATACTGCTTTCCAAAGTGGTTGTACCATCATGCATTCCCACGAACAGTGGATGAGGGTTCCTATTTCTCAACATCCTCGACACCATTTAATTTTGTTCGATTTTTTTTTTTTTTTTTGATGCTTGCTATCCTTATTGGGGTAAGGTGGAATCTCATAATTGTTTTAATTTGCATTTCCCTGATGATTAGGGATGATGAACATTTTCTTAAGTGTGTGTTTCCCATTTGTATTTCTTCCTCTGTGAATTGCCTGTCCAGCTCTTTGCCCCATTTTGTGAGTGGGTTGTTTGACTTTTTATTGTTTAGGTTTTTGAGCTCTTTGTAGATGCTAGAGATTAGGAGTCTGTCAGTTTGGTATTTAGCAAATATGTTCTCCCATTCAGTAGGTAATCATTGGCTTTGCTTATTGTATGCTTGTCTGTGAAGAACCTCTTCAGCTTCATATGATCCTATTGGTTGGGTGACTGTTTAAGATCCTGTGCTACTGGGGTTTTATTCAGGAAGTCTTTTTCCATTCCTATATCCTGGAAAGTTCTTCCTATATTTTCTTCCAGTAATAGCCAAGTTTCTGGTCTAATATTGAGGTCTTTGATCCATTTGGACTTGAGTGTTGTACATGGCAAAATGTGTGGATCAAGTTTCAATTTCCTGCATATGGTTATCCAATTTGTCCAGCACCATTTGCTGAAGATGCTATCATTTTTCCAGCCTATATTGTTAGGGCCTTTATCAAACATCAAGTAGCTGTAGTTTCTTGACCCAAAGTCTGGGTCCTCAATTCTATTCTATTGGTCTATACTCCTGTTTCTATGCCAGTACCATGCTGTTATTATTACTATGGCTTTGTAATATAGCTTTATGTCAGGTATGGTGATGCCTCTGGAGGCATTTCTTTTGCTGAGGATATGCATGTATATCTGAGGCCTTCTGCCTTTCCATTTGAACTTTGGGATAATTTTTTTCTTTCTCTGTGAAGAACAATGTTGGGATTTTAATTGGAATTGCATTAAATCTGTATATTGCCTTTGCTAGGATCGCCATCTTCACAATGTTAATTCTGCCTACCCAGGAACATGGGAGGTCTTTCCATTTTCTCAAGTCCTCCTCAATTTCTTTTTTGAGTGTTTTTATGTTTTCATTATATAGATCTTCCACTTCTTGGTTAACGTTATTCCAAGGTATTTTATTTATTTTTGTTGCTATTTAAAATGGGACTATGTCCCTTATTTCTTTCTCTGTATCTTTGTCATTTGCATATAGAAAGCCTACTGATTTTTGTGCATTGATGTTGTATCGTGTTACATTTCTATAGGACTTAATCACCTTCATTGTTTTTGCTTTTCTTGTGGCATTTCTGCCTGGTTTTGGAATTAGGGTGATATTAGCTTCATAGAAGGAGTTGGGGAGCTTTCCCTGTTCTCCAGTTGTGTGGCACAGTTTGAGAAACATTGGTTTGAGTTCTTCCATGAAGGTTTGGTAAAATTCAGCTGAGAAGCCATCTGGGCCTGGACTCTTTACTTTGGGGAGGTTTGTTATTACCTTTTCAATCTCAATGACTATGATAGGTTTGTTAAGGAGATTAATCTGCTCTGAGTTTAGCTTTGGTAGATAGCATGTGTCCAGGAATTTATCCATTTCTTCCATATTATACAGTTTTGTGGAGTAGAGGGTTTTGAAATAAGTCCTGATGATTCCCACAATTTCACTTATGTCCATTGTGCTCTCTCCCTTTTCATTTCAATTTTTGTTAATTTGAAGCATCTCTTTTTTTGGTTGATCAGATTGGCCAGGGGTTTGTTAATCTTATTTATTTTTTTCAAAGAACCAGCTCTTTGTTTTGTCAATTTTTTAAATTGTTTTCTTAATTTCCAATTCATTAATTTCTGCACTGATATTAATTTTTTCTTTCCTTCTGGAGCTTTTTGGGTTAGATTCTTCTTGCTTTTCCAGTGCCTTTAGGTGGATGGTTAGGTTACTTATTTGAGATCTCTCTGTCTTTGTTATGAAGGCATTTAGTGCTATGAATTTTCCCCTGAGGACCACCTTCACTGTGTCTCATAAGTTTTGTTATGATATGTTCTCATCACCATTCATTTCTAGAAATTTTGCAATTTCAGTTTTTTATTTTGTCCACTATCCATTTACTGTTTTGAAGTGTGCTGTTCAGTTTCCAGGTGCCAATGGGATTCTTGGTGGGTTTTTTTGCTAATTTCTAGCAATATAGCATTGTGATATATTAGTTATCTTTTTCTTTCTTCTCTTAGTGGGCACTGACCTGTAACTCCCAGTACCAACAGGTGGCTATCATCCCCAATGAGCTTTTGATCAGAGAGACCTACAAAGTTTCCTAAAAGAATGACATATTTCTGTCAGAGTACTTGATGACCCACCAAAGGTTAATGATAAGACCCTACTGCTGAAGAGACCATATGCAGTTGATACATAAAATGGAACAACATGGCTGGAAGATGGAAGAGAGTCAGTCCCCAGACAGTCAGTGTGTCTAGTGCCAGAAGGTGCTACATGGGTGAGTGGGGGAAAGTGACCAATATCTGTCCAAGCAACTCATGGTGTAACCTACTTAGCAGCAAATAACCTGTCATGATCCTCACACAAGTGCCATAGTGACGCACAGCCATGGTGGGAAACCAACTGCTCTTGATTTAGCTAACTGATGTGCTCGGTGGAATGTGACCTATAGCTGGACCTGGGAAATAAGTCAGAACAATATACAAACATGAACCCACTCTCCATTATCAAATTACCACCAATTGTGGGCTAGAAGAGGGCCTACACCTATTAAATTCTCTATTAAAAAAATAAGTGTTATCCCATTTGTCTGTTGCTAACTTTATTGTCTGTTGGAGAATCTGCTTATCTTTTTCAGATAGATGCAGATCCTAAGGAGACAAACACCCCATAAACTCAAAAGGACCCCAGCTGAAACTAAGAATAATTGGTGAAACAAGCAAGGGTGCTGTTTTCTTGGTGAACCAGGTACCAGCACAAGGGTGAAGGAGATCGACACAGAGAACAATCAACTCCTACAAGATCAGATATCCAGAGACACAGAGGTTCCCAATACCTCATCACTGAAGCAGACCCAAAATGAACTCAACATGTCTCAGGAAAATTTTGTGTAAGAGGGGGCAGAAAGAATGTCATTGGGGCAAGCTATGCACAGACATTTTTCCTACCCATAACTGTGGGCTAACTTCACAATTCATGACCCATATACCTCAACAAGGAGGGACCAGAGGGAGAGGGTAGGACATGGAGGAGGGTAACAATGGTACCAACTTGACTGTATTTATGGGGCACATAACTAATTAATAAAAAATGAATTTTAATGAAAATTCAGATTTATTTTAAAAAACGGGTTTAAGAGAGAAAGGAGTTATTTCAGCTTAATCTTCCTGATCATAGTTCAGCATGGTAGGAAAGACATGGCAGCAGGAGCTGGTCACATTCAGTCACAAGTCAGGAAGCAGAGCAGAGCAATGAATGTTGGTGCTCAGACAGCTCTATCTCTTTTTTATGCAGTCCAGAAGGTAGGAATGGGGATGCCCACATTTAAGATGGATCTTCCTATATCAATTAGCTATTCAAGATAATCCCTCACATATAATTTGAGGTCCTGTCACATTGGCAATCTATTTAAACCACCACAGCTTTCATTACTCAATTAAGAAACCAACAAGTGTCCTCATACATAGTTTTCCTTTGTCCAGTGGGAAAATATACTTTCTACTTTGAATGGACAAATCCTCTCTCTCTCTCTCTCTCTCTCTCTCTCTCTATATATATATATATATATATATATATATATATATATATATATACCACTCATAGCTTCAAAAAGATATTTTCAGGCTAGAGAGAGGGTTCAGCAATAAAGACACTAAAAATAGCCTAAGGAACCGAGTTTGATTCCCCAGTACCCACGTAAAGCCAGTCGCACAAGGTGGCACATACGTCTGGAGTTTGTTTGCAGTGGCTGGAGGCCCAGGTTTACTCATTATCTCTCTCATAAATAAAAAAAAATAAAAATAAATAAAATATTTTTAAAAAGTGTTTTCTATCATTACATTACAAAATTATAAATTATCTGAATGAATATCCACTCTTTACCTTTCCATCTCTGTACTTTTATTGCAGCATTTAATTCAGTGAACAAAATGACTATAAAATCTCCGATGACAAAAAAGGAAAAATTCTCCTTTCATCCCCTCCTACTATAAGTCTACTGCTCCATGCTCCCTCGCTGTGCATTGTTTCTCAGGATATTTAAAATAACTGTTTATTTCCTCCCTCCTTTACCATTTTATTTTTCTGAATACATTACAAACTATTTTTTCCACATTCTAACAAAACTGTTCTGACTAATTTTAGAAATAACAACTGTGTTTCAATCCCAATAGTCTTTTTGATTTTCTCATTATCCTCATTCTCTGTGGCATTGCACATAATTAACTACCTAAAATTTACAGAAATTTTTGCTACATTTGTTTCAAACTCTTCTTTTGATGATCCTCCTAAATCTGTAAGTAATTTGTGAAATTTTTTGTCAAAGTTTGTGTTGTCTATTCAGTCTAGAAACATAGGAAAGCTAAATATCATTCTTTAATCCAATTATTTTCCTCTCTTTTACTAACCAATGAGAAACTTGTCCTTTCCCATGTTTTTAGATTTTTTAAAAATTTATTTGCAAGCAGAGGAAGACAGGAGAGAGAGAGAATGGTAATGCCAGTGCCTCTAGCCACTGCAAATGAGCTCCAGATACATTTACAACATTGTTCATCTTACTTTACTTAGGTACTGGGGAGTTAAACCTGAGTTATTAGGCTTTGCAGGTAGATGCCTTAACAGCTGAGCCATCTCTTCAACCCCTTTCCCATGTTTTAAAACACAATGCCTAAGGTGACAAATATTGAATACAGATCTTAATATTAGACAACTTCTCTATGATACTTGTATTGATACAAAATTTCTAATATGAAATCTTATTTAAAAATCCTACAAGCCTCTCAAACATTTAAAGTGGCTTGGTAGGGGCTGATTATTTTCTGTGTTTACCTTTTTCACCATTGTGCTGGTTCCCTGTTTACCAAGAAAACAGTATTCTTGCATGTTTCCCCAGTTGTTCTTAGTTTCAGCTGGGGCCCTTTTGAGGTATGATGGGGTGATTCTCTTCATAGGATCTGCATGTATCTGAAAAAGAAAAGCAGATTCTCTGATGGAGAGTAAAGCTAGCACCAAGTAGATGTGTTAACCATTGTTTTTTAGAGAGAGTTTAATGGACAGCGGGCTCATTTCTGGATATGGTTCTGACTTGTTTCCCAGCTCCAGCTATGGGTTCCATTCCACCGTGCAGATCAGTTATCCAAATCAAGAGCAGTTGGTTTCCCACCATGGGAACAATAAAAAGTCAAACAACCCACTCACAAAATGTGGCAAGGAACTGGACAGGCGGTTCACAGAGGAAGAAATACAAATGGCAAATACACACCTAAGTAAATATTCATTATCCCTAATCATCAGGGAAATGCAAATTAAAACTACTCTGAGATTCCATCTTACCCCAGTGTTGCAGTCAGGTCCATATTGCTGGTAGAAAACATCCAACCAAGAGCAGCTTGTGGGAAAAAAAAGAGGTTTATTTTGGCTTACAGGCTTGAGGGGAAGCTCCACTATAGCAAGGGAAATGATGGCATGAGCAGAGGCAAGCATAAGGTGGACAATAGCAACAGGAGAGTGTGCCAAACACTGGCAAGTAGAAACTGGCTATAACACTGATAAACCCACCCCCAACAATACATTCCCTCCAGGAGGCTTTAATTTCCAACTACTATCAGCTGGGGAGACTAGCATTCAGAATACCTAAGTTTATGGGGGACACCTGAATCAAACCACCACACCCCAGTAATGATAGCCAACATCAAAAAATCAAATGCAAACAAATGCTGGTGAGGTTGTGGAGAAATAGGAGCACTCATCCACTGTTGGTGGGAATGTAAGATGGTACAACCTGTTTGGAAAGCAATATGGAGACTCCTAAAAAAAACTGACTGTAGAGTTACCAACAGACCCAGTTATTACATTACTTGGCATGTACCCTAAAAGCTCCATGCCTCAGCTCACAGAGATTTGCTCAACCAATGTTATAGCTGCTTAATTCGTGATAGCCAAGAGCTTGAATCGACACAGATGTCCATCATTAAACAAATGGATAACTAAGATGTGGTATATCTACATGATGGAATTCTACATAGCAGTAAGGAAAAATGACACAATGGAATTTGAAGAAAAATGTCAAACCTAGAACAGATCATTCTCAGTGAACTCACCAAGTAACAGAAAGAAAAACACCACATAGACTCACTTATCTACAGCTCCTAACCTGAATCTACCCAAGTTGCTGACATACCTCCCAGGCATCTCAAAGTCTGGACAGTAGGGATGTTGGGGAGGGAGGGGAGCTCAAGGGAGTGGGTGGAGGATCGAAACTTGACCCAAAAGGCAATGGTACCATAAAACTCAACATCCTAAAAGACAGACCAAATGGTTGAACCTCCACCAGGCCCTTAGAGGGAATACCAGATTCACAAGGCCCTGGAGAGGGTATGATGAAAACTGACAATTATTTCCTCCTGTTTCTGCTTCTCTCTCTCTCTCTCTCTTCTCTCTCATCTCTTTATGTCTTTTATATCACTTATCCTTTTCTTCCATCTCTTCTTGTGTGCTGACCTATAACTCACAGTACCAGCAGGTGGATATCATCCACAATGACCTTTTGATCAGAGACCTACAAGGTCTCCCACAAGAAGACAGATTTATGTAAGAGCGCTTGATGACCCACCATAGGTTAGTGGTAAGACCCTACTGCTGAAGACACCATACACTGTTGACACATATCATGCAGTGACGTGGCTAGAAGCTGGAAGAGAGTCAGTCCACAGACAGTTAGTGTGTCTAGTGCTGGAAGGTGCTACATGAGCGACTCGGGAATTATGACCAATATCTGTCCAAGCAACGCATGGTTTAACCAACTTAGCAGCAAGCAACCTGACCTGATACTCATACAAAAAACAAATTTCTAAACTATATGAATTGACAACTTATTGAAGTGAAAGAGAAAATAGAGAAAAATGGTAGTTGATATTGATATAGTTTTTCAATAATGGACAAAGCAAACAGGCAGACAATGTAGAAATATACAGAGGGTTTTAGGAAATCTATACATCAATTTGACCTGATAGAAATCTATGAAACAAATCAAGCAGAAGAATTCACATTCCTCTCAAGTGCACTCAAACATTTTCCAGAACAGGCCATATATAAAGCCAAAAATGAATATATATCTGATGATTAATTTGATAGACTGAGGAAAAAGCTCTTGAAAAAATCAACATAATTTATTGACAAAAGTCATCAAAAAACAGGAATTTATGAATGTCTTCATAATAATATACTAAAACAAAAGGACAGACAATATCATTATTTCAGTATCACACAAAATGGATTGTATATCAAAAATAAGTCCATCTTATATGGAGCCAACTGGAAAATATGCTAAAATATAAATTGAGAAAATGGTTCTCTTCACTAAATTGGTACTAGAAATACTGAAAATAAATATACTGAATATTAAATGTAGAGCATATCTCTCATGTAGTTCATGTAGTACCAAATTTAACTCAAAATCAATCAAAGACCATAGTGAAATTTCCATAGGAACATATAGTAGGAAACATTTTGACATATTTATATACTTTGATTCTTTAAATATGACCCTGAATGATCTTTAAACAAAACCAAAAATAAATAAATGAAGTTATATTAAACTAAAATGTTTCTACACAATATAGGAAACTATCAACTGTGTAAAGATATGATACTGTGACTAAGACACCATCTTCCAGCCATTTATTTGACAAATGAGTGATTAATACCTAGAATATATAAGGTTCTTATGAGATATATAAATTGTAACATTCAATATCATCATCTGGTAAGGAAATGCAAATAGAACTAAAGTAATTTATAATTTTATCATAATAAGAATGGTTATAAAAAAAGAAAAACTGCTGTTGAGGATTTAAAGAAAAAATACCCACATATTATTGCTGAAAGTATAAGTTAGTGTAGTCAGGAAAACCATATGGCAGTTCCTTAAAATCTGAGTTTAAAATATATACCATTTATCTAAGTATCTCATTTATGTATGCATATGCCAAATTCTTCATCTACTTCATTTTCTCTTTGTCCACATTCTCTCCCTCACCTGACCACAATACAACCTCAGATATATTGCAAGTATTGCAAAACTGAACATGAGATGGCAGATGAATCTTTGACATATTCATTTTATTGCCTTTGGATATGTACCCAATCATGAGATTACTGAGTCATACGATAGGTCTTTTTAATTTTTTTTCCTTCACGAATATTCACACTAATACCCACAATGCTTGTACTAATTTTCATGCCCACCAAAAGTGTATACGCATTCTCTTTTCTCCACACTATCACCAGAAAACTTCATTATTTATCACTTGCTAATACAATTTTTACTGGGGTAGGGTGATATTTCATTGTACTATGTTTAAATCATATAAGTTCTTAAAACTAGGAGAGGGAAAAATGTTGGTAAGAGTGATTTAATGTGAAGAGGATATCCATGGATGGAAATATAAAATCTGGCCACTCTATACTTAAGAATTAGGTTTAGATCACATGTATACTTTGTTCATCAGGATCCTAATAATTACACTTGGATATAAGAAGTTAGAATGTAAGCAAAAGTTTCAATAATATCATTATCAATGAGAATAAAAATGTAATTTTTGCTAAGGAGTTATTGTTATACTTCCCTGAATACTTTTTGTCCAATGAAACTTCTATGCTGGTAGTAGAATCATTTTTCAGAGGAAAAAATTATTGAGACACATAGAATACAAAATACAAATTTCCCTATGAAACTTTTAACAGGCCTTACACAGTTTTCCAAAGCATGCAGAAGTTAAACAATAATGTTACAAATGCATGAACACCCACATGAATTATAATCTCTAACTTAGAAACTGTAATGCAATTTAACATCCTTAATTCCAAATTTCATTCTCATGCTTTTAAAGGGACTGTTAAAGATCAAACATTTTACACAGTAATTGAAGTAGATACATGGACACAAGGAGAATGCACTGCTAATCCTCATCAATAGGACGTCAGCCATCAATTAGATGTAGTATTCAGTTTGTATCAATGCAGGCAGGATTTTCACTAATAAGTATTAATTTTATAGTTTCTGGATGATTAAGTTATTGCCAGGATAAATGATGATAGCATCTGTCAAAGAAAACAGAAAATTATTTTTCCAAAACCATCAAGGGTTAAGAGTTATTGCCAATGGAACTAAATCCTCAGTGTCCTAGAAGTAATGTTTCTAATTATTAAATTTATTCTTACTGTTTCTATTTTGCCTTCCAACAAAAGTGTGTTTGTCCCTCATTTATTGCCAACATGCAAGCCTGTCTCCATCTCAATGAACAGGACAGTAATTATTAAAGTGCAAGCCATTGTTTTATTAAGTGGAAGGGTTTCAGCTAATGAAAAATAAAATAGTCAAGCAATTAATCATTGGACCACACAATAATACCTTGATAAAGAATGAAAAGAGTATTCTACAGCATTAATGAGCTATTTTTCTGTCATAGAAAAAGGAACTGATTTTCCCTGTCTCTACTACTGTATGTATAACTGTGGATGTATGGTAAGAAGCAGTGAAGAGAACAAACTGAGAAAGATGTTAAAAATGCATTTTAAATTTTAGTAGATTTTCCAACAAAAAGCTGCATACATTAAAAAATACTTCCAAGTCAACCAAAATGAGAAGAGATCTCAATAATTATTTAATGGAATGCTCCATTGAATGATTGGCTTTCCTACCAGGAGTTTATCACAAGGTTTTGTAGCTTCTCTTTCAATATTGCCACTGTTACTGAACACATTTTCATCTGAGGCAGTCAATTCAAAACTGAAATATATGTAATTTTTACATTTCCTTTGTTGGACATTATACTATGATAAAGTATTGGTAAACTGTAGGATTTTACACAAAACTCATTTGAATTTCATTTTAATGTATCTAACTAATGCTGTGATGAATCAGAAGGGACATGATGAACACTACTGTTACTGCTAGCCTGACAACCAGTTTGAGGGTGATGGTGGCAGACACAGTGATTAATCAAAACCTATCAAAGCAGAAATCCAGAGACTAAAAAGAACACAACACTAAATTATACTGCCAGAGGCCAGCCATGGCTCAGTGAACATTCCAAAAGAGCGGTGGAAAGATTGTAAGAGCTACAGAGTGGGTAGGAATACCCTAAGGCATGGTACCTCTGCTACCTCATAGGGCTTGACTAAGGTCATGACCCCACAGGAATACCATAACCTGACTGAGAATAATGAGAACAGGGCAATTGGATAAAAGTGTATAACCTGTTATAATTAAATTAAAATTTAAAAAAACATTACTTTGGTTCAAACATGCTAAGACTTATCTACATATCATACAAATTATAACAAAATGCTATAGGTAGCATCTTTATGTGCAAACATTCTATTTGAAGTGTCTGATGGGGCCATATTGGTCTTGTCTTGACTGGTATGCTTAAGATTGTAAAAGTAAGTGCTGATATGAAAGGCAGGTTCCTGGCTATTTCTTCCCTTTGAAGACAGTAAAATAAAATAACAAAAAAAGATCAGGTCTGTTAGATAATTGGAATGTACCCATTAAAAGTAGTATAGCTTTCAGCACTAAAACCCTATAGCTCTTTGTTCTGTAAGTGAATAAATTCTACTGCTGCTGGTAGGTACAGTGAGGATTCCTGTATTCCTGTACCTATTGCTGAGGAATATGGAAAATAAAGATATCCTATGCCCCATTGAGTCCTTTGAGTTAATTCATTGGTATGTAGAAAAAAATACTCTGAGGGTTTTGAAGCCTTGATTTGCATAACATATTGAGTTCCTGTGTATCATTAGTAGGAGAGATATTTGTGAAATAATGTTAATAAATAGAGTATTGGATGATAGAGAACCAAAAGTTATCACCATCTTTGTGAAATAAAGGATTACAGACTGTTAGAGATGATCTTAGAATCATAACCAGCTGGATCAGACCATTGTTCAGGATACTATACAAATCTCTGATGATGCTACATACAACACTATGTTTTCCCAGTGTATTAATATAGAAGCCCTGTACAAAAGTGTGTGTGTGTGTGTGTGTGTGTGTGTGTGTGTGTGTTACTGTTGATTGTCTCATTTCAAAATAGTTCAACAATTTATTTAATGATTTGCTTTATTTCTAACCCTAACCCTTGAATTGGGGCACAGGTTTCTTGGAGATTACTCCAGCTGTGTCTTAGCCAGTTAATAAAGCTACTTTCTTGTGATCAGACTGTCTTCCTCTTTACTCCCTTAGTTCTGTAAGTCTACATAAGTTGTTCTTTTGTGAGTTTGTTTCAGATATGATCTCTTGTAGCTCAGGCTTCTCTAAAACTCACTATCTACCCCATGATGACCTCAAACTCCAAATCCTGCTTCCTTCACTTCCAAAGTGCTATAATTAGAGGCATATGCCACCACACTTGGATCATTTTTTGAGATCAAATTGATTGATGCACTCATAATTTGGGAAGAAATACAATGTGTTTATGTACTGCCAAACACCTTATGGTGAAATTTTAACTCAAATACATTACTGCCAGGCTTTAAATCATGTTTATAATTTCAACTGTAGGTATAGTAGTAAATATGAGTGATTTTGTTGTTCATAAAAAAATGACCTTGGAGTGGAGAGATGGCTTAGCACTTAAGGTGCATGCCTGTGCAGCCTCGGGACCCAGGTTCAATTCTCCAGGTCACACATAAGCCAGATGCACATAGTTCATGCATATGTAGTTCATTCGTATGCAGCAGCTAAAGCCATGGTGTGCCCATTTTCACTCTTTTTCTCTCTCCCTCTCTCTGTCTCTAATAAGTAAATAAAAGTGAGAATGAAATATTTTAAAAAATGACCTCATTGTAAGCAATGTTACAACCTATCATAATTTATTAAACCTGATGTCATACATTAAAATAATATTAACATTTGCCACTTTAGGACAAGAAGACCTATTCATTCTATTTCACATATAACTCAAACTCTATTTCTTTTTAAAACTTGTTTCAACTTCTTTAATAGGTCCCAGGCTGGTTTGCTTACCTCAGTGGATGCCCATATCTATCTGCCTTCTTTCCTTCACCAATGTTCTTCCTGAATTCAAAATTTATATATACAAAATCCATGGCTGAACTACTTCATAATGTATTTCTTTTTACTTTCTGTTAGCATGGGAAAATGAACTAATAAAATTTCACTGAATTTATATTTTGTTTTTTTCTGTTTTTGTAACTCACTTTCCACTGAAAATCACAATATATGCAGAACCTCATGTACATACTGTACTAATGAATACACAGAAAATTCACTATGTCATATTTTATCACTTGACTGGAAGTTTGTTCATGTCATTGTTTATTACATTATCTTCTGCATTTCAATTTTAAAATACCATTTAGAACACATCTAGATTTTTTAGCTTATGATTTTTTCCTGAATAACCTAAATTGACTTAATAACTTCCTCTAAAATATTTTATTCAAAAACCTGTTTCAACTATGATAATATGGTTATTTATTTATATGTTTTCTCTATCTTTTATGACTAATAGATTCTTTTGAGAAAATACACTATATTATATTTTACTCAGTGCCCACATAATAATATGCACAAAGAAATAATCATCTATAATATGAAAAATATTCCAGGGACTTCCAGCCAAGATGGCGACAGCCTAGCTGTGCTGCAAATCCCAGGGAAAGAAAGGCAAGATATTAAGGGTTCATTGGGGCTTTTAGGGGAGAGAAATCTCCAATAGATTGTCAGTGGGAGGGCAGAGAGGCAGGGGAAACAGGGAATTGCAGATCCCCTCGCCGGCGGGTGGGCGGGCAGGTAGCCCACCCCTCCCCCCAAATAACCGCCACTTAAATAGTGCTGCTGCTGCCGTCAGCGCCACTGCGTGCCAATCAATCCCTGTGTGCAGAAGCTTAGACTGCTCCACACACTCGTCCACTTGACCACTTACTGAGTGAGCCCAGTCCCACAGCAACTGCCACACAAGCTCAGACTATGTCTCTCGCTTGAGCCAGCTCAGGTGCCATTCCCTACCTGTATCCCATGCCGGCCGGCCGCCATTGTCCTGTGGTGGGGGAGCGCAGACTGCTTCCAGTTCCCAGCGTTCCCAGCCAGAGTTCAGGCTGCTTCAGTGCTTGGTGCCTCAGTGTCACTCTTAGCTCGAACGCAGGCAGCTTTGGCACATTACCGCTTGACAATTCAGGCAACTTTGGCACCCCTGCCAGGCAATAGATAGGTGGCTTTGGCAAGTGACAGACAAAGTCCAGGCTGCTTGGCAACTGCCCCAGGCTGCCTCAGATTCCCATTGTGCTTGAGCCCAGGCTGATACGTCCACCTACATGCCCATACACTGTCATGGGCAGACCACAGAGCCAAAGAAATAACATGAAAAATCAAATGCAAGAAAATCCAGTTAGATCAACCAATCCTACAATGAATACATCTAACCAAAACATAGAAGAACCATTAGCATCAGAACACCAAATTGAAGCTATGAGCAATGCAACCCTGACCAACCTACTGGTAGAACTTGCAGGAAAGCAACAAAGGACAGGTAATCGTGTAGATGCTGCCATCACTAAACTAGAACTAACAGATAAGAATTTGGAAGGAGTTCAAAGAGAGTTAAGAGATTTGAGGGAGAGTGAAAACAAAGAAGACCTTAAAAATCAGCTGGCCATGCTAAATGAAGACATAAAGAAATGCAAGGATGAATTCCAAGAATCATCAAGAAAATCAGAAAATGATGTGGAAAGGGAGCTTGACAGAGGGATGGAGATTATACATAGAAAAGTAGTAGAAAATGCAAACTTAATTGAACAAGACCAAAACTCTCTAGAAGCTCTCAAGAATAGAGTCAGCCAAGTGGAGGGTAGAAACTCTGATCTGGAAGACAAGATGGAAGAAACAGTAAGAGAGTTCAAAAATTTCAGTAAGTTCAAAAGTTCCTGGGAACAGAACATGAGGGAATTGTGGGATACACTTAAATGTCCTAATATCAGGATCATTGGAATACCAGAAGGAGAAGAAATTCAGACCAAAGGCATGGAGAACTAATTTAACAAAATAATTGAAGACAACCTCCCCAGTCTCTTAAAAGAAAGGCACATGAAGATACAAGAAGCCGAGGGACTTTTGGTCAAGATGGCGGCATAGGAACCACACCAAAGCAGCCTAGGGGTGAAAAAGCCAAAGAAAACCCAGCAAAATACACACCTTTACTAAAAAGGGAGGTGTATAAGAGATTAAAAAGGCAGCAGAGAAGTAGGAAAGATCCAGAACATCCAGAGCCCACACAGGCAGGCAGAAGCAGCTCTGGCAGTGGTGGCTCTGGCTTTGGCAGTGGAAGTGGTGGTGGAAGCCATGACTCCAGCTCCAACAGCAACATCAGCGGCTCCGACACCAGCTACAGCGGCTTCAGCGGCGGCAGATCCAGCAGCGGCAGCTCCAGCAGCAGCAGCAGCGGATCCAAAAGCAGCGGATCCAGCAGCAGGGGTGCCGATCTGCAGGGCCACATTTGCCAGGCTCGGTTTGCCCCACTGGAAAAGCCAGTGCCCAGTTCCAGAAAACAGAACAGCAGCCCAACGAACCAGCCAGCAACTTGACTGAGACCAAAAGCATCCAAAAAGGTAACTGGGATTGAACCAGAGAAGGGTCTCACTTGGTCACAAGCTGACTTGGATGCCTCAACAGACCAGAAATCTTAACCTCTTTTTTGATAGAGGATCTGGTTCTTGTAATACCTACTCTTGCATAAATACTCGGTGCTGTTTTTGACTGAATGTGTACAGGGTTTAGTTAAATTTTAGAATCTACCTGTATTTTTTACACTCAGCCTACTTGAATACTCCCATAGCAGGCAAACTCAACCCCTAGGAACACTTGTCTAGATACTCTGAGAGTGTTAAGAGCCACACCTAGCATCTTAATCTCCTACATTGACGATATACAACATCAGATCAATTGATGCAGCTAAGAATACCCAGCTACTGGAAAATCTAAGCAGTAACTTAATCCAAGATGCAAAAATATATGTATTATAACACAAGAAACACCAAAAACCAAGGCAATAAAAATCCACCAAAAAGTATCAATGCATCAGAAATGACTTCCAGTGAGAACGAGTTAGAGGGAATGCCTGAGAAAGATTTCAAAAGAATGATTATAAACATGCTCAAAGAAATCAAAGAAGAAATCAAAGGAATCAAAGAGGAAACCAAAGGAATCAAAGAAGACAAAGGACACCAATTTAACGAAATAAAGAAGTCAATACAAGACATAAATAAGGAAATAGAAATAATAAAGAAAAACCGGTCAGAATTACTAGCAATGAAGAACACAGTTAATGAAATAAAACTCTGTAGAAAATCTCACCAGTAGAATGGATGAAGGAGAGGACAGAATATCTAAGCTAGAAGACCAGGTGGCAGATCTAACACAGTCCAACAAAGAGAAAGACAAACTAATAGAAAAGTATGAATGGGAATTTCAAGATATTCGGGACACTATGAAAAGATCATACATAAGAATTCAGGGCATAGTAGAAGGAGAAGAATTTCACTCCAAAGGCATAGTAGGCATCTTCAACAAAGTCATAGAAGAAAACTTCCCCCAAATTGGGAAAGAGGCGCCAATGCAGATACAGGAAGCCTTTAGAACACCAGCCAGACAAAACCTGGAAAGAACCTCTCCTCGCCATATTATAATCAAACTACTAAACACACAATCCAAAGAAAAAATACTGAAAGCAGTTAGAGAGAAAAATTAAGTTACCTACAAAGGCAAGCCCATCAGGATCACAGCAGATTACTCAACACAAACTTTCAAAGCCAGAAGGGCTTGGAGTGATGTATTCCAAATTCTGAAAGATAACAACTGTCAACCAAGGTTACTTTATCCTGCAAAACTATCCATTCAAATAGACGGAGAAATAAGGACATTCCATGACAAAAGCAGGCTAAGGAGTATTTGAAGACAAAACCAGCTCTACAGAAAATACTTGAAAGAATCCTCCATGCTGAAGAGAAGGAAAAGCACACATATAAGGAACCTGGAAAACAATAAGCAATACTCAAATACTAGTTAACACAAGAGAGCAAAGGTAGAACCGGAACCCCCCCCAAAAAAAAATGGAAATGGCAAACATAAATACACACCTTTCAATAATATCCCAAATATCAATGGCCTCAATGCCCCAACAAAAAGACATAGGTTTGCAGACTGGGTTAAAAAGCAGGATCCTACAATTTCTTGTCTCCAAGAAACTCACCTTTCTAAAAAGGATGAACATTATCTTAGGGTGAAAGGTTGGAAAACGGTGTTTCAAGCAAATGGGCTTAGAAAACAAGCAGGGGTTGCTATCATAATATCTGACAAGGCAGATTTCAGTCCAACGTTAGTCAAGAAAGATAAGGAAGGTCACTTTATATTGATTAAGGGCACACTCCAATAGGAGGACATTGCAATCCTAAACATATATGCACCTAACATGGGAGCTCCCAAATTCATCAAACAAACACTATTAGAACTAAGGTCACAGATAACACCAAACACAGTGGTAGTGGGTGACTTTAAAACCACACTCTCATCAATTGATAGGTCATCCTGGGAAAAAATAAACAGAGAGGCATCTGGACTAAATGAGGTCATAGAAGGAATGGACCTAACAGATATATACAAGACATTTCATCCAAATGCTGCAGAATATACATTCTTTTCAGCAGCACATGGAACATTCTCTAAAATAGACCATATATTAGGACACAAAGCAAATCTTAACAAATTCAGGAAAATTGAAATAATTCCTTGCATTCTATCTGACCACAATGGAATCAAACTACAAATCAATAGTAAGAAAGGCTATAGAGCATACCAAAATCATGGAAACTAAACATTACACTACTAAATGATGAATGGGTCAATGAAGAAATAAACAAGGAAATCAAAAAAATTATAGAGTCAAACAATAATGAGAACACAACATACCAAAATCTCTGGGACACAATGAAGGCAGTTCTAAGAGGGAAATTTATAGCTTTAAGTGCTTATATTAAGAAATTAGAAAGGTTGCAAGTAAACGACCTAATGCTTCACCTTAAAGCCTTGGATAAAGAAGAACAAGGCAAACCAAAAATCAATAGATGGGAAGAAATAATAAAGATTAGGACAGAAATTAATGAAATAGAAACAAAAAAATCCAAAGAATTAATGAAACAAAGAGTTGGTTCTTTGAAAGGATAAACAAGATTGATAAACCCTTAGCAAATCTGACCAAAAGAAAGAGAGAAGAGACACAAATTAACAAAATTAGAGATGAAAAAGGTGACATCACAACAGATGCCAGAGAAATTCAGAAAATCACAGGGACATATTATAAAAGCATATACTACACAAAGTATGAAAATCTAAAAGAAATGGATGATTTCCTTGATTTATAATTACCTACCTAGATTAAATCAAGATGAGATTAATCACTTAAATAGACCTATAACAAGCATGGAGATCCGAACAGTTATCAAAAATCTCCCAACTAAAAAAAGCCCAGGGCCAGATGGATTCACTGCTGAATTTTACCAGACCTTCAAGGAAGAGCTAACACCACTGCTTCTTCAGCTTTTCCATGAAATAGAAAAAGAAGGAATTCTACCAAACTCCTTCTATGAAGCCAGCATCACCCTGATACCAAAACCAGGCAAAGATAGAAAAAAAAAAAAAAAAGAAAATTACAGACCAATCTCCCTCATGAATATTAATGCAAAAATTCTCAACAAAATATTGGCAAACAGAATACAAGAATATATCAGAAAGATCATTCACCCTGACCAAATAGGCTTTATCCCAGAGATGCAAGGATGGTTCAACATACACAAATCAATAAATGTAATACATTATATAATTGGGTTGAAGGACAAAAATCATATGATCATCTCATTAGATGCAGAGAAAGCATTCGAAAAAATCCAACATCCCTTCATGATAAAAGTCTTACAGAGACTGGGAATAGAAGGAACATATCTCAATATAATAAAGGCTATTTATGACAAGCCTACAGCCAACATATTACTAAATGGGGTAAAACTGGAAGCTTTTCCACTAAAATCAGGAACAAGACAAGTGTGTTCACTGTCCCCACTTTTATTTAATATAGTTCTGGAAGTCTTAGCCATAGCAATAAGGCAAGAGGCATGCATAAAACGGATACAAATTGGAAAGGAAGAGGTCAAGTTATCATTATTTGAAGATAAAAGAAGCCAACAGAACTCCAAACAGACTGGACCAAAGGAGAACCTCTCCAAGACATAATGTCATTAAGACTCTAAACATTGACACCAAAGAAAATCCTAAAAGCAGCTAGGGAAAAATAGCACACCACTTTCAATGGTAACCCCATCAGAATTACTTCACACTTCTCAATGGAAACCCTGAAAGCTAGAAGAGCCTGGAATGAAACACTGCAAAGTCTAAGAACCTATGGCTTCCAACCCAAACTACTCTATCCAGTAGAAGTATCCCTCATAACAGATGGTGAAAGAAAAACATTCCACGACAAAACTCAGCTTTACAATTATATGAACACAAAACCAAACCTACAGAGAGTATTTCAGGAAATTCTGCACAGAGAAGAAACAAATAATCAAACTCAATTGCCTACAAGAAGAAGATCACAACAACCACAATCAGAGTAGGCACAAAAAACTTCAAAGTCCATGAAAACACCAACCCACATTTACCATCACAATATGACAGGGATCAAATCAAATCTCACAGTCATTACCCTAAATATTAATGGCCTTAATTCACCCATCAAGAGACATAAGCTAACAGGATGGATCAAAAAATAAGAACCCTCCCCTCATTCTGTTGCCTTCAAGAAACCCACCTCACCACTAAAGACAGACACCTCCTCAGGGGGAAAGGGTAGAAAACAATATTCCAAGCAAGTGGGAATAAGAAACAAGCAGGCATAGCTATATTAATATTAGATAAAATAGATTTCAAACCAAAAATACTCAAAAAAGACAAAGAAGGGCACTTCCTACTTATCAAGGGAATGTTCCATCAAGAGAATATTACAATCATAAATCTGTATGCACCAAACACAAGGGCACCACAGTTCATAAAACAAAACCTACTTGACAATAAAACAGAAATAACCACAAACACCATCATAGCTGGGGACTTCAATACACCATTATTAGTAATAGACAGATCATCCAAACAGAAACGCAACAGGGAAGTAAGAGAGCTCAAGAAAACCATAGATCACTTAGACCTAACGGACATCTACAGAACATTCCATCCCAAATCCACAGACTACACATTCTTCTTAGCAGCCCATGGAACATATTTAGGAAGATTGACAAAATTCCCTGCATGATATCAGATCACAATGCTATATTGCTAGAAATCAACAACAAAAGACCCACCAAGATTCCCAACAGCACCTGGAAACTGAACAGCACAGTTTTAAACAATAAATGGATAGTGGATGAAATAAAGAATGAAATTGCAAAATTTATGGAATTGAATGACAATGAGAACACATCGTACCAAAACTTATGGGATGCAATGAAGGCAGTCCTCAGGGGAAAATTCATAGCATTCAATGCCTTCATAAAAAAGACAGAAAGGTACGAAATCAAAAATTTAACCATCCACCTAAAGGCATTGGAAAAACAAGAAAAATCCAACCCAAAGAGCTCCAGAGGAAAGAAATAATTAAAATCAGAGCAGAAATCAATGAATTGGAAACCAAGGAAACAATTAAGACAATTGAAAAAACAAAGAAGTGGTTCTTTGAAAAAATAAACAAGATTGACAAACCCCTGGCCAATCTGATCAAGCAAAAAAAGGAGAAGCTTCAAATTAACAAAATTCAAAATGAAAAAGGAGAGATCACAAAAGACATAAGTGAAATTGGGAGAATCATCAGGACTTATTTCAAAAACTCTACTCCACAGAACTGGGTAATGTGGAGGAGATGGATAAATTCCTGGACACATACCATCTATCAAAGCTAAACTCAGATCAGATTAATCACCTCAATCAACCCATCACACTCATGGAGATTGAAAAAGTAGTAAAAAACCTCCCAAAGAAGAAGAGTCCAGGACCAGATGGCTTCTCAGCTGAATTCTATCAAACCTTCATGGAAGAACTCAAACCAATCTTCCTCAAACTGTGCCACACAATTGGTGAACAGGGAAAGCTACTCAACTCCTTTTATGAAGCTAGCATCACCCTAATTCCAAAACCAGGCAGAGATGCCACAAGAAAAGAAAACTACCAGCCTATTTCCCTGATGAATTTAGATGCAAAGATCCTGAACAAAATCCTCTCAAACTGAATCCAACAACCCATCAAAAGCATTATCCACCTTGACCAAGTGGGATTCATCCCAGGAACACAGGGGTGGTTCAACATACAGAAATCTGTCAATGTAATACACCAGATAAACAAGGTTAAACATAAAAATCACATGATCATTTCCATAGATGCAGAAAAGGCCTTTGACAAGATACAACATCACTTCATGATCAAAACATTGGAGAGAATTGGCAAGGTTGGTTCATATCTTAACCTAACAAAGGCAATATACAAAGCTCCGAAAGCCCATATAATACTTAATGGAGAGAGACTGGAGGAATTCCCATTAAGATCAGGAACAAGACATGATTGTTCACTCTCACCTCTGCTTTCAATATAGTACTGGAAGTCCTAGCTCAAGCAATAAGACAGGAGAAAGAAATCAAAGGGATACAATTTGGAAAGGAGGAAGTTAAGTTAGCTTTATTCGCTGATGACATGATTATATATGTAAGAGACCCGAGAGACTCCATCCCAAAACACCTGAAGGTGATTAACTCCTATACCAAAGTAGCAGGATACAAAATCAATGCACAAAAATCAGTAGCCTTCCTATATGCAAATGACAAAGATAAAGAGAAAGAACTAAGGGACATAGTCCAATTTTCAATAGCAACAACAAAAATAAAATACCTTGGAATAATGTTTACCAAGGAAGTGAAAGATCTATACAACGAAAACATAAAAGCACTCAAAAAAGAAATTGTGGCAGACTTGAGAAAATGGAAAGACCTCCCATGTTCCTGGATAGGCAGAATTAACACTGTGAAGATGACAATCCTACCAAAGGCAATATACAGATCTAATGCAATTCCAATTAAAATCCCTACAGTATTCTTCACAGAGATAGAAAAAATGATCTCAAATTTCATATGGAAAGGCAGAAGGCCTCGCATATCCAAACATATCCTCAACAAAAGAAATACCTCTGGAGGCATCACCATACCTGATCTAAAGCTATATTACAAAGCCATAGTAATAAAAACAGCATGGTACTGGCATAGAAACAGGAGTATAGACCAATGGAATAGACTTGAGGACCCAGACTTTGGGTCAAGCAACTATAGCTACTTGATATTCGATAAAGGCCTGAACAATATAGGCTGGAAAACAGTCAGCATCTTCAACAAATGGTGCTGTACAAATTGGATAACCATATGCAGGAAACTGAAACTTGATCCACACATTCCACCATGCATTACACTCAAGTCCAAATGGATCAAACACCTCTATATAAGACCAGAAACTCGAATACTACTGGAAGAAACTTTAGGAAGTACTTTCCATGATATAGGAATGGAAAAACACTTCCCGGACAAAATCCCAGTATCTCACGATCTTAAACCGTTACTCAACCAATGGGATCACATGAAGCTGAAGAGTTTCTTTACAGACAAGCATACAATAAGCAAAGCCAATAGATTACCCACAAAATGGGAGAAAATATTTGTGGGTTATCCATCTGATAGAGGGCTAATCTCTAGAATCTACATAGAACTCAAAAACCTAAACAGTAAGAAGTCAAACACCCCACTCACAAAATGGGGCAAAGAGCTGAACAGGCAGTTCACAGAGGAAGAAATACAAATGGCAAATATGCACTAAAGAAAATGTTCAGCATCCCTATTCATCAGAGCAATGCAAATTAAAACAACTATGAGATTCCACCTTAACCCAATAAGGATAGCAAACATCAAAAAATCAAATAAAAATAAATGCTGGTGAGGATGTGGAGAAGTATGTACACTCATCCACTGTTAGTGGGAATGTAGGATGGTACAACCACTTTGGAAAGCTATATAGAGACTACTGATAAAGCTGAGTATAGAGATACCAACAGACCAGTTATTCCCTTACTAGGCATCTACCCTAAAACCTTCAAATCACAGGCTAGAAAGATTTCATCAACCATGTTTGTAGTGGCTCAATTTGTAATAGCTAAGAGCTGTAATCAACGCACATGTCCATCACTAGAAGAATGGATAACTAAGATGTGGTATATCTACGCAATGAAATTTGAGGAAAAATGGTTAAACCTGGAACAGATCATTCTCAGTGAACTTACCCAATCACAGAAAAAAAAAAAAAATCGCCACATAGTCTCACTCATCTACAGCACGTAACCTGAATCTACCCAAGATACCTTACATATCCAGCAAGCATCTTGTGCAATAGACACTAGGATGGAAGGGGAGGGCATCGAAGGAGTGGAAAAAACAAATCTAAACCCAAATGGCAATGGTACCATAAAATTCTACTTACCAAAAGACAGACCAAATGGCTGATCCTTCACCAGGCCCTTAGAGGGAACACCTGAACCACAAGATACTGGAGAGGGTAGAATCAAGACTAACCTTAATCTTCTATATCTTCCCTCCCTTCCACTCCCTCTCCCTCTCTCTATCTATTCTCTCTAACTCTTGTATATTAGTTATCTTTTTTTCTCCTTTTCTTAGTGGGCACTGACCTGTAACTCCCAGTACCAACATGGGGCTATCATCCACAATGAGCTTCTGATAGAGAGACCTACAAGGTTTCCTAAAAGACAGACAGGTTTCTGTCAGAGTACCTGATGACCCACCAAAGGTTAGTGGTAAGACCCTACTGCTGAAGACACCTTATGTGGTTGACATGCAAAATGGAATGGCATGGCTAGAAGTTGGAAGAGAGTCAGTCCCCAGACAGTCAGCACGTCTAGTGCCAGAAGGTGCTACATGGGCGACTGGGGAAACATGACTAATATCTGTCCAAGCAACTCATGGTCTAACCTACTTAGCAGCAAATAACTTGCTGTGATGCCCACACAATAGTGCAATAGTGGCACACAGCCATGGTGGGGAACCAACTGCCCTTAATTTGCTATCTGATCTCCTCAGTGGTACCGGACCCATAGCTGGAGCTGGGAAAGAAGTAACAACCATATCCAAACATAAGCCCACTCTCCAATATCAAGCTACCATCAATTATGGGCTACAAGAGGGCCTACACCTATTAAATTCTCTATAAGGATTATGTCATTTGTCCTGGTGCTAACTTAGTCTCCGTTGGAGGATCTGCTTCTCTTTTTCAGATAGATGTATATCCTAAGGAGGGATCCACCCCATCATATCTCAACAGAGACCCAGCTGAAACTAAGAATAATTGGCCAAACAAGCAAGGGTGCTGTTTTCCTGATGAAGCGGATACCAGCACAAGGGGGAAGGAGATCAACAGAGTGAAAAATCAACTCCTACCAAATCAGAGAGCCAGAGCCTCAGAGGCCCCCAACACCTCATCACTAAAGCAGACCAAAAATGAACCCAGCATGGCTCACGGAAATTTTGTGGAACAGGGGGTGGAAAGAATGTCTGAGCCACATGTTGGGTCATGATATGCAGAGACATTTATCTTACCCATAACTGCAAGCTCACTCCACAATGCATGAACTATATACCTCAACAAGGAGGGGCCAAGGGGTGGAGGTAGGTGACGGATGAACCTAATAATGGTACCAAACTGACTGTATTTGCTGAATACAAATCTAACTAATAAAGAAAAAAAGAAAAGAAAAAAAATATTCCAGCATTTTTGAAAAAAAAGTTAAAGCACATTGAAACATATTATATTTATATCACATCATTGTTTCCTGTCCCTCCAATATATAGAAGTCTAATTTTTCAATTTGAAATTAAAATAAATATTACTATAAAATTACTGATTTACCTTTCATAGTTTTATGGCAATTAACTTTAAAAAATTCCTTTATCATATTCTATACATGCAGCTGATCAGATAATTTCTGTGAAAACTGTAAAATTCAAGGTCAGTAGGTTAATATCCATGATTTAGATTGCTTTCAACTTGCATCAAAATGTTATTATCAGCTAGTTTCTAAAATTATTTTGACAACTACACCAAAACTAATTGCATTGTCATTAAAACATTGTTGCTGACATATTAATTCCAAATGTTTCTGACATATTAATTCCAAATGTTTTAGGATATTGCAAATGATTTGTAAACTGTTCCATTGGAATTTTTCTGTGCATATGTAATACTAGAACAGTAAAAATCTTGAAGTAATTTACTTAAATTGGCATTAATGCCCACAACCCTGGCCAACCCTAAAGAGAATACTTTCTTCCTTCTGCTTAAAGGTAACATATAGCTAAATCTGAAATATTCTTTAGCAAGATAATGGTGTAATGCAACTGTAAAAAAACGATTGGAATATTTTTTTTTATTTTCAAGCACTTTGCTGAAGTTTTCTGGTGGTTATTAATTGTAAGACAAATGTTCAGAATCCATTTCCTCAAATTTCATAATGCAATGCATATAATAGGTTATTGATGATTAAATTACTAGTATAAAGTAAATAATGTTGTATTAAATTGAAATGGAGAATAAATTATTTTTATTGCACAATAAGCCCAGCAATATGTTCCTGCTGTTTCAAATTCAAGCAATTGTTATTTTTATTGATGAAAGTATTAAATTTGAGCTTTCTTGGGCTTCTGGTCAAGATGGCATCCCTCTAATCATGCTGCACGTCCCAGGAAAGGAGAGGCAAGATGTTTAGGGTTCATTGGGTCTTCAATTGGTGAGTAAACTCTCATAGATCTCCAGTGGAAGGGTGAGGAGGAACAAAGCAGGGAATTCACTGATTTCCATACTCTCAAGTAGCCTATCAATCTCCCAATCCCCTTAAGCAGCCATCCTAGTCACAGTCCCTACCTCAGTTTCCTCCTGCAGTAATCCCAGGCAAGCAGGCCCAGTCCAGCAGCCCAGCAAGTGCCTCCATGCTTGCAAACTCAGTTCCGCTGGCTGCTGCCACCCACCCTGTGTGCAGACTCAGGCCCGCAGGATAGTGCTAGCCCAGGGGACCTCCACACAAGAAGGCCTTCCTACTCGTCATCACCCCCATCACAGTATAAGGACTTCAATACTCCACTATTAGCAATGGATAGATGATCCAAACAGAAAATTAACAGGGAAGTGAAAGAGCTCAACAAAACCATAAATCAATTAGACCTAATGGACATCTACAGAACATCCTACCCAAAATCCACAGAGTACACATTCTTCTCAACAGCTCAGCCTGCTTCCATATATTTAGGAAGATGGACATAATTACGTGTATGATATCAGATCACAAAGTTGTATTGCTAGAAATTAACAACAAAAGGTGTGTCAGTAATTCCATCAGCTCCTGGAACTGAACAACACACTTTTAAACAATAAATCGGTAGAATATGAAATAAAAAAAATAAATTGTGCAATTTTGAGAAATGAATGAAAATGAGAACACATTGTACCAACATTTATGGGACACAATGAATGCAGACTACAGGGGAAAATTCATAGCCCTAAATGCCTTCATAACAAAGACAGAGAGACCCAAAATCAATATCCTAACCATCCATCTGAAGGCACTGGAAAAGCAAGAAGTATCCAACACAAAAAGCTCCAGACAAAAAGAAATAATTAAGATCAGAGCAGAAATTAATGAATTGAAACTGTAACACCAATTAAGAAAATTGATGAAACAAAGAGCTGGTTCTTTGAAAAAAATAAACAAGATAGATCAACCCCTGGCCAATTTTATCAAGCAAAAAATAGAGATCCTTAATTTAACAAAATTAAAAATGAAAAAGGAGAAATCACAACAGACATAAGTGAAATGGGAGAATAATCAGGACTTATTTCAAACCCTCTACTCTACAAAACTGGATAATATGGAAGAAATGGCTGAATTCTTGGACACATACCACTCACCAAAGCTAAACTCAGAGCAGATTAATCTCCTAAACAAACCTATAACACCCATCAAGATTGAAAAGTTAATTAAAAACTCCCAAAAGAGAAGTGTTCCAGACGAGGTAGCTTCTCAGCTGCATTCTATCAAACTTTCATGGAAGAACTAAAACCATTTTTTTCTTAAACAGTGCCACACAATCGGAGAACAGGGAAAACTCCCCAACTCCTTCTATGAAGCTAGCATCACCCTAATACCAAAACCAGGCACAGATATCACAAGAAAAGAAAATTATAGGCCTATTTTCCTGATGAACTTAGATGCAAAGTTCCTGAACAATATCCTTGCAAACCAAATTCAACAACACATCGAAATCACTATCCACCTTTGTCAAGTAAACTTCATCCCAGGAACTCAGGAGTGGTTCAACATATGGAAATCTGTTAATTATTACACCACATAAATAAGTTTAAACACAAAAACCACATGACATTTTTGATAGATGCATACAAGGCCTTTGACAAAATACAACATCACTTCATGATCAAAATATTGGAGAGAATAGGCATGGATTGTTTATATCTCAACATAACAAAGGCTATATATAAAGCTCCTAAAGCCCAAATCATACTTAATGGGGAGAGACTGAAGGAATTCCCATTGAAATCAGGAATAAGACAGGGGTGTCCACTCTTACCTCTGCTCTTTACCATAGTACTGGAAAACCTAGCTCAAGCAATAAGACAAGGGAAAGAAATAAAAGGGATACAAATTGGAAAGGAAGAAGTAAAGTTAGCCCTATTCACAGATGACATGATTCTATACATAAGAGGTGAGAACCCCCATCTCAAAACTCTTAAAGGTGATTAAAGCCTTCTGCAAAGTACCAGGATACAAAATCAATGCACAAAATCAGTAGCCTTTCTATATGCAAAAGACAAATATACAGAGAAAGAAATAATTGACATTGTCCCATTTCAATAGTAACAAAAAATAACTTGGAATAGCATTAACCAAGGATGTGAAAGTCCTATACAATGAATCAATGAAAACAAAAGCATTCAAAAAAGAAATTGAGGAAGACTTGGGAAAATGGAAAGACCTCCCATGCTCCTGGATAGGCAGCATTAACATTGTGAAAATGGCAATCTTTCCAAAGGCAATATACAGATTTAATTCAATACCAGTAAAAATACCAAAATTTTTTTTCTTCACAGGCATAGAAAAACTGATCTCTAAATTCATATTGAATGACAGAAGGCCTCGGGTGTTGAAGCATAACCTCAGCAAAAGAAACACCTCCAGAGGCATCACCATACCTGATATAAAGCTATATTACAAAGGCATAATAATGAAACCAACATGGTACTAGCATAAAAACAGGATTATAGGACAATGGAACAGAATCTAGAACACAGACATTGAGCCAAGTAACCAGAGCTACTTGATATTTGACAAAGGCCCTAAGAATGTAGGCTGGAAAGAAGACAGCACCTTCAACAAATTGTGAACAAACTGGATAAAAATGTAGGAAAATGAAACTTGATACACATACCTTGCTGTGCACAAAAATCAAGTTAAAATGGATCAAAGACCTAAATATAAAACCAAAAAGTCAGCTACTACTGGAAGAAAGAATAGGAGGAACTTTCCATGACATAGAAATGGGAAAAGACTTCCTGAATAAACCCCAGTAGCTCATGAGCTTAAACAATCATTCAACCATTGGGATCTCATGAAGCTGAAATTTTTCTTCAAATCAAACATACAACAAGCAGAGTCAATAGATTACCACAGAGTGGGAGAAAATTTTTGCTGGCTATCCAATTGACAGAAGTCTATTTTCTAGCATCTAGAAAGAACTCAAAAACCTAAACAATAAAAAATCAATCCACTCACAAAATGGGGCGATGAAGTAGACAGGGAGTTCTCAGAGGAAGAAAGACAAATGGCAAACATATGCTTAAGGAAATGTTCATCATCTCTAATCAACAGGAAAATGCAAATTAAAACAACTATGAGATTCCACATTACCCCAGTAAGGATAGCAAACAGCAAAAAATCAAATGAAAACACATGCTGGTGAGGATATGGAGAAAGAAGTACCCTCATTCACTGTGGTAGGAATTTAAGGTGGTACAACCAGTATGGAAAGCAATATGCAGACTCCTAAAAAGGTTGAGTTACCAACACAGCCAGTTATTCCTTTACTGAGCACTTACCGTAAAAGCTCCACACTTCAGTTCAGAGAGATTTGCTCAGCCATGTTTATAGCTGGTCAATTCATAATGCCTAAGAGCTGGAATCAACCCAGATGTCCATCATTAACAAATGGATAACCAAGATGTGGTATTTCTACATGATGGAATTCTACACAGCAGTTAGGAAAACTGACACAATGAAATTTGAAGAAAAATGGTTGAAACTGTAACTCTCAGTGAACTCACCCAATCACAGAAATGTAATTGTTGTATGGTATCACTCATCTGTGGCTACTAATCTGAATCTGCCTGAGATGCTGGCATACCTAATAAGCATCTCGAGGGCCAGACAATATGGAGGGTGGGGTGGGAGGGGAAGGCAAGGGTGGGGGTGAGAGACACAAAACTGGACCCAAATGGCAATGGTAACATAAAATTATATATCCTAAAAGACAAACTAAATGGATGAATCTTCATCAGGTCCTTAGAGGGAACACTTGAATCACAGGACCCTGGAGAAGGTATGAAGACTAACCTTAATCTTCTCCTGTCTCTCTCTCTCTCCCTTTCTCTCTCTCTCTTCCCTCTCTTCTCTCTATCTTTTTTATATTACCTAACTATTTCTACCTTCTTTTTCTTGGTGCTGGCCTATAATTCCCAGTACCAGCATGTGGTTAACATCCACAATAAGCTGTTGATCAGAGACACCTACAAGGTTTTCCAAAAGAAGACAGACTTCTGTCACAGTATTTGATGATGCACCAAAGGTTAGTGGTTAAGACCATATTGCTGAAGACACCATATGTTGTTGATATGGAACATGGAGGGACCTGGCTGGAATCTAAAAGAGAGTCAGTCCCCAGACAGCATGTCTAATGCCAGAAGGTGCTACAGGAGCAACTAGGGAAAAATGACCAACATCTGTCCAAGCAACTGGTGCTCTAAGCTACTCAGCAGCAAACAACCTGACCCAAGTGCAATAGTGGCACACACCATGGTGGGTAAGGCTAATGGATCCTCTCAGTGGAACAAAACCCATAGCTGAAATGGGGAAACCAGTCAGAACCATATGCAAAAAAAAAAAAAAAAAAAAAAAAAAAAAAAAAAAAAAAAAGCCTGCTCTCCATTATCAAGATCCCACCAATCATGGGCTACAGGAGGGCCTACTCCAATTAAATTCTCTCTAAAATAACAATGGTTATCCCATTTACCTGGTGCTGACTTCACTCTCCATTGGAGAATTTGTTTCTCTTTTTCAGATAGACACAGATCCTGAGGAGATAATCATCCCATCATACCTCAGCTGGGCCCGAGCTGAAACCAAGAGTAGCTGAGGAAATGAACAAGAGTGCTGCTTTCCTGGTGAACCTGGTACCAGCACAAGGGTGAAGGAGATAGACCCAGAGAACACTCAACTCCTACCAAACCAGATATCCAGAGACACAGAGGCTCCTAAGAACTCATCGCTGGAGTAAACCTAAAACAAACCCAACATAGCTCAGGGACATTTGGGGAAGAGAGGGCAGAAAAGTTTGTTAGAGCCACATGTTGGGACATTATGCATAGGGACATTGCCTCTTACTCATAACTGATGGCTAAGCCCACAATACATGACCCACATTCCCCAATGAAGAGGGTCCCTATAGAGAGGGTAGGACAGGGAGGAGGCTAACTATGGTACCAACATGGTTGTATACACACTTTGTACATAAATAATAAAAAATGAAATGAACTTGAGCCTTCTTTTTCTCTGCTATCTCCACCTCCTGTTAACTACCTACTGTTTTCTTGAAGATGTCATTATTTTCCTGACATTTTGGCTAAAACCTATATTCTCAGTACCCCTCCAGGGATGGAAAATAAGAAGTCTCTGATGGTGGGCTGGAGAAATGGCTCAGCTGTTAAATGTGCTTGTTTGCAAAGCCTAATGACCCAGATTTGATTTTCCAGTATCCAGGTAAATCCAGAGGGCAAAGTAATACATGTGTCTAGAATTCATTTGTAATAGAAGGATGCCCTGTCATGACCATTATTTTTTTGTCTTTCCATCTACATCTCTCTCTCTCTCTCCCTCTCTCTCTCAATCTCTTTCAAATAAATAAATAAATATTTTTAAAAGTCTGTGCTAGATGCTGAGTTCATGGCTGGCCTTGGCTATATGACTGTCTGTCACAAAGCAACACAAAACAAAAACAAGTTTTTTAGGGGACCTAGAGATGGCTTAGCAATTAAGGCACTTGCCTGAGAAGCCTAAGGACCCAGGTTCAATTCCCCCAATATCAATGTAAGTCAAATGGCCATGGTAGCATTTGTGTCTAGAGTGTGTGTGCAGTGTCTAGAGGCACTTGTGTGCCCATTCTCCCCCCTTCTCTCAAATAAATAAAAAATATTTCTTTAAAGTTTTAAAAAACAAGTACCATCAATGTCCTTGCTTGCATTTTCTTGCTCTGTATATATATACATACACAAAACACATACATCTGTGCATATATATGCCTATGTGCATCTGTGATCCATTTTTAACTTAGAGAATCCTATTATAGCTTTTATATCATTAAATATACTGCGCATAAAGAATCATAATGAGAATTTACAATTATAGACTAAATTCATAGAGATGCTTAATTCAAGGGAATATTACCTAAGTGACATAATCATCAATAAACCTCTGTTAATTTTTAGTCAAATTCAAATACTTAATCTATGACTGCACATGAAAAAATAGTCATAGTAATTATATATTATTCTCATAGGGATACATGAATTGGGTATATACTTTATGTCTGGCATAAAAATCTATCAAGAAATCTCAAAAACAATCTTATGTTGGCAGCGTCATGTAGTGATTGGTAGAAGACATTTGCTTAAGAAATTGACTCAGAAGCAATGATACTTATAAAAGTCACAGTTGAATTACTCAAAGTGAAGGCAAATATTTGATACACAAAATGTTCAAAGCCATAAGGTACAAGAGAATGTAATTCAACACTAAAAATCTACAAAATAATACCTGCAGACTGTTTATTTCTTACATTATACCAAATAACACAAAATCACAGAATTTTGTAAAACAAGTACCAAATTCAAGGCACATTAGGCTAGTATGAAAAATGAAAATAACAAAATAGAAATCAATATTACTGGATTGAAAACCTAACAGATCTTATTTAAGCTGAGAAATATAGAGCAGTGATCACAATGAAATGGGCAGAAATTCAAATTAATGTTTGGATTTTATCTAAGATATCAGGTCTCAAGGTGAGTAACCATGCTAATAGCTGAATAAAGGCAAGTTTTTTGAATGCAAAAGCATGACCAAACCATTGGTGTATTGTGAAATCCTCTGAATTTCATAACCAGTAAATTGCTAGGTATGTGTTGCAAGTGTCTATAGGATGTGTATGGGGTAAAGACCCAAATTTGAAGGGTTCTTCTCCAGGAAGCCAATGAAAATTACACAAGACACAGGGAAGCTTGGCTGGAGCAGGTTTCTTAGATGTTGGTGTATGAAAAAAAACAGTGCCTTCTGCCAAATGTACTCAAAGCTCCACAATGTCTTTCTCCACTATAAAATGGCAGCACCAATATTTAAGGGAAAAGGCAAAAATTTACGGTCTGTGTTCACTGTGTAATTTCATTGAAGCCAATGAAATAGAAGAGAAAAAATAATGTCTCTACTCAAATGACAATGCAGATATACTGGCTCAGAGCCTGAAGCTACTATCACATGCTGGAATCTATTAAAAGTCCATTCTATCTTCTCACCGTCCTTTTCTCTTTCCTCTCTACCTCTTCTTCATTCTTTGATGACTTCCAAGGGTTTTTATCTCATAAGGTAAATGCTTAAAAATCAATTATATGAAGCTGAGCATGGTGGTGCACACCTTTAATCCCAGAACTCGGGAGGCAGAGGTAGGAGGATCACTGTGAGTTCGAGGCCACCCTGAGTCTACATAGTGAATTCCAGGCGAGGCTGAGCTAGAGGGAAACCCTACATCGAAACACCAAAAAAAAAAAAAATCAATTATATGGGGCTCGAGAGATGGCTTAGCAGTTGAGGCACTTGCCAGCAAGTCCTAAGGATGCATGTAATACTCTAAAGATCCCACATGAGACAGACATACAAAGGTAAGGCAAGTGCAAGGTCACATATGCCCACTAGGAGGTGTGAGCATCTGGCATTCAATTTCAGTTGCTGAGGGCTTGGTGTACCAATTCTCTATCTCTGCACTCTCTCTCTCTCTTTCTCTCTCTCTCTTGCTCGCTGTCTCTAAAAACTAAAATCAATTATAGGGATAGCTTCATTTAAAGAAAATTAAATGTTTGAAGTACTAAGAAAACATAATTATTAACCTAAATTGTGTCACATATAAAAATGAATAGAAAACACAAATGGGTAACATTCAGAAGATAAAATAAATCATTCATATCCCAAAGAATTAATTAAAAGAATTTTGTAATGGTATATATTGGATGCAATGGAAACAATTCCAATTTACCTCTAAAATAAGAGCAAGGAAAGTGAATAGATTTCTGAACAAAATATATGTAGTTCCAAATAAAGACTGACTCTATCTTTACTTATAATGTATAATATTTGATATTGAGGTTGAGAAAATAATATAACTCAGCTCATGGAAAAAATGAAGGAATGAACTCGTAGATAATTCAAAGAATAATTTATTTTGATAAAAAATGATAAAGTTTCTGGTTCAATTCAACATTCTACAAACAAATATCCATGCTGAAAATCTCTAGTGTACCAACTCTAATGAAACATGTAAAATTTATAACTTTGGAAGTAGTTGGGGAAGTAAAAATTATAAGATTATTATATTACAAATATTCCATTTTCCTAATTGACATGCATCTATTAATATTAAAATTTGCATATCACTTCTAAGATAATGGGTTAAATTATATATCAAAAATGTTTCAGAAAAAAATGAAATTGAACAAATGGGTAGGGACCTTCATATGCAGATTCCAAAATGCATTGTAAAGCTATTGTAATCTTCATAGCAAAAAAGTAATTGCAAGCTGGTTGTGGTGGTGCATGCATTTAATCCCAGCACTTGGGAGGCAGAGGTAGGAGGATCACTGTGAGTTCAAGGCCACCCTGAGACTACATAGTGAATTCCAGGTCAGCCTGAGCTAAAGTAAGACCTTACCTCAGAAAACAAAACAAACAAACAAACAAAAACAACCTAATAGAATACATTAGCAAACTTCGAAAAATAATGCCTGAGCTAGAGAGATTGCTAAGTGGTTAGTGCTAAAGGACACAGGTTTGACTTGGATCAATATGGTAGCAGGTGATAATCAATACCTTGTGATACAATTCATTAACCATAAAAGAATAAGTAACAAGATCCTTAACATTTACAATTTTATTTTTTTTTTAATTTTAGGAGGAAAATTAGTCACAATCAATGTTTGCCTTCATATTAGGTAAGGATTTTTGAATTTTATAAGAAGTAGTCAAATAGAGAAAAATATGAAAATAGGTTCATTAACAGAAAATATTTTTAAAAACTGTATTTGGGGCTCAGTCATTAAAGATGGGTGCTTGCAAAACCTACCAGCCCAGGTTGAATTACCATATTCACATGAAGCCAGACAACTAAAAGAATACATACATCTCACATTAATTTATATTCCTGGAGCTTCCCCAGACACATATGTGTAACTAAATAAATTATTATTAAAATTGTATTCACAAAAGAACAAAAACAAATGTGTAGGATTTTTTAATGAACTAAATTGTATTGCATTAGAACAAATGTAAACTGGTATCAGCACATAGTAAATATTGATTATCTGGATGTTATCTCCCTTGGGGCCATGGAATTTTTCAGGATGATTTGGGTAAGTGGTAGAGACAGAGGTAAAAGGGAGAATCAGGCAGAGCTCTTCCATGAAGGGCTCATTCTAATTTAAATGTATAAAACATTTAGAATAAATAAGGTCTAAGTAAATAACTTAGTGAAGAAGAAAGCACAATTCCCCTGAGGTATATTTTACATATATTCCCTTTGCAAGCATATACACAGAAAGTATGTTGGAGAGGTAAGAATTAGTTATCATGAGAATCAAATTTCAAAGGAAGGTTTGTAACTTCCTCCATGCCCAACCTTACTTTTAATGTGGGCTTCTATAGCTTTAATTATTTTTAGTGTCAACTGGAGAACTGTTGGCAGAATCTGTTGCTTTGCACGTAGTTACTCACTTTCTGAGATTCACTACTGTTGCAAGTAGCTTCACATTGTTGGCATTAAACACCCAGCCAAGAGCAGCTTGTGGGAAAAAAGGGTTTATTTTGACTTACAGCATGGAGGGGAAGCTCCATTATGGCAGGGGGAAATGACAGCATGATCAGAGGGTGGACATTGCTTCCTGGCCAACATCAGGTGAACAACATCAGCAGGAGGTGCGCCAAAAAGTGGTAAGGGGAAGCTGGGTATAACACCCATAAGCCTGCCCCCGCCAACACCCAGCCTCTAGGGGGCTCCAATTCCCAATTTGCTACCAGCTGGGGATTTGGCATTCAGAACAAGTAAGTTTCTGGGGAACACCTGAATCAAACCATCACAACCACATAAAAATACTTTCAAAGTATCCTTGAAAAGGTCCCCCAAAGAAAAAAATTCATACTGCAACATAGGGAAGAAATTTGATGTCTTACTTTCAAAATACATTTTTTGCAAAGCATTTGTTTATTATTATTATCATCATTACTACTTACTGCTAGTAGTAATAGTAGTACACAAAGCATGAGCATTTCCATTGACTATCATCTTCATAATGTTACATTTTGATAAAGATCAACATTATAAATCTGGCAATTAAAAATTATTTGCTACAAACTGTAACAAAAATGAAGGAACAATTTTAAAAGTATCATAAACTTGTTTTTCCTGAAGATTTAAAAAGAGAATCACAGACGTCAGCTAGTTACTGGGATGCATGATTTAATTTCAGAATACTTATAAAATTATGAAATCTTTAATTATTTTATACAAATTATAAATAATAAGCATTTCGTCACAGACTTGTGGTGTGACCCATTGTCCTGGTGTTTCCAGTGCTGTTTTAGTTTTATAACTGAAAGTTCTGCATTATAGGAAACTCCTGAATTTGGGGCAAACCAAGACAGTCAATCTTACGATTTGTACAAAATGGAAAGGTAGGTTAAATAGCAATCTGATGACTATATGCAAAATTTATGAACAACAATGACTGTCAGTGTGGAAGAATTCTTAAACGGCATGGCATATGATTTGAATGCTACTTCTAAAACTCATGTTGAAACTTAATTGCCACTGTAATGGCATTAGGAGATGTGTATATGAAGAGTTGATTAGGTCATCAAGGTACTACCCTTAGGCATGAATCAATGTCCTTATCACTAGTGTGGGATTGTTATCACAAGAATGAACTGAAATAAAAGTGTGTTAGGATTCTTGTATTTTTTTTGTTGTTATTTTTGTTGTTGTTCTTTCTGTTACCTTTTTATAGCTCAAGCATTGTCTTCTCATGTAACATTCTCCTCTATGATATGATGCAGCATGAAGCCCCTCACCATCCTGAGCAGATGTCCATACCATGCTCTTGGAATTCTAACCTTCAACACTGTAATAAATCTTTGTTCTCATTTAACTTTTATAGTTTCGGGTGTTATTCTGTAGCACTACAAAAGGAAAGAATGCTGTATTAGTATAACTTCTCACCAATTCCTTAGAGTCAGGTACAGTCATGCTGATGAAAGATGCATGTATGTGTTCCAATGAGAGAAGTAGATGGAACTAGGATAAATAATAAATAACTAAAATAATAGTTACATCAATAGATCAATCAATAAATATTGTTAGCTCAATATTCTAAAATGGTCACTGTCACCACTGATGGTGATAATTTATAATGGAAGTTCAAATTTAAAAGGAAAAATAATGTTTTTCAATTAGATTTTTGTGTCAAGTCTTTAAGAAGAGATGGCTTACTGATTAAGGCACTTGCCTTCAAAGCCATAGGACCTATGTTCGATTCCCCAAGACCTACATAAGTCAGATGCACAAGGTGGCACATGCATCTGGAGTTCCTTTGCAGTGGCTGAAACCCTGAAGGGCTAACATGTCCATTCTCTCTCTCTCTCTCTCTCTCTCTCTCTCTCTCTCTCTCTATATATATATATATATATATATATATATATATATATACTATTTCTCTCTCAAATTAATAATAAAAATAAAAATATTCAAAAAAAGAATTATCTGATTGAACATCTACATGAAAAGATCTTATGACATGACTAGTGAATCAATTAGTGGACCTTGAGTGAAATTTTCATCAAGCACTGGCAAGTGTAGAAAACACTATAAAGGAAAAATATCAGGGATAAACATAAAATTTTAGTCATGTGGAGAAATGCAAACCTTGGTAAAGAGAAACTGTGTTTATCAACCAAATTTGTATCCTACAAAGTGTTGTTTTGTCATAAAATCTGTTGCAAGGTTTGAGAGGTATGGTTGCAATTTTAAAAACTGAAAAAATGTCACTAAAGCATGTTATAAAAGAGAAATTTCAACTGGTTGCTTTCGGGGGAATAAAATAAAATTAAAATTAAAAAAGAAATGGAAGCTCACAGATATAGTTTATAGACCTATATCTGAGTTTAGAAGTTGTTTAAGTAAACACAAGGGATCTTTGTAGGTGATGATGGAAGAGTTCTGCAATTTGATCAAGGTGTTAGCTTCAGGATTCCATATATAAGAAAATGGCATTGCTTTGTAAAAAAAAAAAATGGTCCATATGCACTTTTACAGAAAATATGTTCCTCCCTGATGACTATCACAAATTTGAAAAAAGATATAAGAATCATTTGGAGAAGAAAATCTGAAACAGATTTTCAACTAACACATAGTAACAAGTTTCATAATCCCCTGCCATTCAAATGAATTATGATGCATTAATAACAGTTGTTTCTATATCTTCGAAAACCATTAACACTGTAGAGTGGACATATTCTGGCTTCCTCAAAACACATTTATAAGTTTGGAGAGATGGCTTAGCAGTTAAGGCACTTGCCTATGTACCCTACAGACCCGGATTTGATTCCCCAGTACTCACATAAGCCAGATGCACAGGGAGGCGCATGCATCTGGAGTTTATTTGCAATAGCTAGAGGCTCTAGCATGCCCATTCTCTCTCGCTCTCTCATAAATAAATGGAAAAAGTTGTGTTAAAATAATTTATGGCTCACCTAGACTTAAAATTGATAAAGCTTAGGCAAGCTATCCCCATATATTTTATCTAACAGTAACATAAACATTATAGTGACTGAAATTAAACCACTTAAACCTAAGTGATTAAACCTAGTGATAACCATTCAATAAAATTATCATAAATAAAACAGAGGTTATCTTTAAAGTCACAAAAATAAAAACTATCATAACTAATAAATGAACTAAAGTTACATGATAAAATATCCATGTAAAATGCATAAAATATAAAAATACCACACTTTACAAAATAATAAGAAACCATATATAAGTATAATGAATTAAATTTAAAACATAATTAAATACTATTGAATATTTTAATTTTTCAAGTAGGGAAAAATAATACATGAAACCTATAAATTAAAAGCCAAGATATAAAGAAATAAAGAGCAAATAAATAAAAGTTTGCATTTAATGTTCATCAAATTAAAAAATCCTAATGTATAAAGACTAACACTCTTCCAGTTAATAGCTAGAAGAAACACAATTCCTGTCACCATATGAAAGAACACAAAATGAATCACAGGTCAAAATGTAAAAGCTAAATATATAAACTCTTAGGAGAAAGTAATACTCATGAATATCTTGTCTTATATTTTTTATGAGTTTTATAGCTTCAACTGCTGAATTTATAGTTTCACATAATTATAGCACATTATACCACTCCCAGGACAAGGACTCCAACCAACAGAGCTCACTAAGATTGCAAGCATGGGAGTCCAAGTTTGGCTTTTCATGTGTGCTAGGGATTAATCTCAGGTCCTCATGGTTGCTCTTACCCTCGGAGTCATCTCTCTTGTCTATATTTTCTTCTTTAAATGGGTCATACTTCCCTTTTTTTTAAAAAAAAAAAGTGTCTTAATGTTCCTTTGGAAATCAGAAATTTCAGGTATTCTATTGTTAGGGTTCTACTTTTCCAATTCAAAGTAATTTATACTTCCTGGGTAAATATTGCTTTTGTAGTTTTGATTATTGCTGCTTATTTGATTGGTCATTTTAATGGATTATTCAGTAGATTGTTTTATCAAAAATATTTAGCCACTGAAAGTTCTGCCACCGTTGTTTTATTTCTTTTGCTAATAAACTTGAGTTTTTTAGTTGTCACACTTTTACCATATAATTTACTGATTAACCATGGATTTCTTTAAATATCAACCTCTCCTATCTCCTAGGAATGTTGTTTTCTATTGAAGTCCAAAAGAGGGCAGAACTAATCATTATCACCATTGTTATCAGGTTTTGGTTACTGTACCATTCAGATTGATCTAACTGACTGTAGGAGTGAACACCCAATTAACATATCATAAATTCCACTGCCATAAGTGAGATCCAACAGTTTATCTTCACATATCATTTTCCATTTGTTGTATGGCTCTTTTTAATTGGTAGAGTTGTGATTTTTACAATTGGTTTTATAATTTTCATCGTTTTACAGGGAGAAGAAGTACACCACAGTCCTCACTCCTTTCAGGTACTTGATACATAAAGGGATTTTTCTTGAATATTATGTTTAAGCAGAAAGTAACATTTAGGTGCTTTTCAACTCAAAGTTTACATGCTTCTGTGGCATAAAATGTTCTCTAATAAAAAATGTCTTTTGTGCACTTTAATTTGTTATTGTTTGGATAACAGTCAAACATGATAACAGCTAAATAGTGAGAATTAGTAGTACTTTATCAAATAATGCCAATAAATGCTTTCCACTTCTTGAGGAAGTTATTTAAAAAAGATTTCAATTGTGAAATCATCTTCCAATTCAACTTATTTTGATTTTATTACCATTATATCTCTGTGAAAATGATCCTCAATACTTTGAAGAAATCACAGAAATAAATCTTTTCACTAGTTTATATAAAAGGGAAGCCTATATGTGAAAGCCTTCTGCAGGGTTAACAGCAGGCCAGGCCATACACAATTAATTTTCCTCAGTCTCAAAACCCTCTTTAGTTCTACCCACAATTTATAGAGCAGGGCTAGAGAAAGTGTGATTTATGGTTAAATTAAATATAATACGTTTATTTGGTACAAAAAAGCAAATAAAAGTAAAATGTAGGAAAGCAAAAAGAAGTTTTAGTTTCCAAATTTATCATTTGTCATAACTTATTTCATTTTAGGCATGAAGATACAGTTTTGACTTTTTCATACATATATAACAAACCAGAAATAGAGCTTACCACCTGACAATTAGATATACTAGATCTTATATTTTTTCTGACCCTTATTATCAAAAGTCTATGTATGCAAAAATAGTGATGCAGTCAAGTTTGCATTGCTGGCCAAAATCTCCTGACCAAGAGTATTTTGTGGGAAGAAGGACTTATTTTGGTTTACAGACTCAAGGAGAAGCTCCATGATTGCAAGGGAAAACGATGGTATGAGCAGAGGGTGGACATCACACCCTGACCAACATAAGGTAGACAACAGGAACAGCAGAATGTACACTGTCAAGGGGACATTGGCTATAATACCCATAAGCACGCCCCCAACAGTACACTGCCTCCAGCAGGTGTCAATTCCCCAAATTCCATTAGCTGAGAACCTAGGATTCAGAGCACCTAAGTTTATGGGGGGTCACCTGAATTAAACCACCACAAATAGATAAAGAGAGGCAGGCAGCTGCTGACTTATAGCTCTATTCTTTCCAAGGCCACTAGAACAATGATCTCTCTGACTAAGCCTAATGTAATCCTTAAAAAATCAGTGAACAAAACAAAAGAAGAACTCATTACAATAATTCTAATTACCATAAGAACACCATGCCGAGATTCATCCAAACATTGAGCAAATGCACGACACACATTATAGTTGGGATTGCTAGAATAGATAGAATATTTTCCACATAACACTGAATAGTCTAAAGACCCTCAACTCAACTTTCCTAAAGCCATTTCAGATATCATATAGTCCATTAGGGGTACTTTGATGGCTAATAGACATTTTGTGGACAAAGTAGTGTGTGCATCTGTGCATATATGTGTGAGTATGTATAATGGTCCTTGTAATAGTGACTTTAGTCCAGTCAGTGAATAACCTACTCAGTCAGTAGTTTATGTGTTTATACTCCATTGAACTATGCAACCCACTTCAGAGCTCAGTTAATAACTCAACTACTTTCTGGAAAGAGAAAATTCTCATAGTACTACAGCGATTTGAGGCAGCCACTTTTCTTTGGGTTTCTTATAAAGTGAGTCCAGTTTTCTGTATCTACCTTTGCACCAAAAGAGCATGCCAAAAAGTAAAGAACAGAAAACTACTTACCTTCTTGCATTTCAAGAATAAGAACATATTTATCTTTAAACTTATTTATATTATTTTCATATCTCTTATACACACTTTATTTTTTTCAAAAGAAAGTATCACTATATTGGGTCACTGTATTCATCAGTGTTCTCTAGAGGAACAGAACTGCTAGAATGAATTATTTTAAAAGGGGATTTATTGGATCAGCTTACAGTAGTCCAATAGCAGTTGCAGGCCAGAGAATCACCGAACCTGGTAGTTGCTCAGTCCTCGTGGCCAGATGCCTCAGCAGTCCCGACCCGGCACTGCAGATGGTGCAGGAAAGCCTGGAGGCTTCCTGAGGAGCCGCTGGGCTTCAATCCACGGGGGTCTTCAGTTGATGCTGGTCTTTCATCCGCACTGGTCTTCAATCCATGCTGGAAGGTAGCAAGCAGCTCCGGCAGCCAAATGGAAGGAAGGGAGGAAGGGACTCTTTTTACCCAGAGCTTCCTTCTATCAAGTGCCCCTCTGGGCGGGGCCACCCATTCTGGAGGAAGGGCTCACCCTGGGGGAAAGACTTCCTCCTTTAGTTGATCCTTCCTAGAAGCAACCTATGGATTACTAAACAGATCAAGTTGACAACACCTTAACTATCACAGTCACTGTTTTGAAGGTTGGAACAATAAAGAGATAATTTTATTTGACAAATCCGTAGCTTATGACTTCAAAATAATCGATGGATGATCTTACTAAGTGCTGTAACAATTCAAAGGAACTTAGAAATAACCATAGAAAATACAATTCATATGTAGTCAAATTAAAAGTAATTTGATTCAGAGGCAAAGCATCAAAGCTTTATTATACAATATCTTTCTTTTGCATACAGTTCTATAATCAATGTTTTGTTATGACTTCTCCCTTAGCTATGGTCTTGGCAAATTCTGGGCCTAGTAAACTCAATCACATTTACAGTCAAGACCTTGCATAAATATCATGTTCTGTCTCTTTTTCAACTAGACTCAATCTTAAGGTACTTGCCAATTTAGATGAACCTAGTTGCTTCTACAACAAAACTAATACGAGATTTCAAAGGAAAAGAGGCTAAAACCTCAGAATTTATTATCTCTTTACTATGTTATTCTAAATTACACTGATCTGAAATTGATGCTGATTTGTTCTGTGAAGGGAATTAGTATCTCTGAGCCTATGAAGAACAGACTCCTTTAACTCCTATCTTACAAATTTCTTCAATGCCAACATTTTAAATTCTGATGACTTAAACCCATAAATATAATATTTTAATGTGACTTGTTTACTATACATTTTGTATATTTAAAATTAATGTACTCATTGATTAAACAAATAGCAATTGGGCACCAATTGTAATGGGTGGTGAGAATATGATACTGCAAAAACATGTTTTTCTTTTCTTTTCTGAGCTTAGCAATTAACAGAGAATTTAAGGCTATGTGAGTAAAACTCAGTAGTAAAACCTGCATTGCACTCAGAAAAAATGTTTAATTTTAGTCATGTTTTATTTAAGCAGATTTTTTCAACTGACTCTCATACTGTACTGCTTGATGAATAAGGCAGAGCATGACCCCTGTACTCATGGAGCAAATTTTGTATCTTACTTCCTCATACTGGTAAAAGTTTGATGATATGGCACTTCAAATGAACTCTTGCTTTGAATTCTCTGTAGCTTCACATGTACAAGCTTGGCAAAAATAGTGACAGAGAAATTTTATGAAGAACTAGTGAAATATTATCAGTAGGGATTATAGTCCTAGGGTACCACATTTATATATAATCTTACTGTTACTTTAAAGGTTTATTTGTTCATATTTCTTTACTGTTTTAATTTTAAGTGCCAAATCAGGAAGGTATAAATCTACAAATAGTGAATTTGGAATGCCTTATGTAACCAAGTGGACATATACAAGGAAATTGCATTAAGAACTAGAATGTGTGTATTATTTCTCATTTCTACACATTACTGTGCTTCTGCACCAAGAAAGGTTATATCAATTTCACAGATTTCATATTTTGATTCCAACCACTTAGCCACCCTAACTGGTTATTCCTGTGTTATATATTTACATTTCTAGCAGTGAGTATGTAATTAACCTAAATCTGACGATATATTAAATTCTAATCAAATCAGTCATGATCAGATGATTGTGGGACACATAATTTCTGGGAGCCAAACTCTCTGGATGGAAAAGAAGTCAGTTGGATTTTGTGTTAAATGAATATTCCTGTGTAGTTCTTACGCTACATAGCAGTAGCAACTGCAACAGTAGTAATGACAACTGATCTCTTCTAACTGCTTGATTATAATGGAGGCAGTAAAATTCTAAAATTTCCAGGGTTGTGATGTGGGAAATAAATAAATAAAATGTAGGAAGACGTGTAAGGCAATGACACTCTTCAGTGTGATACTATAACTGAGGATACATATCATTTTCATTTGTCAAATCCTATAAATGTCTTTTTCTTTCTACTTTCACCTTTTTCCCACTTTTACTTTCACCTCATCCTCTATTTTCTCTGTTTTTCCATTTCCTTTTTTGTGTCCACCGCATTGTAATTGCTTAATTGATTAAGAAGCCAACTTGATATATATCAAAAAAATGTCCCCTATGATTCTTCTTCCTTCCAAGCATCACTGTTTTGAACCTAAATGATGGTGTACATAATTACCATGGAGATTCATGGTTCATATGTGTGACTTTGTGTGTGTGTGTGTGTGTGTGTGTGTGTACATGCATGCATAGTGTGGATGTGCATATGTGTGTTTCTTCTGGCTAAATTTATAGTATTGTGACTGATAGGAAAATTGTCTATCCAGTGTGTATGTGTGTGTGTGTGTGTTTCTAGGGATTGAACTCAGTATTGTGAATGGTAGAAAAACACCACTGAACTTTTACCCCAAGACCAATGTTTCTTTCCTTTTAAAGTCAAGAGAGAGGGATGGAGAGATGGCTTAGTGGTTATGTGCTTGCCTGTGAAGCCTAAGGACCCTGGTTCGAGGCTCAATTCCCCAGGACCCACATTAGCCAGATGAATAAAGGGGCACATGCATCTGGAGTTTGTTTGCAGTGGCTGGAGGCCCTGGCATGCCCATTCTCTCTCTCTCTCTCTCTCTCTCTCTCTCTCTCTATATATATATATATATATATATATATATATATATATATATATATATATATATACCTGCTTCTTTCTCTCTCTATCGCTCTCAAATAAATAAAAATGAACAAAAAAATAAAGTCAAGAGAGAAATACAATTGTAAACGTTGAGTGATATGTTTTTTGAAAGAATTAACACATTATTTTCTTTCATTTAAGTCTATTTTTCTTGCAGGACCATGATTCAGCCTACTGCCTTATAGAAGCTAGGCATATGTGATCACACTGACATATATACTCAACCCTTTCAATTATGCATGTGATGCTATTAATGGTTTTTATATTTAAAGTTCTATGTGTTGGAATTTCTATACTTTTTACCGTTATGTTAAATATGTATTGAATATATAAGGTCTAAAATGGCTACTACAAACAAAAATGAATTTGGAGTACAAAATAACTACTTTGTCAGTGAAGAACCAAGTAGGAAAATATCGAGTATTTTTCTAGTGACTAGCACATGAAAAAGATTTATAAATCTATTCAGGAGATTTAAGATAAAATCTTTTTTTTAAAAAAAAAAAACAAATATGCGAAATGAATGCCTCTGATTCCCACCTTACTTTGTTAGTTGTTGCTTAAATAATACAGATAAGACCAAACTAAACAAATTAAATGATAGTGGAAAAATAAAACTATTTTGTTACATTAATGGTTAAAAGCACTCTAAATTTAACATTAGCCATTCCTAATTTGCATAATAAAAAGGAATATCAATTAAAAATTAAAGTCAATATATATAATTGCCTGAACTATTTTTTCATGTAAGTGTGCAATTAGCAGCAATAAGACAGAATTTAATCCAACAGAACAAAATGTCTTCTCTAAAGATACAGTACAGAGAGCAAACCCAAGTGATCCTTTGAGGTTTTTATAATTTTTGTATATTAAAATTACTCCCACTTGGCTCACTCTTAATGATGGCCTAATTTCTAGACACTTTTTAAGGCGAATTATAAATACTTGTTAAGGAGTTAAACACAGGCAAGAAAAGTAGATTAAAAACACTTAATTAAATTATCTGCATTTCCTGAGTATAAATGCATTAACTCTTTACTAATACAGAAAATGTCCATAGTATTTTGACTTATTTCTCCAACTTCCTAAAATTGATATTTAATTTTTTAATAATTACTTCATACAGTTAAAAAGTTAGGACAATGTTTCACTCTTATGACTAGGCAACTTAGATTCTCAAATATGTTTCTAATGTTTCTTTCTCATAAGTAAGAAAAAAATTGAAATATATATTTACATGCATCCAGTTTATTACACAAAAGTTGCACATATACACCATATACATATATACATATAAATGTGTATTAAATAGCATCTACATTTGCATCAACAAAATATAATTCAACAAAGAAAAGATAGTTCTTGCTAATAAGCTTTGAAGTAAGTACACTTTCCTTAAAAGAAATCCTAAATTTTAAATCTCAATATTAAGACTATTATAGTCTTCTATGTGAACATGCATGTATAGACAGAAAGGTTGGGAGAGAGGGGGAGAGAAAAGATAAGTACCATATACATATATAAATATGTCATAGACTTATTTTTCTAGCTGCATAATAATTCAGTGTGCGGAACTATAATAGCTTATAAAATGTTTCCTAAATTAGATATAGATATTTAACTATTTAGTGGAACAAATGTTGCCATGCATAAACTTGTATGAAGGTTGATTTTGTATATATGTGAATTTTTAGGTATATTGGCATATCTATAAAATAAGTTTCAATCATGGGCTGCAAGAGGGCCTACACCTATTAAATTCTCTATTAAAAAAAGTAAGGGTTATCTCTTTTTCCTGGTGCTAACTTACTCTCCGTTGGAGAATCTGCTTCTCTTTTTCAGATAGATGTAGATCCTAAGGAGAGAGCTGCCCCATCATACCTCCAAAGGGCCCTGGCTGAAACTAAGAAAAAATGGCGAAACAAGGAAGGGTGCTGTTTTCCTGATGAACGGGATACCAGCACAAGGGGGAAGGAGATCAACACAGAGAAAAATCAACTCCTACCAAATCAGAGAGCCAGAGCCTCAGAGGCCCCCAACACCTTGTCACTGAAGCATACCAAAAGTGAACCCAACATGGCTCAGGGAAATTTTGCAGAAGAGGGGGTGGAAAGAATGTCAGAGCCATATGTTGGGTCATGATATGCAGAGACATTTAGCTTACCCATTAACTGTGGGCTAACTCCACAATGCATGACCCATACACTTCAACAAGGAGGGCCCAAGGGGAGGGGTAGGTCACGGATGAGCCTAATAATGGTACCAAACTGACTGTATCTCCTGAATACAAAACTAACTAATAAAGAGAAAAAAATAAGTTTCAAAATGTAGGTCAAAAATGAATGCATTAGTATATTTTTAAACATTATCACTATGTTCTTCACTTTATAGCATGTTTCTCAGTGGTCTTGGCAATAAGACACAATTTGACCTTTGAATTTTGCTCATTTAGTTAAAATATTATAATTTATGTTTGTCATACTATGATTGAATTTAAGCACATTTCACATTTAAAATTCAATGGTAATATAAATCTGGGTAATCTAAATTCACATCCTTTCCTTTTTTATTTCATATCTTTTGTATTAACAAAATGAACCTTTTTATATGGGTTCCAATCATTGTCCATGATTGTCATTTATCTTCGAACTTTGCTTTCAGTAATTTAACTTTAGCAGCACAAAAATAATTAACATTTATGTACTCAAAGTATCATACTCTTAAAGATACTATTATAGAAAAAAGCATATTCTCCTCAAATCTTCTACATATGAATATTGGAGATACAGTCTTTAAAGAGGAAATTAAAGTCAAGATAGACCTTATTTCAATGATTGGTCTCTTCATAAGAACTTTATGGATACATAAAAACATGCAGTGTGAACACCATGTGAAGACAAGGAGTAGAACATTCAGAACCCAATAGCCTCCACAATAGTAAGAGGGTGAAGTTTTTGTTGTATAATCCACCCAACACAACCTATGGTAATTTGGTAAATTGACCTTAAAAAACTAATATAGGTACATTTAAGATGCATGTGTAAGATGAAAGATTTTGGAATTATTTAGGAAGTATTAAGGTTAACATTATCTGAGAGATAAAATATTCTTTTTTAAAATATATTTTTATTTATTTATTTATTTGAGGCAGCGGGAGGGAGAATGGGCACACAAGGGCCTCCAGCTGTTCAAACAAATTCCAGAGACATGCTCCACTTTGTGCGCCTGGCTTACATGGGTCCTGGGGAATCAAACCTTGGTCTTGTGGCTTTGCAGGCAAGCGTCTTAACTGCTAAGCCATCTCTCCAGCCCAAGATAAAATATTCTTGACAAAGAAAGTGCATGGTGGTACATGCTTTTGTCCTAGTTTTGGAGATGATGAGGCAGGAGGATTGTAAGTTCAAGATCAGATAGGGTTATATGGGAAAATTATGTCTTAAAAAGCATTGATAAATATATGTAATAAATAACAATCCAATTGCTTAGAAAAATGTATTTGATTTCTGTGAACTTTCTAAAACAGATGTAGAGACAGAGTTCACCATCCCCATATATCATATTCTATTTTACTTCCACATTTCATCCTATGGTATTTTCTTCTGCATGACTGGATCTTTCATTCCTCTTTCTGTTGCAAACCACATTTAACCATTCATCACTCTGGAAGCATCTCACCATACATTTTGGTTTGAAAAATTTCCATTTATTGTGAACTTAAGGGCATTTACAAAAATGGAAGTTCAACAAAAACAGTTATTTTAGGGACCATACTTGTTAATAAGTGCCCTTTCAAACTCTCTGCACATAAATTAAAGTTATTTAAAATGTATCAATTTAATTAATAGATAATCTTAATAAATCAAGTTAGTAAAATAACTTCAACATTTTACAAAATTAACAGCTGCTTTTTTATTTTTAACAAAAGTAGTAAGTCTAAAAGGGTTTTCTCTATTACAAGTCAAACAATTTTAAGTAGAATTATTAAAGTATGTCTTTGAAATAAAGTCAGTAAAGGGGAAAATAAATAGTGTCAAATGCACTGACAATAGAGAAATCTGAATTAGAGAAAGCCCCAAATCAGATAAAGCCTCAGGAAAAAGAAGAGCTTGGCCATAAGGATGGTGGGATGACTCAGCATTTGAAAGCCCTTGCTTGCAAAGGCATTTGGCCTGGCTTTAATTCTACAGCACCCACATAAAGCCAGATTCAAAGTGGTACATGTGTGGCACACATGTACTCATATACACGCATATGTTTGTTTCCTCTTCTGTTCGTTAGGGAAAGGACTCACTTGGTCACAAGTGGACTTGGAACCCTCAACAGACCAGAAATCTTAGCCTCCTAGATGACAGGATTAAGGGTGTGAGGCAAGACACATTCTAAGGGTCTGTGACTTTGTTAGAGGATCTGGCTATCATAATACCTACTCTTGCATAAATACTCTGTGCTGTTTTTCATTGAATGTGTACAATGTTTAGCTAGATTTTAGAATCTGTCTGTATTTTGTTCCACCCAGCCTAAGTGAATACTCTCATAGCAGGCAAACCCAACATCTAGGGTCACTTTTGTAGTTACTCTGAGAGTCTTAAGAGCCACACCTAGCACCTCAAACTCCTAACCTGAAGATATATAACATCACACTTGCATTAAATAAATCCTAGATGCAAAAATATGTACATTATAACACAAGAAACACCAAAAATCAAGACACTATAAATCCACCAAAAAGTATTAATGCACTAGAAGTGACCTCCAGTGAGACTGATTTAGAGGAAATGCTTGAGAAAGATCTCAAAAGAATGATTATAAGTATGTTCAAAGAAATCAAAGACAAAGGAAATCAAATAAACTATATTTAAAAATAACTTGTCCAGGAACTTTCTGTTACTACCTCTTGCCATAGTATTACTCATACTTATTAATGGTTAAATGACTGTTGGTGAATTAAAATGAACATTGCTTAATATTTCTTAGAGTCTAGAACCATGGAAATGACTTATTATTGCTGATAAAATGTAGTTAAACAAGATCTTGATGCATAAACCTTTAGTTTTATGGTTTGAATACAAAATGCAACAGACAGGTTCACTTTGAAGGCTTAGTTGATAGCTGAATGGCTATTTGGAAGTGAATGGCTGCTAAATGTTCTAATACAATCAATGGATTCATCCCTTGATATATTAATAATATGATATTATTGGGAAGTAAGTAAAGAATGAGAAGGGTCACCTACTTAGAGAAGGGGGTCACTGAGGGTATACTCTGCAAAAATATACATTACCCAGGTCTCTTCCCTGTTTGTTTTATGTCCTGTCTGCATGAAGTGAATGGCTTTGCTTCCTTCCGTTACATCCGGCATGATTTTCTGCCATGCCAAAAATACCAGAAACATGGGGACATGCTCTGAAATCACTGGAACTGTGAACCATAGCAAATCTGACCTCCCTTAAACTGTATCTCTCACATATTTGGTTACAGTGGGAAAAAGCTAACAAACACATATGTGACATTAGTATTGTTTGAAGTCTGGTATAGTGTACATTGAACTGGACTAGAAACCTGCAATAAATTATACATAATAACCGCATGATTGATTAAGATCCTAGACAAATAAACATAGAAAGTACTCATTTATAAGGAGAGCAGGTTTTACTCATCCCATTGTTAAAAAAAAAAGAACTACTTTCCGCTTAAAGCTCTTGCTCAAATTTTAATGGAATTAAATTTTAAATTCTCAACTTACCAGTTTTGTCATACTGAAGCTGCTTAAAGAGTTGTGCACTATTTCAATTTTAAATAATTTAGTTTATATTTACTTAATTTTTGGCATTCAGAAGGTTCAAGTCTGAGGAAAAATCAAGTTTAGTATTTTCATTTTATAAAGAAGCCCTGAGAAATAAAGTTAAGAACTTTGTTCAGTTCTTTATCCCATTTTTGGGGGGTTGTTTGATATTTGGTAATTCATTTCTGAGTTCTTTGTAAGTTCAAAATACTAATCCTCTGTTAAATGTATAGCTAATAAAGATGTAATCCCATTGATTCAGTTGACATTTTTCTTTGTTTTCCAACATCATTTTAGTTTTACATGACCCCAGTTTTATAGTTTTTCTTTATTTCACAATCAGGGTTATATTCAGAAATTATTTTCTTAAGCTTTTTTTTCTGGCAGTCTTCTTAAGTTTTCCTTTAGCCATTTTAGAGTTCTAGATCTTACATTGAATTCCTTGAACCATTTGAAATTTGTTTTGTCAAGGTTAAAGATAAGGGTCTAGATTCATTCTGCTAAATGTAGACATTCACTTTTCCTAGCAACACTTGTTGAAAATAGTATCTTTTGTCAAATGTGTGTCTGTGGCATCTTTATCAAAAATCGGGTGGCTTCAGTTAAGTAGACTTATACCAGCATCTTCTAGTCTGTTCCATTGGGCTACATGTCTATTCGGTGTGCCAGGAAAGCAGAGAAAGCTTTTGACAGATGGTGGTGACTACTGGGGAGACTTAATACTTGTCAATGTGCTGAGAATAAGTGAAGCTTGAATGCTCAGTTATAAATGAGATATTTTATCATATCCTCCAACACTCAGGAAACATAGCAAAAGAGAGTAGAAGGAAGTAAAGAACAAGAGAATATTGAGAAGTGCTTTGGGAAACTATCTTCCAGTTACAAAGTGACTGTTACATTATGACCTCACAGTAGCTGTGGGTACCTCTACAAGACCTTCCAAAAATTGATCTCATTAACATTTCAATATAAATGGTGGAGGAGGATGAGGAAAAAGTACCAAAACAAAAGTGGTCAAGTTGGAAAGGAGTTCAGTGAAAAGGGGTAGGTAATGAGGATATAAAAGATGGTACTAGAATGGCATCATCATAAGTCCCATTATGTTCTACTATGAAAATAATCATTATAATGTTTTAATTAAAAAAATGGTAAAGACAACTATCATGGACATAGTTCTATCTTCTTTTTTGTATTTTTGTATTTTTTATTTTTTGTTAAGGACATCTTTTTATCAATACATCATGTGTTGGTACCATCTTTTCCCTGCTCCCTGGCCCCATTCCACAGTAGGCCCTCCTCAGTGGGGTAGGTGGTAGTACCCATTGGGTTGTGGGTATGTGTTGTGGGAGCAGCACTCAGTCGGGGGAGGGGGGAGGCAATGACTCTGGCCATGACATCACAACCTGTGGTTCTTACAATCTTTCCACCCCCTCTTCTGAAAAATTTCCTGAGCCTTGGTGGGGGTGTTTTAAGTCTACTTCAGTAATGAGCTCTTAGGAGCCTCTGGATTTCTGTTTTGGTAGGTGTTGAGTATCTTCAGCATCCTTCTCCTTCACCCTGGTGCTGATTGTCAGGCTCACCATGGAAGTAGCAATCTTACTTGTCTCCCCAATTCCTCTGTGGTTTCACATGGGCCTTGGATGAACTGCAAGGTCTCACTACCTTCTGAAAAAGAAAAATAGATTCTCCAACAGAGAGTGAAGTCAGAATAGGTTAAATTGGATAAGTGTTATTAATTTAGGGAGATTTTGATGGATGTAGACCCTTTTTTATCCAAGGACTAGTGAGAGCTTGACATTGGAGAGCATAATCTTTGTCTCTACTGAATTTAGATCTGGTTACCAGTTCCAGATATGGGTTCCTTTCCAATGAGTGGATATCTTAGCCAATCAGCAAGCCATTGGTTCCCCATGAAGGCTGTGTTCTACCATTTGACTGGTGTGTACTTCTTGTCTTGCTGGTTGCTTCCCTGTGGTTTAAATGCCTGCTTGCTCACACTGTTGTTGGCCACTTTTTCCCAGTAACTCTTGTCGTGCTTTCCAGCATTTGATGGGCTGTCTAGGGACTGGATCTCTTCTGAATTCCAGCAAGGTCTCTCTGTATTCTGTGTTGGTAGTGTATGGTGTCTTCAGCAATGGGGCCTTACCATTTACCTCAGGCAGGTAATCAAGTGCTTTGACAGAAGCCTCTGTTGTTTATGGGGACCTTGTAGGTCTCTCCAATCAACAGCTCAGTGTGGGTAGCACTAATTTCTGGTACTGGGAATTACAGGCCAGAGCCAATTTTTTTTAAGGTTAGGCTTCATCCCATCCTTTGTAGGGCCCTTCTTTTCAGGCACCTCCCTATATTCCTGTTGCACTATAGTCTACTTTCAAGGACAAAAGTTTCTATGGTACCAGTTTATGTTGGGTTTAGTTTTGTGTTTATTTCTCTCCAACCCTTCTATCCCTATTGTCTAGACCTCAAGATGCCTTTCTGGTATGCCAGCAACTCAAGGGGATACAGGTTAGGAATTGCAGATGAGTGAGAACATGATGTGTTTCTCAATCTGTTATTGTGTGTGTTCACTGTGTATAATATGTTCTAAGTCCATCCACTTTTCCTACAATTTTCATTATATTGTTTTGTTTTTCTTACTGCTAAGTAGAATCCCATCATGTAAATGTACCACAACTTTGTTATCCATTCATCCAATGATGAACACCTGGGTTGATTCCAGTTCTTAGCTACTATGAATTGAGCAGCAGTAAACCTGTGTAGCAGACAGGTTCAAGTTCACTGAGATGAACTACCAGACCAGGCACAGATAGGGAAGAAGGGAATTATTTAAGCTTACAGATCCAGGGGAAGTTCCATAATGGCAGAAGAAGCTGGCTTACCTTCACAGATCCAAGCAAAGAAAGAGAAACACAAGCCTAAAAGCCAAAAGCCACATAGCACAGCACACTTCAGGAATTCCAGCTAGGCACACTTTGGATATCTTTATATTGAAATCTCAAACCCACAATCACACCTTAAGAGCCACCAGGTGACACCACCTCCAGCCAGGAGGCTGCAGATCCAAAAACTACAAATTAATAAAACACTGAATATATTATATTGGGGACCATCTGTTCAAACTACTACATTCTGCCCCTGCCCCCCATATATTCTTAACCATTATACATTGTAAATTGTACTCAGTTCAATTTCAAAGGTTCCCCACAACCTTGACCAAATTAAGATAGTAAGTCCTATAAAATTAAACAAGTTAAATACTTCCAACATATAAAGGCACAAGGTAAACCCTTTCAACTGGTATAATTCATAGCAAAGAGAGAATAAAACAATGCAAATTCAGCCACCATCAAACAAACATAAAACTTCTGCAGTTCAAGTTCAACATAACCAGAGCCTACCAGTCTCCGGATTTTCCAATTCCACCGCTCCAGCTGGGCAGAGTAGCCAGGGAAAATTTCCATCCTAGGCCAACACTGCATGCTATGGTAGCCCTTGCATAGTCCTGGTACATCCGAAACATCTTCAGGTCTTTATAAACCACGGTCCAACTACCAGAGGCTCTTTCAGCCTATCAGGGTATCATGGCCTGCCTCATGCTGCATCTCGGCAGCAGCTCCTGGAACCATGTGCAATTCACAAGCACTCCTCACATTTTTCATGCTTCTGAAACCAATACCAGGTGTGCAAGACACAGCCATATTATTAATTCAGGGACTAAGTAAATCATAACTTGAAAAGCATGTTCCTTCTCCAGTCAACTCTTTCCAAAAGACTTTGCATTTCTAAGATAGTCTTTCTTCAGGCATCCTTTCCATTGTTGCTTTTTTTTTCTAGGTAGGGTCTCACTCTAGCTCAGGCTGACCTGGAATTCACTATGTAGTCTCAGGGTGGCCTTGAACTCACAGTGATCTTCCTACCTCTGCCTCCTGAGTGCTGGGATTAAAGGTGTTTGCCACCACACCTGGCTCCTTTTCCATTGTTTTAGTGTAAAGCAGTTGGGTTATCTTCCTTAAGATTGCTAAAATGTTTGACAATAGCTGGTTCAGTAACCTAAGACCAAACTCAGGGCTGGAAATTTTAACTTAATTTTAACTTGCTTGAGGTTTTCCAGGTTAAAAATATTAAATCTCTCAACCTAACTATTTTTAGCCAAGCACATCAGTCCATTACCAATTTAAGCTTGATCAAACTCTCTGGGCATGGGCAGCAGAATGCAGCCAGCCCTATGCCAGTAACCCAGTTCCAACAAAGTCCTCTGAAGTTTTTGCTTCCCCTTAGAAAGTTCATAAAGCAAGCCTTGAAGTTCAATGCTGTCTGCACTTAGCATTCTCAAACTCTCATCAGAATAGTACATAAAACTTGGCTTACCACTCCAGAAGGCGTCTTCATTTGCAAGCATGCATGACCCATATACCTCAACAAGGAGGGCCAAGGGGAGGGGGTAGGTCACGGATGAGCCTAATAATGGTACCAAACTGACTGTATTTGCTGAATACAAAACTAACTAATAAAGAAAAAAAGAAAAAAGAAAGAAATTGAGGAGGACCCTAGCACATGGAAAGACCTTCCATGCTCCTGGATAGGTAGAATTAATTAATAGTAATCCTACCCAAAGCAATATAGAGATGTAATGAAATGCCAATAATAATTCCAGCATCATTCTTCACAGAGGTACAAAAAATGATCTCAAAATTCATGTGTAATTGCATCAGGCCTCAGATATCCAAACATATCCTCAGCAAAAGAAACACCTCTGGAGGTATCACCATACCCAATCTAGAGCTGTAATTCAAAGGCATAGTAACAAAAATAGCATGCTGCTTGCACACAAACAGAAATATAGACCAGTGGAACAGGGTTGATGACCCAAACCTTAGGTTAAGTAGCTACAGCTACTTGGTCTTTGACAAAGGTACCAATAATATAGATGGAGTGAAGATAGCACCTTCAAAAATGGTGCTGAACAAATTGGATCAGCACATGTACAAAAATGAAACTACACCCACTCTCATCATATACAAAAATAAACTCAAAATGGATTAAAGACCTCAATATAAAACCTGAGGAACTCTTCATGATATAAGAGTGGGGAAGAAGTTCCTGAACAATACCCTAGTAGCCCAGTAAATTAAACAATCTCTCAACCAATGGGATCTCATGACACTAAAATGCTTTTGTGCCAACAAACATAGCATACTGAAAGCCAATAGATTACCCACATAATGGGTGAAAATTGTCACCTTCTATACAACTTCCAGAGGTCTAATATATAGAATCTACAAAGAACTCAAAAACTAAACAATGAAAAATCAAACAACACACTCAAAAAATGAGGTAGAAAACTGATTAGGGTGTTCTCAGGGGAAGAAATACAAATGGCTAACACACACTTAAGAAAATGTTAAATATTCCTAGGGAATCATATCTGCCCACAAACACACCCTTGATCTGACTCCTAGGATCCACTCCTAGTGACAGCTCTTCTAACCAGGCATCTGGGGACCCAAGTTACAAACTTAATAAAACACATGAGTTTATTGGGTATGCATCAGACAGCTACAGGTTCACTGAGATGAACTTCCAGACCAGGCACAGTTATGGAGGAAGAGATATTTATTGAAGCTTACAAATCCAGGGGAAGTTCCATAATAGCAGAAGAAGTTGGCCTGCATTCACAGGACAAAGCAGAGAGAGAGAAGCACAAGCCTAAAGCCAAAAGCCACAGCACACTTCAGAAACTCCTGATAGGCAGACTTTGCATATCTTTAGATTGAAATCTGAAACCCACCACCACTCCTAAAGATCCACCCAGTGACATTGCCTCCAGCCAGGTGGCTGCAGAATGCAAATGACAAACAATAAAGAACTGAATATATTGGGGCCATCTATTCAAACTACCACAGGGTATATATATTCACATTGAAACCACCATAGTCATGTTCAGTGTTTAAAGACAAAAACTTCAGGTGGGTGTGGTGATGCACACCTTTAATCCAAGCACTCAGGAGGTAGAAGTAGGAGTATCACTCTAATTAATAAATTAAAAATTAAAAAGAAACAGCACTTGGGAGACAGAATGAGGAGGATTGCCCTGAGTTCGAGGCCACCCTGAGAATACATAGGGAATTACAGGTCAGTGAAGTAGAGTAAAACTCTACCTAGAAAACAACAACAACAACAACAACAACAAATTTTATAAAATGCTTAGGTTGTTAGTAAAGTTGCACAACTCAAGAGCACTACAAGAACAAGTTAGTAAAGATATACATTTGAAAGTATCTTTTGTCCATAGATCAGAAAACAAAACACTAGAATGTATGTGCCACTTAAAGGTAACTTGTTTACTCAGCCAAATCCTCATCAAAATTTAAGGGTTTTATTTTTGCTAGAAATGAGACCATATCAAAAACATAGATTAAGCAGGCAATCTATGATATGGCAGAGTATATCTAAAATTGTAAATCTTTTCATGGGTCATAGTCATCTTAAAATTGAACAAAAATCAAATAACTCATCAAGTTAAGTAAAATTTTATAGACATGTTTATTATAAAGTTGTGGGTCTTGCAGAGATGGCTTCACAATTAAGGCACTTGCCTGCAAAGCCAAAGGACCTAGATTTCATTCCCCAAGACCCAGGTAATCCAGGGGCACAAGATGGCACATGCATCTGGAGTTCTTTTGCAGTGGTGAGAGGCCCTGGAGCACCTATCCTCTCTCTATCTACCACACTCTCTCTCCAAATAATTAAGTAAATAAGGTCTGTTTTTTTAAAAAAATAATAATAAAAACTAGGAATCCCATGCAAATTTTATATAGGTGGACTTTGATTTATAAATATTACCATGTGCAGAGTGTAACTACTAGCTCAGACATTCCCACAGATCTGATTATGACTGAGAACAGGTGTTGCCAAGGCTGCATTGTGACATGCCTGGAAATCATGCCTGAGTTCGCCTGAGCCGGCTGTGGGCCACCAGGGCAGCGTCAACACTGTGGGATGAGGGCCTGGCAGTCTGCTGAATTAAGAACAACCTTCTAGCTTCACCTGGAGCGCCACCTTGAGAACTGTATTAAGACACTAACTCTCCCAGCAGCAGGACCTGCAATCCCACCGAGTGGCCCAAGTATACTTTCTCTTCATGAAGTGAAGTGCAGAAGATCGAGTTCAGACATGTTTAATCCAGACATATTGGATGTGCCAGCTGTGATTTTTGACAACGGATCTGGACTCTGCAAAATCGGAATTTCGGGAGAGAATGGACCCCGTCACATTATCAACTCAGTGGTCGGTCACCCGAAATTCAACATACCATCAGCAAGATCGAATCGGAAGAGGTACTTTGTTGGTGAAGAAGCCCAGTGCAATTATGACGGCTTATACTTGCACTACCCCATTGAACGTGGACTCGTAACAAGATGGGATGACATGGAAAAATTGTGGAAGGATCTTTTTGAGTGGGAACTAGGTGTGAAACCCAGTGAGCAGCCAGTTCTGATGACTGAGCCTTCCTTGAACCCACGGGGGACCAGGGAGAAGACAACAGAAATCATGTTTGAGAAATTCAGTGTGCCAGCCCTGTACCTATGCAACCATGCAGTGGCAGCCCTGTGCGCCTCGGCCTGTGTTACCGGCCTGGTAGTGGACAGTGGGGATGGGGTCACTTGCACTGTCCCCGTCTATGAAGGATACACCCTACATCATGCTGTCACCAAGCTCTACGTGGCAGGGAGGGATATCACCGAACACCTCACCCGGCTCCTCCTCGCCATTGGCTACACTTTCCCCTGCATCCTCAACAAGGCTGTGGTGGATGACATTAAGGAGAAACTCTGCGTAGTTGACTGGGAACCTGATGAAGAGGGAAGCAAACGGTTTCAGCATGCTCTGAGGGAATACACACTTCCAGACGGGAATGTCATCCACATGAATGAATACTTATGCCAGGTGCCAAGAGTTCTCTTTACACCTGACCAGCTGGGCGTCCATGAACCAGGACTCTCAAAAATGGTCCACAACAGCATCTTGAAGTGCGACACTGACATTCAGAAGAACCTCTTTGCTGAGATCGTGCTGTCCGGAGGTACCACCCTGTTTCCCGGGCTTCAAGATAGGCTCCTGAAAGAACTCGAAGCTCTGGCTTTCAAAGGCACCCCGATCAAGATCACGGCTTCTCCAGACAGATGCTTCTCACCTTGGGTTGGTGGATCCATCATGACTTCGATGAGTACCTTTAAGCCGATGTGGGTCACCTCAGAAGATTTCAAAGAGTACGGACCTTTTGTGGTTCAGAGAAAATGCTTTTAAGAAGCAATGAACTCAGGAGACTCTTCTAAATGCCACACAATAACAGTAGTGGGGAGAGGGACCATCGCTCCTTGGCATTTAGTGAAATGATCAATAAAGGTGTTCCCCACATAAGGTTTCATTAAATTATTTGAGGCCCGAAATGATTTCTGAGTTTTGTCTTGAAGAATCTGCCGATCTTTTCCTATAGAACTCTTAGGTGTGTTTCCTCCCGAGTAAATATTGGTAAGGAGTTCAAATGTTTATTTTTTAATTTTTATTTATTTATTTGTTTGGCTTTTTGAGGTAGGGTGTTACTCTAGCTCAGGATGACCTGAAATTCACTATGTAGTCTCAGGCTGGCCTTAAACTCATGGCAATCCTCCTAACTCTGCCTCCTGAGTGCTAGGCATAAAGGTGTGCACCACCACACCTGGCCTCAAATATTTACTTTTGCAGTGTTTGTAGTAAAAGATGCTTGAGGGGCGGCCTAGCTGGCTCAGGGGATTGTAGACATGACTGATAGGCAAGGGTACTTGCTGCTTAAGCATGAGAGCCGAAAAGGGCTGCGACCATCTGTGTTTGACTCCCCATCACCCATATGAATTGTGTAGGTCAGTAAGCCCAGGCCGTGGGAAGAAGAGTACAGAGAATCTCCGCAGATGATCACAGCAGATGGTGAAATCAGCATCCCTGTTTTCAGACAAGGAAACACACGAATGAGTTATGGAGGGGACACCCAAACTTCTTTGCCTTTCACACAGGTATACACATGGTGCATGCATCCGCACACACACATACATACACCTTAAAACATCTGACCCCACACACAAAAGCACAAAAACGTTGTTTGAGCCTCTGCATAGAAGTTTATTTAGAAGCCCATGAAAATATGGTTTAAATTCCCTTTCTAGAACGTTGAAAATTAACACTTCAGATATAATTTTTCTTTTCATGCTCAAGAATATCAACTGCATCATTTCTTTAGGTATAATACTTGGGAAGGATTAATGGTTTCCAATAAGTTAATTGTTGAATAAATAATGAACAGAGACATTTCTTCTAAATTTACTGTTATTTCCCCCAAACATTGTTAGATATTGCAACATAATTGATCTTTGCAAAGAAACAATATTTCATGAGAAAAATTTAAATACATATATAACTTTGCTCATTTTGACATATTAACAGAAATTCTAATTGCATTTCAAATGAATATAAGCATTTGGAGAAAAGTACCATAGGATTGCATCACAAGCTTAAACTAGTTGTTGACAAATGAATTAAAATATTGTATATATTTACAACAACGTATTTGCAATAAGAAGAATGGATCCCTGTCATTTGCAGCAGAATGGATGGAATTGGGAATTCATGTTGGGTGACATAAGCCAAACATGGGAAGACAAACACCACCTATTCTTTCTCTTATTTGAAAATTAAATATGTGTACCTGAAAGCATACTTATTAGTAGGTATTGAGAGGGTTTTAAGTTGGTTAAGGGTAGAAGGGCAGTGTTGATTTGCATGATCAATGCACATTATCCTAATACATGGAAATATCACACTGAACTTCATTTGTATGTAAAATTAATACATTAATATAAAAATAACCTAAATAACCAACTGTAGAAAATTAAACACATAAATACAAACTGAGCAACTAAATAATTGTTTTATTAGGAATAACTATATTTGAGCCCACTAATATATTTACCTAAGCTAAAACATAATTTTTAATATCTTATTTATTTATTGGAGATAGAGGGAAAATGAGGGGAAGAGAGGGAAAATGGACACAGCAGGGCCACCTATCACTGCAAATGAACTCCAGATATATCTGCCACTTTGTGCATCTGCTCTTACATGGGCACTGAGGAATCAAACCTGAGCCTTCAGGCTTTAAAGTGCCTTTAATGCCTGAACCATCTATAAGCCCCTAATCTATAATGTAAAATAATTTTGTGTATCTGAAATATTGCATTGTAAACACTCCTACCCTTCCTTTGGCTCTTACATTTTTTCTGTTACCTCTTCCACAATGTATCCTGAGCCTTGGAAGGTGTGACAGAGATGTCTTAGTGCTGAACACTCTACTATTACCTCTTTTCAGCACAAATGGCCTTGATATTCATGACCTCACAGTGCCTGACAGTACCTCTACAGGACCATTGTAATAGGAGGAAAAGATGACTACCTCAAAAATACAAAAGAAAGACTAATTAAAAGTTGGAGATGATTTGGTGGAGGATGGATTTGAGAGGGGGAGAGAGGAGGTGGAGGAGTAAATAATCATGGTTTATTGTGTATAATTATGGAAGCTGTCAGTAAAAAGTTTATAAAGAAAAATATTTTTACCAAGGATAAAAGTTAAAATATTACATAAAATCTTGTGTTTGATTAAAGTCAACATTGATTTATGATAAAGACGGTTCAAGTGAAAAAATATCACAACCTAATTATTGTTCATGAAATATCTCAAATAAATTACAAAAGGGTGAAATTTCAAAATTTTGTAGTTCCAGAGCGGGGAGTGCTTTTGCCAGGAGACATGAGGACCATTTCATTGAACTGGAAGCTAAGACTTCCCTCTGTTCACTTTGGGCTCCTACTGCCCCTGAATGAACAGGCTGAGAAAGGAGCTACAGTGATAGCACAGATGATTGATCCAGATTACCAGGGAGAAATTGGACTGCTCCTCCACAATGGAGGTAAGGAAGAGTATGCCTGGAGTGCAGGAGATCCTTTAGGGCGTCTGCTAGTGTTACCATGCCCTGTTATCAAAGTCAATCAACGACTGTAACAGCACAATAGAGGTAGTGTGATAAATGGCCCAGATCCTTCAGGAATGAATGTATGGGTCACCCCTCCAGGTAAAGAACCAAGACCTGCTGAGGTGCTTGCTGAAGGTGGAGGAAATACAGAATGGGTAATAGAAGAAGGCAGTTACAAATACCAGCAAAGGCCACATGACCCATTACAGAAACTAGGATTGTAATTGCAATGTTTCTGTTCTACCTTGATACAGAGTGTTTGTACATATATACACCAATATTAAGATTATATCACTAGCTAACTATTGAATTTATATTAGACCTATTATATTAGAGACTAAGCTTTTTGTTGGGGGGAAGATTTTGTAGTTCTGGTTGTATGTGGGATAGTTATACCATGTTAGGTGGAATTATGAGTTTGTTACTGTTTTCATTTGGAAATTATATATGATGTAAGGAGATATGGTTTGGTTTCAAGTTGGCAAGGGGTGGACTTGTGATAATTAAGGTGTTGTCAACTTGATCTGTTTAATAATCCAAAGAAATCCCTTTCGGATGGGTGTCCAAGGTTGCTTCAAGGAAGAATTAACTGAAAGAGGAAGTCCTTCCCCCAGAGTGAGCCCTTCCTCCAGAACTGGCAGTCCCTTTCAGAGGGGGTTTTATATAAGGAAGCTCTGGGTGAAAAGAGCTCCCTTCCTTCCTTCTGCTTGGCTGCCAGAGCTGCTTACTGCCTTCCAGTGTGGATTTAAGACCAGTCTAGACAGACTGAAGACCAGCATCAACCGAAGACCCACATGTATGGAAACCCAGCGGCTCCTCAGGAATCCTCCAGACCTTCCAGCACCATCTGCAATGCCGGGTCAGGACCACTGAGGCATCTGGCCATGTGGACTGAGCAGCTACTAGGTTCCTTGATTCTCCGGCCTTCAACTGCTATTGGAGTACTGTGAGCTAATCCAATAAATTCCCTTTTTAAAATAATTCATTCTAGCAGTTCTATTCTTCTGGAGAACCCTGACTAAAACCCTGTCTCTTTCTCTTTTTGTCTCTTTTTCCAAATAAATAAATAAATAAATTCAACAAAAACACATAACAAGCAAGTTATGACACTAAGAAATAAAAGCAATTGTCATTGAAAATGATCAAATATTTCACATAAATAGAATGAATATCTGTAACAATATGAGAATCATGATTATTTATATTTTTTATTTGTAATATTTATTTATTTATTCAATATAGAGAAACAGGAAGAGATAGAATGGGCATGACAGGGCCTCCAGTTGCTGCAAATAAACTCCAGATGCAGGTGCTACCTTGTTCCTCTTACTTACGTGGGTCCTAGGGAATCAAACTGGGGTCCTTTTGACTTTGCAGGCATGCATGTTAACTGCCAAGCCATCTCTCCAGTCCTGCAAAGAACTTTTTTTTAATTTCATTTATGTGTGTGTGTGAGAGAGAAAGACAGACAGACAGAGGTAACTCTCCAGTCCTGATTTATATTTTTCTATATATAAAACATGGTATAATAAGGTCAATTGCTCTCATAATCAACTCCATGCCTCTGGAGTGAACCTACAAACCAAACAAAGTTTATGGGAGAAATGACATTTATTTCATGCTTAAAGATCCAGAGGAAGTTCCATAATGGTGGAAGAAGTTGGCCTCCTTTATCAAATCCAGGCAGAGTAAAAAACATCACCAGTATCACCTTCAAGCACATTCTGGGAACCTCAGGTAGAGCTCAAGCACTCTATACACCTTAGGTGGGAATTAAGATCCACCCCAGTAACACCATAGGGCTTAACTCCAGGATCTGCCCACAGTGATACCTCTTCTAGCCAGGTGACTAGAAATCCAAGTTACAAAATTTTATAAACCTTTGAGTGTACTAGGGAACATAAATCCAAATTACCACATACTTCCCCTGGCTCCTAATAACCCCATAATCTTCTCACATTGTAAATTGTGTTCAGTACAACTTCAAAGGTCCTCATAGTCTTTACCAATTTAAGTTTATTAATAAGTTCCTAGTCTCATTTGAGATGTAAGACTGTCAACTGTGAATCCTGTAAAATCAAACGAGTTAACATATTTACAACATATAAAGGGATACAGTTAATATTTACATTGCTATAAGGCATAACAAGAAGAGACTGGACCAATGCAAACTCAAAAAAAAAAAAAAAAACATTAATCAAACCTCTTCAAGTCTTATTCCTTATCCAGTGACCAGTAACTAGTCTCTGGACTTTACAATTCCATCACTCCAGATGGGCTGAATAGCCAAAGAAAACTTCCATGCCAAGCCACTAGTGTTCCATGGCAGCCCTTGCGTATTCCTGGTATATCCAAAACATCTTTGTGTCTGCATGCAAACCATGATCCATCTTCCAATAACCTTACTGTCATCTTTATCAGAGTCATCATGTCTTATCTCAGCAATGGCTCCTGGAATTGTGCACATTTCATGACCCATTCCATGCATTTTAGTGCTTCTAAAACTAAGACCAGGTGTACTAGACAGAACCATGTTGTTAATTCAGGGACAAAATTAATCATGACCATGAAGAATAGGTCCATTCCTTTCAGTTATCTTCTGAAAAGAAGAGTTTGCACATCTATAGACTTACCTGGGACATTCTTTCCATTGTTTTAATGTAAAGTAGGTGGAACAACTCCCTTACTATTGCTAATGTATTTGACAATTCCAATTTCAGTAACCTAAAGCCAGTCTCTGTGCCTGTAAATTTTAAACTTGTTAAAATGACTCCAATTTTAATGCTCATATCTCTGTTGATGCAAAAGAAATAGCTCTCTCCTCTAGGGGGTGAGATAATTTATTCTGGAGCCAAATATGGCCCAAGAACAGAGATTTAGGTTACCCCAAATTCCATGTTCCAACATGTTAACAATTTCATGAAGGTTTTAAACTTGCAGAACAAAAGGCACCTTTTAAATACAATGACTGACCATCAGGAAAGTAGGTCATTGCAAATCAAGGGAATATTTACCACAGGCCTCAGATGCTATCTGATGACATTCTTAACCCTTGTGTTGGTGGAAGCTGAGGGCATTTCCAAAAGGATAACACCTCATCAACTGACAGTTATCAGGATGCTAGTTCAGACAGAGCTATGTGCAATAAATGGCTATTAAGGGCTGAAGGTAGCCCAAGGTAATTTAGGTCTGATTTGCACCATTCAATTTCTCTGTGATCACAGCTTTATCAGTCCATCCTGCCTTGTTGGAAGTACTTGCAGTAGATGCAGCTGTTTTCAGGGATCTTTACTCCACACCTCTCAGTTCCCTATGTTGAGCCATGCACATCAGTCCATGACAAATTTAACTTTCATAAAATTCTCTGGGCATGGGAAGCAGAACTCAGCCAGCCCTAAGTAACCCAGTTCCAACAAAATTCTCTGCAGTCTTTGTCTCCCATTTGTAAGTTAATAAGAAAAGCCTCCAAATACAATTCTCTTGGCATTTAGCAGCTTCAAATTCTCACCAGAATAGTCTATAAAACTCAGCTTACTGATTTGACAACCATCTTCATTTTCAAGTAAAAGTCCATGCTCATTCCTCCAAAACAAAAGTTCCAAAAGTCCAAAATCCACATGGTCATATTCATAGTGCAGCAGTAACCCATTCTCTGGTACCAATTTCTGTCATAGTCAGCTCTATGCTGCTGGGATGAACCTCTGAACCATACGCAGTTTATGGGAGAAATGGCATTTATTTCAGTGTTATAGATCCAGGGGAAATCCAATAAAGGAAGAAGAAGCTTGTCCTTATTACCAATCCATGCAGAGAGAAAAACCACCAGCAGCATCATAAGTAAGCACACTCTGGGAACCCCAGGCAAAGCTTGAGTGTATGTCTTTAAGCAGGAATTCAGATCCACCCCCAGTATCACATTAGTGTTGCACCCCAGGAAGCACCCACAGTGACAACTCTTCTGAGAAGGTGGCTGGAAATCCAAGCTACAAGCTTTTACAAAACATTTGGATGTTTTTTTGGGGGGGAGACAATTCAAATTCAAATTACAACAGTTGTCTTCCAAATTATATAACCATAAAGTCAAATTTTGAAGTATCATATTTATAATAGCACAAATTTAGGAATTCTGGAAAATGATGTTGTGTAGCTGAAATTACCTCCACAAGATTTATGCTATTAGCATATAGTCATGTAGAGGGGTGGGACTATTGAAGGTGTACCCTCCCTGAAGAAGTTAACAATTAGGGAGAAGTGGGTCACAAGATATAGTCAGTTAACAGCTGTTTTAAAGGCGGGGCTCATAAAACCACACCCTTACTGAGGATATATATAGTCAATTACCAGTTAGAGAGGAAAAATGAGAGTCACAAGGCCCCACCCCTCACTAGGAACATACTGAAGGTTAACAGCTGTTTTGAAGGAGGAACTCACAAGGCCCCATTCTTCATGAAAAAATGAAGACTATTAACATTTGTTTGAGAGGAGGAGCTCCCAACAACCCATCCCTCCCTCCATGAAGATATATAGGTAGTTGATTCTTCCTGTAGGTAAGATGTATTTTCCTTGGGGGTTGAGGAAATGCCTAAGTGTTTAAAGGTACTTGCTTGCAAAGCCTGCAGGCCTAGGTTCAATTGCCCAGTAACCAATGTAGAGCTGATTGCAAATAGGGGCACATGTGCCTAGGCAACTAAATTTAAGTTAATAAAAAAATGTTTGCTTCAATTCAGCAGCCACACATAAGTTGTTCATGCAGTTTATGTAATCTTTGAACCATGTACTCCTCAACCCTAAGCAAATTCATTGGGTCACCAAGCTAGACTTGAGTGTAATTGTTTCTGTTATCAGTGCCCTGTCCAGGGTGAGCAGATATTTGATCATATTTATTTACAAAATAATAATAATACTCCATAGTTAACAAATTTCAACTATAATTTAAAGAAATTTGTAAGACAAACTACTGTGTTATCACTTTTATATATAAGATAAGGCATAGAAATATTCAAAACACTGCAGAAATATAATCATGCTAAAGGTCTGGATATTGAGACATATTATTAGCTAGGTGTGGTGGTGCTTACCTTTAAATCAGGAGTCAAGATACAGAGGTAGGAGGAACACGTTGCAGAAATTCTCTGGAAAGATCATTCCAATGCCAATATGAGTGAAAGTCGAGGAGTTTATTTACCTGTGGGGCCAAAGAGCATGAAATCCCTCTCCAAAGAAGCTCTTTCCTTGAGCTGGGATTCTATTTTCATTGTATAATTTTCATAGCCAAGGGAGGGATAAATGAGCAAACAGAAAGTGGCAATTTGCACATCAATCATTTCTGTAGTAAGACCACCCTAACAATGAACTGCATTTTACTTTGTTTTAACCTAAACTTTCTTACTTTCTTATTGAACCTCTAGGGACTTTCTGGACAGTCCTCTTTTTGGGATTTTTCCATCTGCTGACAAAGATAAGTTTTGTTCATCACCATTTCACTCTTACAGTAACATGGAGTATCAGTTCAACTTTTAGCATCTTTTTTTTTTTTTTTTTTTTTTTTTTTTGTGGAGAGGGAATGCCTCTGTGCCACAGAGAGAAGGAAGAAAGTTTTTGTCCTTGTAGGATCTTCAATGAGTGTTCTGTTTTAAATGTGAACCAAATTGGAGTAGGATGGGGTTATAACCATAGATGTATGAATTGTGGAGGTTGCAAGTGTATTAAGGATACCTGGGGAACTGGGAGGTGGGTAAGTGGGTGCTCGGACATACTTGCTCCACTTGTGTGCACTCTTCACCAGTGGCTGGGGATCCAGAAGCTGGGAAGCCAGGAGCAAGAGGCCAGCTCCCACATTGGCCCATGTACTCTCTGGCTCAGAGGAACAGGGAGCTGGGGATGCAGGAGCTGGTCAATCAGGAAGCCGGAGTAAAAAGGCTTGCTTCTGTAGCACACGTAGGATCCAGGCTGCCCCAAGCCAGCAGCAGGGGTACCAGGAGAAGGGAACTGGAAGGTGGGGAAGGAACCTGGAACTCTGGCCTACTTACTCAGTGTGTGCACCATTCAGAGCAGGGGATCTCGGAGTATATCTTCTGGTGCTATTTTCTGAACTTTTACATAAGAACTTCCCACATATTATCATATTCATTTAATACCTCACATTCTTGAGTTATATTCTGTATTATTTTAGTACTTTATAATGTTATTTCAGGGCCCTCCAAACATGGGTTGTTCTCTCCCTGATTTCAGTGCATGCAAAAATATTTACTTAATAAAGCTCCAGTTATTTTTTAAATGTATACTGATTATACATCAGAAATAAGAAAATGAAAGATTTTTTGTTATTGTATAATATCCCAATGAGATTTATTGACAGTTCATGATTGCATTATTGATAGTTTAGAAATATTATTATTATTTCTGTCTTAAAAAGCAACAAAGTATAAAACTGGCAAATGAAAAACAATCACAATTGCTTCAAAGTCACAAGGAACACCTTTTTGAATACTAATAATAATAATAATAAAGCATCCAGATATATTCATATAGATAGTTTGAGTTATTTGAAAATATTAAAGAAAAATAAATAATAGTTTTTCACTGAATAGCTCATAAAACTATTTTGATATCATGATATTCAGATTCTTATATCTGAATATTTATGAGTAGAATTTATTAAAATAGCACTGCAGAAGATTGTTGAAAAAGTAAAGCTCTGTTCAAATAGTAATTCACTCATTTCAGTGTTATATACATTGACTACACAATATTGGCCTGAATAGCTTAATGGATTACTTGCTTTTATTGATGTATCAGGAACTTTGACGTAAAATGTAAATTATAATTCCCATTTATTTTTCATGCAGCTTTCAAAAGCACTTTTCAATGATCACCTTTCTAATCCAACTGTGAGGCTAATAGATGGCAAATATAATTACCTTTATCCATGCTAGGATATCAGGGTTGGAGAGAGGTAAAATAGTTATGTAAGGTCACCTAGGAGCTCCAGCACCTCTGAGGAATTTTGAAGTGTAACTATATATTTGTCAAATGCATACTGGTAAGCTTTAATGAAATTCACTTTGTTTTTTCAAGTTTTCTGGTAAATTAATAAATTTCCTAAAAAATGAAAAATGAATTAAATATTAAGTATTATCTTCTCTTTCATCTTTTTTGTACAAAAAGTTTGTTACAAAGGGTTACCAACTTTGTCTTCTTTCTTTCTCTTGAGCTCTATAATGTCCTAATAAAATCTTTCTAAACTTCAAAAAGAGTTTATAATAACATGAATAATAAACATTTACTAGATATTGGAACAATCAAAAGACATTTTTCCAATACCTCTTTTTCCCAAAATTGGATAAACTGGAAGAAATATATGAATTTCTAAACAAATACATCTTACCAAAACTAAATTCAGAACAGATAAGTCTCTTAAACAAACATATTGCATTCATTCAGATTGAAAAGTTAATCAAAAACTTTCTCAAATGGAAAACTTCAGGACCTGATGGATTCTCAGCTGAATTTTACCAAATCTTCACCAAAGAACTGAAAGCACATTTCCCATGTTTTTTTTTTATCACAATTGGGGAACAGGAAATGCTTTCCAACTAATTCTATGAAGCTAGTATCACCCTAATACCAAAAACAGACAGTGATACAACAAAAAGAGAAATCTAAGGACCTAGATCACAGATTAAATTAGATGCAAAACTCCTGATCAAAAACTTTCCAAAAAGAATTCAACAATACCTCAAAGACATTATTCACCTTGACAAAGCATGCTTCATCCCAGGGATGTTGGAAAGGTTCAACATATAGAAATCAAATAAAAACCACATAAATAACCTTAAACCAATAAAAAAGATCATTTCAATTGATATAGAGAAGGTCTTCACCAAAGAACAACACACCACTTCATAATCAAAATAATAGAGAGACTAAGAATGGAGGGGTATATCTTAACATAATAAAGCTATATACAAAGCACTCAAAGCCCAAATCATACTTAGTTGGGAAAGATTTAAGGAGATCCCATTAAGTCTGGGAACAAGACAGGTGCCCACTCATACCACTGATCATCATCATATTATTACAAGTCATAGACCAAACAATAGGACAGGAGAAAGATATATAAAACCACATCATTTAAATGAAGACATCAAACTCACCCTATTTGCAGAGAATATGAATATAAGTGACCTGAAAGACTCTACCAAAAACTACAAAATCAACACACAAAAATCGGAAGCCTTCCTATACGCAAAAGACAAATGCACAGAAATAGAAGCCAGTAAGGCTTTCCCATTTTCAATACCTTCAAAAAAAAATCAAATACCTTGAAATAACACTAACCAAGGAAGGGAAAGGCCTATATATTGAAAACATTAAACCACTCAAGAAAAAATGGAGGAAGATATGATAAAATGTAATAAGATACGATAAAATGTAATCCAATGCTCCTGGATAGGTATAATTAATATTGTGAAAATACCAATTCTACCAAAAACAATATACAGATTCAATTCAATACAAATAAAAATGCCAGCATCATTCTTCACAGAGATAGAGAAACAATATCAACATTCATATGGCATGGCAGAAGGCCCTTAATCTTCAAAAGTATCCTCAACAAAAGAAACTCCTCTGGAGGAATCACCATTTCTTATTAAAAGCTATAATACAAAGCTATAGTATCACAAACAACATGGTAGTAGCATAAAAACAGACATATTGACAACCGGAACAAAACTGAAGAACCAGACCTTAGTTCAATTACCTATAGGTACTTGATCTTTGACAAAGAATCCAACAGCATACTGAAGAACCAGCAGCATCTTCAACAAATAGTGCTGGACAAATTGGATAACCACAAGTAGAAAAATGAAACTAGACACACTCTTCTCACTGTACACAAAAATCAACTGTAAATGGATTAAAGACCCCAGTAAAAATCCTGAAACTCTCAAATTAATTAATGAGAAAATAGGGAGAACTCTCCATGGTATAGCAGTGGGGAAATACTTCATGATCAATACCCCAGTTGCCCAGGAAATTAAAGTATCACTCAACCAGTGGGATCTCATGAAGGTAAAATGATTTTGTACCAACATTTCATTAACATAGCCAATAGACTACCCACAGAATAGGAGAAAATATTTACCAGCTGTACCACTGATAGAGGTCTAATATCTAGAATCTACAAAGAACAACAACAAAAAAAAACCTAAGCAATAAAAAAATTAAACAATCCGCTCAAAAATGGGACAGAAAATTGAATAGGGAATTCTCAAAGCAAGAAATACAAATGGCTAATATTCACCTATGATAATGTTCAACATATTTTTCTTATTTTTTTAATGTTCAACATATTTAACCATTAGGGAAATGCAAACTAAAACAACCACGAGACTCCGCCATGCTACAGAAAGGACTACAATCATTAAAAAATCAAATGACAAAAAATGTTGTCCAGTATGTCGGGAAAGAGTAACACTCATTAGCTGAGAATGCAAACTTCTACAACCACTGTGGAAAGCAATATGTAGACTCCTGAAAAAGATGAAAATAGAGCTACCAGTTGACCCAGCCATTCCTTTATGGGGCATCTACCCTAAAGGCTCCATTCTTCACTGCGGAATTTTTTGTTCAACCATGGTTATAGCTATAGCTGCTCAATTAACAATAGCTAAGAACTTGAGCCAACCCAGATGCCCATCATATGATGAATGGATAATTAAGATGTGGTATATATACACAATGAAATTCTACTCAGCTGTAAGGAAAATAATAATGAAATTTGTATGAAAATGGAAGGATTTGGAAAAGACCATGCTAAGTGAAATCATACAAGCACAGAAAGAAAAATGCTGCATATTCTCCTTAGTCTGTGGTTCCTAAACTGGAACAATTTGAGTTGCTATCATGCCTAAAAGGCAACTTGAGGGAAAGATAATAGGGATAGAATTGTTTGGTTAAAGAGCAACTTGAGGGTAGGGGAGATATGCACAAAACCAAATCCATACCATAGAAACCTTCCTCCTGGATAGCAGTTATATAACCCTCACTAGGAACAAGTGCCATTATTCTGGTAAGAAGGTCCCAGGAGAGGGTGGGATAAAGCCTAACCCTAAAATATTTAGCCCTGTCTTCTAATTCCCAGTACCAGACCCTGCTATATCAAAAAAAAAAAAAAAAAAAAAAAAGCCTAACAAGATGTATACAGCTGTGCAATAGTGGTACGCAGCCTAGGTGGGTGAACAATGGTTCTCTTATTGGCTAAGAGATCTGCTCAGTGGAAGGAACCCATACCTGGAAATGGGAACCAATTCCTAATCCTATGGAAATCTACATTACAGTCTTCAATGAGAAGCTCACATTAGCCTTTGCCAAAATAGGGGCTACACCCATGAAAATCTCTGTAAATTAAAAATGTTTAATACATTTAACATATCTTGATCTCATTCTCCATTGGAAAATCTACTTTTCTTTTTCAGAAAGTAGCAAGTACCAAGGAAAACCAAAATCTATCTACAGAACAAGAATAGATAGCTTAGTCCCTGTCATCAGATATACCACCCCTGGCACATCAGCTAGGGCCCAGGTAAAACCACAGGTGAATTGGTGAGATCAACAATAGTGCCTCTTCCATGGTGATACTGACCACCTGTACCAGGGTGATGGAGACAAACAATGAGAATGCTCAAAATGCATCAATGCAGAACTGTAGATGCTGCTGAGAGCTCAACACTAAAGTAGATTTAAAGCACATCAACCATATCTCAGGGAATTTTGCAGAAGAGGAAGGGGGTGGAAAGAATGTAAGAGCCATAGGCAGTGTGGGAATATCCAGAGTCATTGTCCACCCCCATGACTGACTGCTGCTCTAACAACTCATAAACTACAAGTCATGGTGAATACCAGCAGTTCCACTAAAGAGGGCCCTCAATGGAGTGAGGACAGGGAGGAGAAACAGGATTGCATTAACACATGATACAACATTTATACATAAAAAAATAAAAAGAAAATGAAGAACAAATATTCATTTGGGGCGTATCCTGTGTGGTCCATGTGTGGGCAGGCACAGCAGCCTGGAGTGAGTACATTGGAATTTCTACCCCCTCCCACTGCCCAGATCTGAGTTCCTTGCACAGGCAGTATGTGGGCAGGCTCTGAAGTCTGAAGTGAGTAGGCCAGATTCATATCTGGGCTCCTCCCAATTCCTCCAGGGTCTGAGTTCCTTGAGCAGTCAGGTTATGGGCAGGTGTGAAGGTCTGGAGTGAGTATGTCTGACCCCTTTCTGGTCCTATCCCACTGCCTGGTCCTGAGTTCCTTGCAAATCAGTGTGTGGAAGGCCACGGCCCTCTGGAGTGAGTAGACTAGACCCCTGTATCTGGGCTCCCCCAACCTCCCCAAGCTAGGTTGCCTGCACAGGTCCATGCCCTGGAAAGCTCAGCATGAAGTAGGCTATATCCCTGTTCCTAGTCCCCTGGTCCTGGTAGGTCCCATTGGGTCTTGCTCAGATAGGCCTGGCTTCTATATGAGCTGAGGATTCAGGCCTTTTGCTCTGGTATCTTGACAGGACACTAAGTTCCAACATCCCTGTTCAAGTGAATCAGAGGATGAATGGGCCAAAGGACACTAATTTGCTTCCTCCTCAATAAAATAAAGCCTTCCTAAAATGGGTAGATAACAATGAAAGCAAGCAAACAAAAGTCAAAAAACTGAGAGATCTCCATCAAGGATGCCTAGTCCTACTATGGAAGCCTCCAGTGAAATCATAAAGAAATCAACAGAAATTCATGAGCAAAGTAAAAACACAACAAGAAGTGAGATGCTGATTTAAAAAATCACTGAACCTGAAGCAAACTATCAAAGAATCAACAATTGTGTCAATGACATTGAACAGAATCGTCTCCTAGAGCATTCATCTTTGGAAAGTACACTTAACTTGATGGAAGAAAACATTAGAATCACCCAAAGAGATGAATAAATTCAAGGTATGTCAAGGAATGGAAGACCTCAACAACTGGTTGATTAAGCTTAATGAAGACTTGATCAAACACAAGAATGAACTATAAGAAGCATCAAGAAAATCAGAATCTGAACTGAAATCATACCTCAAAAAAGAGATGGACATTATAAAACAACACAACAGAAAACAAAAATCAAATTTGATTTATTAAAACCTCTCTAGAACTCCTCATCAACAAAGTTACTCATGTGGAAGACAGAATCTCTGACTTGGAAGATAGGACTGAAGAAATAGATCAGGGGGCCAAAAACTTTGCTAAGTTCAAAAAATTGAGTGAACAGAATATCAGGGAACTGTGTGACATGCTAAAATGACCAAACATCCAGATCATGGGTATACCAAAAGGAGAGGAATTCCAGACCAGAGGTGTAGAAAGCATACTCAATAAAATTATTGAAGAAAATTTTCTGAATGTTGCAAAAGAGAGGCCATTCAAAATACAATGAGCCCACAGAACACCAGTCAGGACCAAAGAAAGAAAACTCTCCAAGGCACATCATAGTCAAAATCCATAACAATGAAAACAAAGAGAGAGTGTTAAAAACAGCAAGAGAAACACAATTTACAACATACAAAGGCAACCCCATTAGAATGACATCAGATTTCTCTATGGAAACCCTGAAAGCGAGAAGGGCCTGGAATGGAAAAACTATGAAAAACTGAAAAACTATGACTTCCAACCCAAGCTACTTTACCCAGCAAAAGTATCCCTCATAATAGATAGTGAAAGAAAAACTTTCCAGGAAAAAGTCAAGTCTATAATTATATGAACACAAAGCCAAACTGACAGAGAATACTTGAGGGACTATGCCACACAGAACAGTCAAACAACCAATCTCAGGAGCCAACAAAAAGGAGATCACAATAATCAAAACAGACCAGGTTCAAAACAGTACATATCAAAGGTAAGCAACCAACCCCATAAAACACCTCATGATGGCAGGGATTAATTCAAACTTCACAATAATAACTATAAATATTAATGGTCTCAAAACAGCTGGACTTTTTCATCTACTGTCTTCAAGAAACTAACCTCACTACTAAAGACAGACACCTCCTCAGGTTGAAAGGTTGGAAAATGATATTCCAAGCAAATAGAAATAAAAATCAAGTGGGTGTTTCTATATTAATATGTGATAAAATAGACTTCCAACAAAAGTACTCAAAAAGGACAAATCCGACCACTTCTTACTCATCAAGGGGATGATCCAACATGTGTTCATCACAATCATAAATATATATGCCCCAAACATGGGGGCACCACAGTTTATAAAACAAAATCTACTAGACAACAAAACATAAATAAGCACCAACACCATCATAGTTGGAGACTTCAATACTCCATTCTCATCAATAGATAGATCATCCAAGCAGAAAGTCAACAGTGAAATAATAGAGCTCAACAACATCATAGATCAACTAGACCTAAAAGATATCTACAGAACTTTCCACCCCATTCTACAGAATATACATTCTTTTCATCAGCTCCTGGAACTTTCTCCAAAATTGACAATATATTAGGTTATAAAGCAGGCCATCATAAAGTCAGGAAAATTGAAGTAACTTCCTGCACAATCAGATCATAATGCTATAAAGCTAAAAATTAACAAGAAACACACCAAGAATACCACCAACTCCTGGAGACTGAAAAACGCACTTTTATACAATGATTGTGTCATGGAAGAAATCAAAAAAGAAATTGTAAAATTCCTAGATTTGAATAATAAAGAAAACACAACCTACCAAAACACAAGGGGAAAATTCATAGCCCTAAATGCCTTCATTACAAAGACAGAGAGAACACAAACCAACAACCTATCTGTCGACTTAAGGCACTGGAAAAATAAGAAGTATGAAACCCAAAGAACTCCAGATGGAGAGAACTAATCAAGACTAGAGAGGAAATTAAGGAATTAGAAACTAGGAAAACAATTTTTAAAAATCAATGAAACAAAGAGCTGGTTATTTGAAAAAATAAACAAGATTGACACACCGCTGGCCTTTTTTATCAAGCAAAAAAAGAGAAGTCTCAGATTAACAAAATCAGAAATGAAAATGAGATACAGACATCAATGAAATTGGAAGAAACATCAGGCCATACTTCTAAAACCTCTATTCCACAAAATTAAATAATCTGGAAGAAATGGATGAATTCCTAGACACATACCACCTACCAAAACTAAACTCAGTACATATTAATCTGCTAAACAAACCTATCACGTCCATGGAAATTGAAAAGGTAATCAAAAACTTCCCCAAAGAGATAAGTCCAGGACCAGATGGCTTCTCAGCTGAATTCTATCAAACCCTCATAGAGAACTGAAACCAATTTTTCTCAAAATACTGCATATTTGGAGAAAGGAAATCCTCTCTGACTCCTTTTATGATGCTAGCATCACCATAATACCAAAACTGGACAGAGATGCAACAAGGAAAGAAAATTATATGCCTATATCCAGAATGAACATAAATGCAAAGAACCTGAATAAAATCCCTGTAAACCAAATTCAACAACACATCAAAAGTATTATCCACCTTGATCAAATAGGCTTCATCCCAAGGATGCAGGCATGGTTTAACATATGGAAACCAGTCAATGTAATACACCAGGTAAATAAACTGGACCATAAAAACCTCATGATCATGTAATTGATGCAGAGAAGGCCTTTAACAAAATACAACACCACTTCATGATCAAAGCACTGGAAAAAAGAGGCATGGAGGGTTTATATCTCAACACAACAAAGACTATATATAAAGCTCCCAAAGCCCAAATAATTCTTAATGGGGAAAAAATTCAAGGAGTTCCCACTGAGATTGAGAATAAGACAGGGGTGTGCACTCTCACCAGTGCTCTTCACCATAGTACTAGAAATACTAGTCCAAGCAATAAGACAGGAGAAAGTGATTAAAGGGATTCAAATTGGAAAGGAAAAAGTCAAGTTAGCCCTATTTGCAGATGACATGATCCTATGTATAAGTGACCCAAATGTCTCCATCCCCAAATGTCTAAAGGTGATAATTTCCTTCAGCAAAGTTACACGATACAAAAATAAATGCACAGAAATTGGTAGCTTTTTAATATGCAAAGGACAAACATACTGAGAATGTAATCAGTGAGGCTGTCCCATTTTCAATAACAACAAAAAAATAAAATACCTTGGAATAACACTAACAAAGACTGTGAAGTAACTATAAAATGAAAACACTCAAGAAGAAAATAGAGGAGGACACTGTTATTTCCTTAGTGGGCATTTACCCCAAAAGCTCCATATCTTAGTTCAGAAATTATTGCTCAGCCATGTCTCAACCATGTTTATAGCTACTCAATTCATAACAGATAAAAACTGGAATCAACCAAGGTGTCCATCATTGATGAATGAATACACAAGATGTGGTATTTCTACACAATGGAATTCTAATCAGCAGTAAGAAAAAAATGACACATTGAAATTTGTATAAAAATGGTGGAACTTGGAACAGGTCATTCTAAGTGAACTCACACAATCACAGAAACACAATTGTCACATGATCTCACGCATCTGCAGTTCCTAACCTGGATCATAACTGAATAGCATCTTGAGGCTTAGCAACAGGGAAAGTAGAGCTTGGGGGAAGGGAGAGGGTGAGGGGGGCACAAAATCTAAACCAAAATTAAACTGGTGCCATAGAAACCCATATCCTGGAAATCAGACTAAAAGGTAGTACCTTCAAGCAAACCTTAGAGGGAGCATCTGAATCCAAGGAACCTGGAGAAAGTGAGATGAAAACCTAACCTCAAATTTTTCCTGTTTCTCTTCTTCTGTGGCTTTTTCTTTTTTCTTTCCCCTTGGCACTGGCCAGTAATCCCCTGTACCAGGATGAGGTCTACATCCACAATGAGCTATTGAATAGAGAGACCTAATAGATCTTCCAAAACAAACAAGACAGACTTCTTGATTACCCTTGATTACTTGATTACCCACTATAGGTTAGTGGTAAGACCCTACTGCTGAAGATACCAATTGCTGTTGGCATGGGCCACAGAAAGACCTGATTGGAATCCAGAGTTGAGTCAGTCCCCAGATACTTAGCATATCTAGTCCTGGAAGGTGTTGCATGAGCTGCCAGGGGAAAGTGGCCAACATTTGACCAAGAAACTCAAAGTCTAAACAACTCAGAAGCAAACAACCTGATGTGATGCTCACACAAGTGCAGTAGTGGCACACAGCCATGGTGGGTAACCAACTACTATTGGATTGCCTAACAGATCTGCTCAGTGGAAAGGAAAGCATATCTGAAACTGGCAAATAAGTCAGAATCATATACAGATAATGATTCTGCTTTCCATTGTCAAGCTCTCACTAACCTTACACTATAAAAGAGTCTAAACCCTCATAATTCTCTCTAAATTAATAATGGTCATCCCCTTTAACTGGTGCTGACTTCACTCTCCAGTGGAGAATTTTTTTCAGATGGGAACTGGAATTGGGATAAAAGAACCAGCACATTTCACCCAGGACCCAGCTGAAACCACAGAAGAAATGGAGAAATGCTGTTCTCCAAGAATGCTGTTCTCTTAGTTATCAGCACAATGGTGATGGAGAAGGATACTAAGGACACTCAACACCTATCAAACCAGACATCTAGATGCTCCTAAGTGCCCACATCTGAAGTAGGCTTAAAATGCTCTCTGGATAGCTCAGGGAATTTTGCGGAAGAGGGTGCAGAAAGATTGTTAGAGCCACATGGTGGGACATTTTGCACAGAGACATTGCCTCTTCCCCATAACTGACTGCTGCCCCATAATGCATGACCCACAATCCCCTTGGGGTTAACCTGCATCCCAATGAGGAAGGCCTCTTTAGAAAAGGGGCAGGGAGGAGGGAAAGTATGGTACCAACATGTTATGTTTACATACAAAATAAGTCCATATCTAATAATAAAAAATGAAAAAATAAGTGAATCTTTAAGAAAAAAAATATTCATTTGGTTCGTGCATCCTCAACTGTTTTAATAGGTTTGGGAAAATGGTTCAGTTGATATGTTTGCCATGGAAGTGTGTACTGAGGTTGAAATTCCAGCACCCATATAAATGCTCAGTGTAAATGTACACACCTATAATTCAAACACTGGGGAGTTGGAGACATGAAATCCTCAGTGTGGTAGTCAGCTAATTTATTCAAATTGGTGAGCCCTGTGTTCAGTAATAGACATGATGGAGATTAACAGAGAAAAACACCCATCAACAACTTCTGGCCTCCTCACACATGCATAGACAGGCACATGCATCCACACACTAACCGTCACCTGTACAAACATGGATATACACTACACAGGCATACATATGAAAACATTTTACATTAACTGTGTTAAACAAGTTAAATGACAAACCATACAGCATGTGCACACAGGTACACACATCACCTAAAAGTAGCCAAATGACATTTAGTGAATTCTTCAATATTATTGACAAATATTATTAGTGAAATTTTGAATAATGCACTTCATAATATTTTTATTTATATTTTATTCATACCTAATAAAATAGATCACTCTCTTTTGATAATATAGAGTGGTGTATTAATATTATTAAAATTCAAGGAAGTGCAAATTAATATTAGATTACCTTTTAAAGAAACCACAGCCCAAACTATATTAAACTCTTACATATGGAAATTCAGATTGAGTGTTAGATGTATTAAATGTAAAAATAAAATGTTTTCCAAGTATCGTAGTTTGAATGGTGATAATTTAAATGTATGACCACATAGACTCGGGCATTTTTGACTAAAATTCCTACTTTACCCACTAGCAAGTAGACCCCTGCTGCTGGGGAGAAGTATGTCACTGGAAGGAGGGGTAGATCTGGCGGTACAGCCCTAAGGTGTGTTTGAGGCTGATCTGAGTCCAGCTCAACTAGGTGTGTTCAGAGCAGTTGGAGGTCTGGTGGTTCATGATTGCTGGTGTTGGTGTTTGTTGCATTTTTTTTCTCTTTGCTTGGATCCATGAAAAGAAGCAGCTTCTGCCATTGATGGAGTTTCCCCTGAATTTTGTAAGCCTAAAGTAAACCCTTCCTCCCGTAAGCTGTGTCTGCTTGGATGTATGTCCCAGCAACAAGGAGCTGACTGCAACACTAAGCTTAAAAGAATACAAAATGTCTTAAATTAATGGCATTGTGTATATTTTATTTTTAGTAAATTTTACGTCTCTTTCCCTATAGCTGGACTGGTATCTATTGGTATGCAATCTTACCTCAATTACATAATATACAGATTTCACTTTGTATGCTTAGCATTCAGAAACTCATTCAACCAGGGAATGCCTCCAATCAATGGAATGGATGGCAAAATATTAGGGATTATTTATGGTTTTCTAATTAGCCAAGTGTTTTTCCTTGCTTGTCAGAGAATACATGAGCTTGATAGAAACACATGCTCAGCTAGTATAAGAATTAATCTTAAAAAAAATCGAATGTAAATGGTGACCTTTAAAACTAATTCAAATTATTCCATAAAGTGTTTTTAAAACTGAAAAGTAGGCATTCATCAGGGGGAAAATGTGATAGACTCAAGACTGCCTTTATTAGTTTATATGAGTATTAATCCTAAAACTATCCCAATGATTTCAATAAACCAATATATTCCTTTTCTTATATTGCTTTGATATTTAAAAGGGTCAGGGAAACTTTTTAATAATAACAATTTTAAAGATAAGCCATGTTTATTTTATTTTTTTTAATTCTCAACTTTTTAAAAATTTTATTTATGAGAGAGAGAGAGAATGGGTGTTCCAGGGCCTCTAGCCACTTCAAATGAGCTCCAGACACAAGTGCCACCTTGTGCATCTGGCTTGCATCTGGCTTGCATCTGTCTTACATCAGAGGAGTCAAACCTGGGTCCTTAGATTCATAGGCAAGTGCTTTAACTCATCTCTCCAGCCCTAAAGGCAAACCATGTTTACTGACATTTTCTTTTATGGAAATTTTAATATTTTGAACAGTTGTATCATATAGTGTGGTTACTCACAACGGGACAGAGTGGAACAAATATGGTTAATAAAAATGTTATTAATATAATTATATTGATGATGAGGCTGTATTTACAGAATTGGAATAACAGAATGATAAACTAGGTAATAAAGGACTACATAATAGTTTAAGAACACTAATGAAATTTAACTGAATGTAATGCAAAAGAATTTTGTGAATGAAGAAATACACTATGTACAATTTGATAATTCAAAATTACATATATTGCTCATATATGTATATATGTAGTTTCTGAGAAATTAAAACACTAAAGAATATTGTAAAAGAAATAACTTGAAACTTATTTTAACATGGTAACATCATGAAATAATTGTCTACTTCTCTCAAAAATCACATAGAAATAACCAAACATACAAGGGCATATAGAACACAAACACAAAAAGGTCTAAAATGTTGCTAAATGTAGAAGAGTTCAAAAAGAAGTACAAGAAGAACAAGTTTAAAAATATTCCCATGGCTGGTGATATCAGAAATAACTAATACAGTACATTTCTCCAAGGTTAAGGGGCACATGTGAGCTAAAAAAAAGTCTCTTTTCAAGAACAATGAGGTTTCATCAGTTGATGATGGGTTTTTCAACTACACACGTTGGTTCCACAAAAAGATAGCAGGCTGAGACACATGGAGGAGTATATTTTAAAGGCTGTCTGCTCTTGTGACCGATTGAAAAGGATTATTTTTGTACTGTCCTAGATCCACCTGTTTTAGTTAACTAGGAGTAACATCTAAGTGTGTGCACATATGCACATACACACCACATACAACCCTGAGGGTCAAGCACTATTATTAACTGAATAATAGTTCAAATTTCACTTCTAGGAAAATATCTGATCAAGAGCTGACCCTGAAAATTTCAACAAATTTAAAGACATGTAATTTTCAAAAGAAGCAGGAATTTATCCACTGAAATCTCTTAGGAAAGGATGAAAAGAATACATACTAAAGCATCATTTATGAAGAAAAGATCCATCTTTCATGCATCTGAGTGTGCTGAAGCCAGACACAATTCATGAGAAGTTATAAAAAGGAAAAAAAAATGGACCATATCTGGAGCTGGGAAACAAGTCAGAACCATATCCAAACATGAGCCCACTCTCCATTATCAAGCTACCACCAATCGTGGGTTACAAGAGGGCCAACACCTATTAAATTCTCTATAAAAATTAAGGGCTATCCCATTTATCTGGTGCTAACTTTACTCTCCATTGGAGAATCTGCTTCTCTTTTTCAGATAGATGCAGATCCTAAGGAAAGAACCACCCCATCATACCTCAAAAGGGCCCCAAGTTAAACTAAGAATAATTGGCAAAACAAGCAAGGGTGCTGTTTTCCTGGTGAACCGGGTACCAACACAAGGGTGAAGGAGATCTACACAGAGAACAATCAACTCCTACCAAATCAGATATACAGAGGCTCCCAACACCTCATCACTGAAGCAGACCAAAATGAACCCAACATGGCTCAGGGAAATTTTGCAGAAGAGGGGGTGGGCAGAATGTCAGAGCCACACACATTGGGCCATGATACACAGAGACATTTATCTTACCCATAACTGTGGGCTAACTCAACAATGCATGACCCATATACCTCAACAAGGAGGGGCCATGGGGAGGGGGTAAGACATGGACTAGCCTAACAATGGTACCAAATTGACTGTATTCACTGAGTACAAAACTAATTAATAAAAAATAAATAAATTTAAAAAATGGTCGATTTCCAGTCAAGATGGTGACCACCTAACCATGCCACACCTCCCTGAGAAAGAAAGGCAAGGCATTAAGGGTTCACTGGGTCTTTTAAGGGAGAGAAATCTCTAATAGATCTCCAGTGGGAGAGTGCAGAGGGGGAGAAAAAGGGAACTGGCTGATTCCCTTGCTCATGGGTAGCCCACCAGTTCCCCAATCTCCCCAAGCAGCTGCCATAGCCTTAGTCCCAGCCTCAGGATACTCACTCACTTACTATAGCAAAGGGGAACCAGGCCAGCATAGTTCCACTGGCCTCACTGAGCAGGGGCAATCGCCCTGCTACCCCTGCCCACATGTGACCCCAGGCAGGCTCCGCTCACTGGCCTGCGTGAAATCAGGCTCAATCCATCCATCTGCCCTCTGCTTGTACCCCACCCATCCACTCATACAAGCTCAGCCTGCACTGCCCATTTGCCTGCTTGCTGCTCTGGCCGCCTGCCCACTCACGTGCAAGCTCAGGTCCATTTTACCAGACCATGTGCAAGCTCAAGGACACTCTGTCCATCTGTGTGCACAAGCTTAGGCCCAATCCCTCATCTACAGGGCCAGCTAACCACCCATCTGCCCCTATCCACCGGCCTGTAGTGCGAGAGTTCCGACTGCTTTGGCATCTCACAATGCAAGAGTTCAGTCTGCTCCTGACACCCGCCACATGAGAGCTCAGGCTAATCCACCCACACACGCATGAGCTCAGGACCTCTCTGACTGTCTGCTTGACTGCCTGCTAGCTCAGACCGGCTCCCCCAAGAGGCACAACTTCCGCTGTCCATTGAGACCACAGTCTTACTTTCCCTGCCCATACACTGTCATGGGCAGACCACAGCTCAAAAGAAATAACATGAAAAATCAAATGCAAGTAAATCCAGTAATATCACTCAGTCCTACAATGAAAGTCTCTAATCAAAACATAGAAAAGACATTAGGACCAGGACACCAAAATGAGGCTATGAGCAATGCAACCCTGACAAAGATACTGGTAGAACTTGCAGAAAAGCAACAATGGACCAATAATTGTGTGGATACTGCCATCACTAGAGTGACTTAATAGATAAGAAAATGGAAGGAGTTCAAAGACAGTTAAGAGATATGAAAGAGAGTGAAAAAAGAGAGGACCTCAAAAATCAGCTGGCGATGCTAAATGAAGACATAAAAAAATGCAAGGATGAATTCCAAGAAACATCAAGAAAATTAGAAAATGATGTGAAAAGGGAGCTTGATGAAGGGATGGAAACTATACATAGAAAAGTAGTAGAAAATGCAAACCTAATTTAACAAGCCCAATACTCTTTAGAAGCTCTAAAGAATAGAATCAGTCATGTGGAGGATAGAAACTTCAACCTGGAAGACAAGACAGAAGAAACAGTTTGAGTGTTCAAAAGTTTCAGTAAGTACAAAAATTTCTGTGAACAGAACATGAGGGAATTGTGGGATACATTAAACATCCTAACACCAGATCATAGGAATACCAGAAGTGTAAGAAATTCAGACCAAAGGCATGGAGAACTTATTTAACAAAATAATTGAGGAAAACTTTCCCACTCTCTCAAAAGAAAGGCCCATCAAGATAGAGGAAGCTAACAGAACTCCAAACAGATTGGACTAAAGGAAAAACTCTCCAAGACATATCATCATTAAGACTCTAAACATTGACACCAAACAGAAAATCCTAAATGCAGCTAGGGAAAATCAGCACATCACTTTTAAAGATAACCTCATCAGAATTACTTCAGACTTCTTAATGGAAGCCCTGAGAGCCAGAAGGGCCTGGAATGGAACCCTGCAAAGTATAAGAACCTATTGCTTCCAACCCAAACTACTTTACCCAGAAAAAGTATCCTTCATAATAGATGGTGAAAGAAAAACTTTTCATAACAAAGCTCAGCTTTACAATGATGTGACCACAAAACCAAACCAACAGAGAGTATTTCAGGAAATTCTCCACATAGAAGAATCAAATAATCAACCTCAAATGCCTACAAGAAACAGATTACAATAACCAAACTCAGAGGATTTACAAACAACTTCAATGTACATGAAAACACCAAACCACATATACCAACACATTATGGCAGGGATCAAGTCATATCTCACAGTCATTACCTTAAATATTAATGACCTTAATTCACCCATCAAGAGACACAGGCTAACAGGATGGATCAGAAAATTAGACCCCTCAATCTGTTGTCTTAAAGAAACCCACCTCACCACTAAAGACAAACACCTCCTTAGGGAGCAAGTGTGGAAAATGATATTCCAAGCAAATGGGAATAAGAAACAAGCAGGCATAGCTATACTACTATCAGATAAAATAGACTTCCAACCAAAAATAATCAAAAGAGACAAAGAAGGCCACTTCCTACTCATCAAGGGAATGATCCATCAAGAGTATATCACAATAATAAATGTTCATGCACCAAACATAGGGGTACACAGTTCATAAAACAAAACCTACTTCACAATAAAACAGAAATAACCAACAACATCACAGTTGAGGACTTCAATACACCATTATCAGGAATAGACAGATTATCCAAACAGAAACTCAACAGGAAATTAAGAGAGCTCAACAAAACCATAGATCACTTAGACCTGATGGACATCTACAGAACATTCCATCCCAGATAGACAGAATACACATTCTTCTCAGCAGCCCATGGAACATTCTCTAAAATACAACATATACTGATTCACAAAGCCTGCCTCCATATATTTAGCAAGATTGATATAATTCCCTGCATGATATCAGATCACAATGCTATATTGCTAGAAATGAACAACAAAAGATCCACCAAAAATTCCATCAGCTCCTGGAAACTGAACAGCACACTTTTAAGCAATAAATGGGTAGTGGATGAAATAGAAAATAAAGTTGTGAAATTTCTAGAAATGAATGATGATGAGAACACATCTTACCAAAGCTTATGGGACACAATGAAGGTGGTCCTCAGGGGAAAATTCATAGCACTAAATGCCTTCATAAGAAAGACAGAGATATCCCAAATCAATAATCTAATAATCCACCTAAAGGCACTGGAGAAGCAAGAAGAATACAACCCAAAAAGCTCCAGACAGAAAGAAATAATTAAGATCAGAGCAGAAATTAATGAATCGGAAACTAAGAAAACAATTAAGAAAGTTGACAAAAAGGAGCTGGTTTTTTGAAAAAATAAACATGATTGACAATCCCCTGGCCAATTTGATCAACCAAAAACAAAAAAAAGATACTCTTCAAATTAACAATATTCGAAATAAAAAAAGGAGAGATCACAACAGACACAAGTGAAATTGGGAGAATTATCAGACTCATTTCAAAAACCTCTACTCCACAAAACTGGATAAGATAGAGGAAATGGAAAAATTCCTGGACACATACCATCTACCAAAGCTAAATTCAGAGCAGATTAATCTCTTAAACCAACATATCACATTCATTGAAATTGAAAAAGTAATTAAAAGCCTCCCCAAAAAGAAGAGTCCAGGACCAGATGGCTTCTCAGCTGAATTCTATCAAACCTACATGGGAGAACTCAAACCAATATTTTTCAAACTATGCCATACAATTTCAGAAAAGGGAAAGCTCCCCAACTCCTTCTATGAAGCTAGTTGACCCTAATTCCAAAATCAGGCAGAGTTGCCACAAGAAAAGAAAACTACTGGCCTATATCCCTGATTAACTTAGACGCAAAGATCCTGAACAAAATCCTTGCAAACTGAATCCAAAAACACATCAAAACCATTTTCCACCTTGATCAAGTGGGATCCATCCCAGGAACGTAGGGTGGATTCAACATATGGAAATCTGTCAATGTAATACACCTTATAAATAAGGTTAAACACAGAAACCACATGACCATTTTGATAGATGCAGAAAAGGCCTTTGACAAAATACAGCATCACTTCATGATCAGAACATTGGAGAGAATTGGCATGGTGGGTTTATATCTTTACATACTAAAGACTATATACAAAGCTCCTAAAGCCCAAATAATACTTAATGGAGAGTGACTGGAGGAATTCCCATTGAGATCAGGAACAAGACAGGGGTGTCCACTCTCACCTCTGCTCTTCAATATAGTACTGGAAGTCCTAGCTCAAGCAATAAGACAGGAGAAAGAAATCAAAGGGATACAATTTATAAAGGAAGAAGTTAAGTTAGCTCTATTCACAGATGATTGATTACATATTTAAAAGTACAGAGAGACTCCATCCCAAAACTCTTTTTTTTTTTTTTTTTTGGTTTTGCGAGGTAGGGTCTCACTCTAGTTCAGGCTGACCTGGAATTCACTATATCATCTCAGGGTGGCCTCGAACTCATGGCAATCCTCCTACCTCTGCCTCCCAAGTGCTGGGATTAAAGGCGTGCGCCACCACGCCCGGCTCATCCCAAAACTCTTGAAAGTTATTGGCTACTTTAGCAAAAGTAGCAGGATTCAAAATCAATACAAAAAAGTCAATAGCCTTTCTATCTGCAAATGACAAATATACAGAGAAAGAAATAAGTGACATTGTCCCATTTTCAATAGCAACAACAACAAAAATACCTTGGAATAGCATTAACCAAGGAAGTGAAAGATCTATACAATGAAAACATAAACACACTCAAAAAAGAAATGTAGGGGCAGGAGAGATGGCTTAGCAGTTAAGTGCTTGCCTGTGAAGCCTAAGAACCCTGGTTCAAGGATCAGTTCCCCAGGACACACGTCAGCCAGGTGCACAAGGGGGTGCACAAATCTGGAGTTCATTTGCAGTGGCTGGAGTCCCTGACACACCCATTCTCTCTCTCTCTGTCGGTCGCTCTCAAATAAATAAATAAAAATAAACACAAAAAATTTTTAAAAAGGAAATTGTGGAGGACTTGAGAAAATGGAAAGACCTCCCATGCTTCTGGATAGGCAGAATTAATGTTCTGAAAATGGCAATCCTACCAAAGCCAATATACATATTTAATTCAATACCCCTTAAAATCCCAACATTGTTCTTCACAGAGATAGAAAAAAATTATCTCAACATTCATATGGAAAGACAGAAGGCCTCAGACATCCAAGCATATCCTCAGCAAAAGAGAGGCATCACCATACCTGATTTAAAGCTATATTACAAAGCCATAGTAATAAAAACAGCATGGTGCTGGCATAAAAACAGGAGTATAGACCAGTGGAATAGAACTGTGGACCCGGACTTTGGGTCAAGCCACTACAGCTACTTCATATTTGACAAAAGCCCTAACAACATAGGCTGGAAAAAAGACAGCATATACAAAAAAATCATGCTGGACAAACTGGATAATCCTATGGAGGAAATTGAAACTTGATCCACTTTCTCGCCATGCACAACACTCAGGTAGAAATGGATCAAAGACCTCAATATAAGACCAGAAAATCGACTACTATGGGAAGAAACTATAGGAGGGTGGAGGAGATTGACACAGAGTACAATCAACTCCTACAAAATGAGATATCCAGAGACACAGAGACTCCCCACACCTCATCACTGAAGCAGACCCAAAATGAACCCAACATAGCTCAGGGAAATTTTGCGGAAGAGGGGGCAAACAGACTGTCAGAGTCACACGTTGGGTCATGATACACAGAGACATTTCCTCTTACCCATAACTTAGGGCTAACTCTACAATGTATCACCCATATACCTCAGCAAGGAGGGGTAAAGGGAAGGAGGGAGGACAGGGAGGAGGCTAACAGTGGTACTAACTTGACTATATTCACTGAGTACAAAACTAATTAATTAAAAAGTTTACATGAAACATAATTTTTACAAAAACCTCATCAAAGTGCTAAGAATAAGTGACAGTGGAGGGTCCAACACTAAGTGAGACATGTCTATCACATCCTCATGGCTCAGCGACCATTGTGAGGTGGCAGAAAGAAGAGCCAAAGGAAGGAGAGGAGTGTTTCCAGTACTGTCTTTCAGACACAAAGTGGCCTAGATATTCATGACCTCACAGAGGCTGACACTACCTACACAAGACCTACATAATAGGAGGGAAGGGGAAACTGATGGCATCAAAACAGAAAAGAGACTAGTTGGAACGAAGAATGGATTCAGTGGAGGAGGGATAAGGGACGGGACATAATGGAAGGTAGTGAGAGACTATGCTCATGGTATATTGTGTATATGTATATATGGATGTCAATAAAAAAGTTAAAAAAATTAGAAAAACAAGATTCCAACCTTCTAATTACTGTCTATAAGCAGATATTTCTTAGCATGCTTGAAGCCCTCTGATCACAGGAATGAATAATATTTTAAATATATTATTTATTTATTTAATTGAGAGAGAAAGAGAATGGGCACACCATGGCCTCTAGCCACTTCAAATGAACTCCAGATGCATGTGCCCCCTTGTGCATCTGCCTTTACATGGGTACTGGGGAATTGAATCTGGATCCTTTAGCTTTGCATTCAAGTGTGATAACTGCTACACCATCTCTTCTAATTTACAATGATGCACCAAAACAAAAAAAAAATGGTACAATGTGTATACATATATGTATATGAAAGGTATATCATTTCTATATATGAGACGTCATATAGGCTTTACTTTGTATAAGAAATTTTGTCATGCTGGAGAGATGGTGTATCAGTTAAGGTACTTGCCTGCAAAGCCAAAGGAGCAAGTTTCAATTTCTGAGGACACATATAAGCCAGGTGCACAAGGTGGCACATGTATCTGGAATTCATTTGCAATGGCTGGAGTCCCTAGCGTGCGCATTCTCTCACTCAAATAAATAAATAAAAATTAAATTTAAAAAATATTTAAAATTTTTTGTCTAATATATGAATTTATATACATCAAACTTATTATCTATGATGTATATTACATATAAATTTTATAACTTAGTATATAGATTATATTGTGTGTATATAACATATATTACAGTCTAGATAATACTAGATTATAACCAATACTAGTACTTTTTAGTCAACCAACTAACAGCTATCTTAAATTTTCAAATATGTGTCTCAATAAAATGTGTCTGTAAGCCATTAAGTTTTTGATAGTTTTTCAGATGTTTTTATAATGATATTATAAAATTAAACAGAAACAGAAACACAGAAATAGAGGAACAACAATAAAGTATGAAAATAATAAAATGTCCTAAACTAACCATAATATATCAAAATGACATTAAATTTAAATTATTTAATGAACCAATATAAGGCAGATAAGAAGCATGTATAAAAAAATGCTGAAGTTTTATCATTCTACGAAATTTGCTTCATGTTCAAAATAATCCCACATATGAGTCAGCAACTAAAGAGATAAAAATTCTCTATATTTATCAAACTAAAAATTAATAAATAAATATGAATATAAGCCCCATTAAAGAGAAATTAAACCATATACATGCAAGACAAATAATATTTATTATAGACTGATAAATGATTTAATCTACCAATTGGAATTTCTTAAATTTTCCATATAACAATTGAATATTTATAAAATGCACATTAATGCTAGTCATACTGAAAGAATAAACATATAAAAATAGGCTTGTCTGTTGTGATTATTAAAAATAGACATTTTCCATTTATTTTTACTGGAGAACCATACATCTTCTGAATTACTGATAATTTCCAATATGATGGAGTGGCCAACTGTTGTATGCCCTTTGAATCATGCCTGAATTTATGCTAATTAGATGATTCTCATTAAGCTTATAGATAGCTTCAGGATACAGAGGAACCAACTACATGACTATTGGGTTGGAACTTTCAGTATTCTTCTGGGCTTATAGGAAGGAGAGTGTTTCTAGAGATTGAGAACAATTACCAGTGGCCACTGACATCATGAAGTATGCTTATGGAAATGGACCCTCCCAAAACTCCCAAGTCATTTGAGTCAGAGAGATTCCAGGTGGTTAAACAAATTTAGAGAAGGGACCTTGAAAACTACCAGTGTTGTCTTCTGTTATTTCCTTGGGAATAGAACAAAATAAGTCAAAGTCACTGGGAAAGATCAACAAGATGGCTTGCAGTTGGTAGGAGACAGCCAAGCTTACCAAATAAGAGGAGGAACAGGGCTTGCGGTGGGGGGGGGGGCAATGAAATCAGTCTCCACAGGATCTGGCTGCCCCCCATGAGGCTTCCTTTGTGTTTCCATCCTTTATTCTGCTTTGGTTCTCCCTTGTAAAACTTGCTGATGGATGCTAAACTCTCTCCCACCCAGTCACTGAGACAAAGAGCCCTGATTACAAAGGGGCACATAGATACCTCATGGAGATTGAAGCTTGGGAAGAAACACACTTCTCCATATCTCATTCCAGACATTTTAAAGATCAAAATATTTCCCTAAGCCAGCAAACCCTATAAACCTCAAGGAAGAAAAGTCACTTGGCAACCCACTTCCCAGACCCTCTCTGTTGTAGAGCTTTTTACTTTTGCTTCTTTCACTTTTCAATGGCCACCAGGCTTTGGCCTCCCTCATCTATGAAATTGCCCCATATAAGAGCTCTTATCTCTGTGCTGTACAATGAAGTTTGCATCATCTCCATAATAAGCTTTTATTCTCTAAACTTCTTCTCTCCATGCAATAAAGGTTATCTTTTGAGTTTATTTTTATTTATTTATTTGAGAGTGACAGAGAGAGAAAGAGGCAGAAAGAGAAAGAGAAAGAGAGAGAAGGGGTGCACCAGGGCCTCCAGCCACTGCAAACGAACTCCAGACCCGTGCACCCTCTTGTGCATCTGGCTTAGTGGGTCCTGGGGAATCCAGCCTCCAACTGGAGTCTTTAGGTTTCACAGGCAAGTGCTCAACCACTAAGCAGTCTCTCCAGCCTCAAGGTTATCTTTTAAAACAAATTCTTCTTGCCTGTGAGATTTGTTTCTGAATTTGTGAGGCAAAGAACCTGACTACACAGACTCCGTGGAGGTTTGGTGACTTTGAGAGTCCTGTACTCTAGTTCCTGAGATAAGGCCACCTAAGAGCTCAATGTCAGGTCCTTTCAAAGAGGCACATTTCAATTAGAATAGAGGTCACTTATTTTATAATCTAGCAAATAATTATTCACCATTTTGCCTATGTCATGTAAAACTGAGAAAACCTGATTGCAAAATAAAGGACGGAATCTTTCAGTGGTGGAAATTTCAAGACAGCATAACATTCATACTGTGGCATGGTTCTTCTTTGCAGTACTTACCTTATTTACAGCATGAGGCAACAGTATGTAGAGCAGAAAAATATGAAAAAATGCAGAACTTGACAATGAAAACAGTATTAACTCTGTTAAAGATGGGAATTGAAATGTTCAGTTTTTCAAGTAAAGGAGTTTGAGGCTGTTAGAGATTATGAATAAAAGGTAGCAAAGAAAAAGCCTACTAATTGCAAGCATTCTTATATCTCTGATTCTTGTGCCACACATGTGTGTGCAAAATTATTCTGCTACCTTCTTGAGCCACTCACATAGCCAAGCTGTTGTACAGCATTTCATGAATTAACACATTTCTTCCTTGAGACTTGGGAAATAAGCAACTCACCAGTATTTTGGAAATTCCTTAAAGTTACAAGGTTCATAAGCCACCAGCCTCCCTTCTTCAAGTAATAATACATTTCTGAGCAAAAGAGTCTCTCCTATCAGTTAAGAGATGACTCTAACTCAGGCAGTGAAGCTACTGAGGGTTACACCTATACATGGTTGGGGTTTCTCATGATACAGTGGCCTTTGAGTCATCAATGCTCCTATAAAGAATCCCGAATAGATTCCTAGTTTCTCCAAGTTGGGTATTGGTAGAATCCTTAATGTGTCTGTGGTCTATTATCTCTCTGGGGTGAATAGACCCCCATTTGTAAGTCCCCAAATAAAGCTTCAGGTAGCACAAGCCATCACTGCAATAATGGATGGTATCCTCAAACGGGGGACAAATGTATTTTTCTCCTGTTGAAGTTTCTTCTTTTCAGATGTTGAGTCACAGTGATGAGGAAAGTGTCCTCATCATCCTTTCTTCCAGTTGTTTTTACTAAGCAGTACATTTCATTTGTAATATGCCAGCAAACATATGCGAAATGCCTTTCTGATTTCTGCATGTCATTCTGACAATCATGTAACTTGAATAATGGAATAATAGTCCTTGGGGTCTCCAAATTTGTTGAGAAGTATAGGCAATAATGTAAGACATGGAAACAACATCTGTAGTAGAGGACAGTCTCATGAATATAAACCTTTACCTGTAAGATTGATGCTAACTCAGAATAGTGTCAGAATTAAATTAAGTTGCACAGCTGACAGTTAATTCCTACAAATAATAAATTATTATTTCACATAGGGGGAACTAATGCACACATTTTAATAGAGAGGGAATACATCCTTGATACTGAAAACCTACAACAAGGGTAATCATATTCCCCAGGGGTGTAAGGTCTGCTGCTCTCTGGCTAAATGTACATCCTATGCTCACCAAATTGACCAGTAAGCACTTCTCTTAATGTTCATACCCATATATTAATTCTACTCTCACTTTTGGTTAGAGAACCTGCTTTTTTCAGATGGAAATGACATTGGGATGACTCAGAATACACCATGGTGCTGAGAAGAAGTGACAGGGGAGTGTTCAGTACTGAAATATCTCTATCACACCTTCCAAAACTCAGGGTCTATTGCGGAAGAGGTGACAGAAAGAACGTAAGAGCCAAAGGAAAGGTAGGAATCCTTACAACGTGCTCCTCCAGACACAAAATGGCCTGGATATCCATGATCTCACAGTGCCTGACACTACCTACAGAAAACCATCATAATAGGAGGAAAAGATCATGACACAAAATAAAAGAGAGACTGATTGAGAGGGGGAGGGGATATGATTGAAAGTAGAGTTTCAAAGGGGAAAGTGGGGGGAGGAAGGAATTACCATGAGATATTGTTTATAATCATGGTCTTTGTCAATAATTTTTTTAAGTTGTGAGTAAATCCACCCACTTTTAATTTATTTTTATTTATTTATTTATATTTATTTACTTGACAGAGAAAGTGGGAGAAAGAGAGAGAGAAGTTGAGAGAGAGAGAGAAAGGGAGAGATAATGGGCAATCTAGGGCTCCAGCCACTGCAAACGAATTCCAGACGTGTGTGACCACTTGTGCATCTGGCTTACGTGGGTCCTGTGGAATCAAACCTGCATCCTTTGGCTTTGTAGACAAATGCCTTAACTGCTAAGCCATCCCTCCAGCCCAAATCCACCCATTTTTGTCATCAGAGAACTTTTATTTGTTACAATGACCCTGTCTCATGGAAATAAAAGTTTTTCAAAGAGAAAATATTGAAGGTCAGAGAATGGAGAATAAGCCCTGTGTGGCTGTCTACATAGTCATACATATTGTGAAGCAGCATCTTGCTATGAAGTCATTGATGAAACAGGAATGTACCTAATTCCTGAGGAACTGATTTATTTGATGTATAACAATATGAACGTTTGTTTAACAATATGTATAACAACATGAAAATGTGAAATATAAAACTCATTGGTTACTTTTATCTGCAATAAGAAAATTAAGCAATGCTTGGTTGTAAGTTAATGATAGTCTAAGCCATGATTCAGTCACTCTCTTAAGATTTGGCAAATGCCAGGCATGGTGGTGCACTCCTTTAATCTCAGCAACATTTGGGTGGCAGAGGTAGCAGAATCACTGTGAGTTCAAGGCCATCCAGAGACTACATAGTGAATGCCTGGTCAGTCTGGGCTAGAGTGAGACCATACCTTGGAAAACCAAAAAAAAAAAAAAAAAAGGGGGGGGGGATTTGGTAATTAACCTCAAACTACTCCTAAATGAAATAATTAATTGGGGATAAACTCCTACATATTCTGGTTTCCTAACCCTAACCCCCACAAAGAAAAAAAACACTTGCATGAGGGATCTTCTTTCCACCTAACCAAAGAAAACATGAAAAAGAAACTATATGGTGCAAAAGAGAGGTCTTATTTTTTGTGGATGTCTCATCTAATTTTTGAAGAACTTTAACAGCTACAGATTGCATGAGTGACTAATTTAGAAGGGATGCTTTATTTTTCTTTCAGTGTTGCTGTCAGAAAAGTTAATTCAGAAACCACAGCTCTTGGCACAGCACTCACAGATCTCTACCTGTGATCCAAATGAGACAGGTAAATGGAAACCACATCTCCCCTGTCCAGATAGGTGTTGAGCATTGTTAAAGTAATATTAAAATCTCTTTTTCAAAATCTCTATTCATGTAATAATGAGTCCTTAGTGTAAATACTCCTTCTGATGTTCATTTTCCTAAATATAAGCAAACATATTTGGGAATGGGGACATTTGACTCCCTAATTAGAAGCTGTTGTATCCTTTGCTTCCCAGCTTCCTTGAACAAAAGGGATTTCCAGTGGAGTAGTCAGCTGGACTATCCTTCTGCCAGCAGCAGCCATCTGGAACGTTCCAAAATGCCTTGAGAAAGCTCCACAGTAACAGAGCTGACTGACCTCGCTCCAGAAGACAGAGATTCAGCTAGGGCTATTTGAAAGCTTGCATGTTACTTTCTGTTATCCTACGCTTCTGTAGACTCTTAGTGACCACCTAGGCCAGAGAAGGACCATTTCCCCTAGTGGTGTCTCAAATGAACTGCTGTGATTAGTACTCAAGAGGCAAGGCTGTGATTGGCCCAAACATAAATCTCAATGGCTGTGTTTGTTGCTAACAAGCAAGACTGTGATTGGTCCCAAAAGTCCTTGGTTAAACAAACAGGTTGCTCACGTTCATTTAGTGAATTGGCTATGAGACAATCTCCCTGTTGTCTCCTTTGTTGTTGTAACACTTGGCCTCATAAAAAGTGCCCCATTAGTGGTCCTTTCTTGACTACTTTCAATAGTGTGGCAGTGCTGGTAGCACAGAAAGAAACAGCAGAGACAACAGAGGAGTGTTAAGATGCAGCAGGACAGCATAACGGCAATGGCTGCTGGCAGGCTGAGTTATGGAATTGGCAAGGGAGCCAGCTGTCTGACAGCTAGGAATCAGGTGCAGAGCTCAGCAGTAGCCTTGTAAGACGAAGAAGGACAATCAAAATTAAAAGTGAAGACCTCAAAATGAATAGAGATTAAATTCTCTACAGAGACAGAAGGAAAACTACAGGCCCATGTCCCTGACTTTCGAAAATGCTGTAGATGTGCTTTCTCCAGAGGTACTATGTTACGTATGCATATATTGTATTTCAATAAAAGTAACACAACCCTGTAACAGACATCATAGTGTTACTAGAGTTGTTACGAACAAGTTCCTGTACTAATTTTTTCAATTCATTGATATATATCTAATTTCAAAAAATCTTATTTTCAGATTGTATCTACAGTAAATCTGTCCAGTTGCTTTCATGTATGTCTAAGAATTGATACCAATCCAATGAGTACATTGTTCCATATAGACAAACTAACTTCATCAGAAGATTCTCCTTCAACAGAAAAATTATTTTATAAATTGTCAATATTAATATTGAATTATTGTGTAGTCATAAAACATACAGGGTCATAAAATGTCCTTTTACTATTAAATACCACTCATTTGGTCAAACACATATTTATTTCATGGTTTGCTACACTACGCTGTTTAGATGTAATGCCTAAAATTTGATTGGAAGTATCATTTTTGTATGACTGCCCTAGATACTTTTTAATATTTGTCTTTATATGTGCATCTTTGAAATTGTTATATTTATCCTTAGACAGGCAAGCATCACCCTTCATTTCCATTTTGAAAATTTGTAGTCTTAAAATCATTAGTCATTCCATAGCATCAAATAATCCTTGAGGCTGTTATCTTTTAATAACTTCTATATGCCAGGAAATATTCATCTTTGATACAGAACATAAAATCAATAATATAACATCTACCTTACTATTAAAGTACTGATCTCATTACCAGATGATGGAAGATTTAGGTGGGCCACATGTTGAAGGGCTGGAGTTTGCTTCTTTCTGATGCCATCATTACAGAAAATATTTACTGATTTGTCCAAATCTTAATTTTTATTTGCTGTAACTTCAAATTGGCAATATTAGTTCATGGCCCATTAATGAAATTTCTTATAATTCATTCAGATAAATTTTACTTTTTTATTTTAATTCAATTATTTGACAGAAAGAGGGAGAGAGAGAAAGAGAGAAAGAGAGAGAATGGGTACACTAGGGCCTCCAGCCACTGCAAATGTACTCCAGAAACATGTGCCACCTTATGCGTCTGGCTTATGTGGGTCTGGGGGATTTGAACCTGGGTCCTTGGGCTTTGAAAGCCAGCAACTGAACCACTAAGCCATTTCTCCAGCCCTGTATTAAGACATTTTAAGGGCTAGAGAGATGTCTTAGCGGTTAAATGCTTGTCTGTGAAGCCTAAGGACCATGGTTCAAGGCTCAATTCCCTAGGACCCAGGTTAGCCAGATGCAGAAGGGGCACACGCATCTGGAGCTTGTTTGCAGTGGCTGGAGGCCCTGGCGCATCCATTCTCTCTCTCCCTATCTGCCTCTTTCTGCCTGTCACTCTGAAATAAATAAATAAATAAATAAATAACAAAATTTAAAAAATGGGCTGGAGAGATGGCTTAGCGGTTAAGCGCTTGCCTGTGAAGCCTAAGGACCCTGGGTTCAAGGCTCAATTCCCCAGGACCCACGTTAGCTAGATGCAGGAGGGGGCGCACGCATCTGGAGTTCCTTTACAGAGGCTGGAAGCTCTGGCGTGCCCATTCTCTCTCTCTCTCTCTCTCCCTCCTTCTCTCTGTCGCTCTCAAATAAATAAACAAACAAAAAAAGACATTTTACTTTCATTCTCAAACTTTTCAACTTTGTGATCTAATAATAAGAGATGTCTATGCCTTATTTGGGGTACATATGTAGTTTTAAATTGTCTAAAACACTGTCCCTGAGGTATGTGCAAGTGAGATGATTTACAAGAAACATGTAGTTATTCAGAAGTAACAATTTTCAATGAAATCTCACTGAATAATGTTCCTTCTTGTGATGTTTGCAAAAGTTCATGTTTATGGGATGGAAATGGGACGTTAATCTGTTCTTACGACACTAGCAGTTTGGAAGATGGCATGTTTCTCAGTTAGTTTCTCCATTGCTGGGGACTCACTACCTACACACATGGTGTGCAGAACATATTCAGTTATATTTTACAGTATTTTAAAAAACTTCACCACATTTCCTATTGTTATAGTGATCCTTGATTTGAATGAGCAAATATGCCATATTGTTTTTCCAATTATATTTCTGGGTCGGTCTCAGCCTTGTTTTTCAAAAACTATTTATTTTGTCTATCTGAATGTCACCATGTCCAAATTAGCATAACATTGCAGCTTGAATTGTAAAATATTGAATCATAATAAATATATTTTCTTATTTTAAAAAATCATTGAAATATTTTAGCCATTTATATTTCTCTATAATTTCTGATTTGGTGTTTCCAATTATGAAGTCATTTTTTTGCAAATTTTAATTTCATTTACAATGAAATAATATTTTAATTATTAAGCACTGTTTATCTCTTTGTGGTTGTGGGGATACTTTAAAACACTTCATTAATATACTGTACCTTTTCTCAAGTAGTGTTTTGCATAACAACATTTAAGATTATTTCTAGGGCTGGAAAAATGAATTAGCAATTAAGGTGTTTGCCTGCAAAGCCAAATGACCCAGGTTCCATTCCCCAGGGCCCATGTAAGCCAGATGCATAAAGTGGGGCATGTGTCTAGAGTTCATTTGCAGTGGCCAAACGCCCAGGCTCACTCATTCTCTCTCGATCTGCCTCTCTATCTCTCTCTCTCTCAAATAAAATAAAATAAACATTTTTTAAAAGATTGTTTCTAGTCACCATTACAAGCAAGGATGCTGTTTTCTTGGTGAACCGGGTACCAGCACAAGGGCGAAGGAGATCAACACAGAGAAAAATCAACTCCTACCAAATCTGATATCCAGAGACCCAGAGGCCCCCAACACCTCATCACTGAAGCAGACCAAAAATGAACCCAACATGGCTCAGGGAAATTTTGTGGAAGAGGGGGAGGAAAGAATGTCAGAGCCATATGTCTGGTCATGATATGCAGAGACATTTATCTTACCCATAACTGTGGACTAACTCCAGAATGCATGACCCATATACCTAAACAAGGAGGGGCCAGGCAGAGGGGGTAAGACATGGATGAGCCTAACAATGGTACCAAATTGACTGTATTCGCTGAGTACAAAACTAATTTAAAAAATAAAAATAAAAAAATAAATAAATATAATGATGAATCAAAGACATATAGTGTAGAATTATTGGTAATATCTACATTTCAGTCTTATATTCTAATTCCTGTTAACATTGCTATAGAGAAAGGCAATAAGTTGGATATAGCTTCCATGTCTTCAGTTTTAACAGCATGAGTTTGGAGTTAACCTTTAAGGTTACTGTAGCAACCAGGGCTTAGTTCTTTGCAGTTAGAAAATCAACCTGTATTCCTTCACACTCTGTGTCAGGATTTTAGATTATTCAGTCACACATAAAAGCCATATTACTCTGATATGACGAACTGTCAGCTTAACCTCTTGCTTTGATGATTCAGTTGTCACTTATTCAGAGCCCCTACTCTAAGCTCTGATGTTCCAATAGCTTTGTTTGTATTTTTGTTACTACTATTAGCATAAGTGATAGATGTTCTTTATGATTACATAAGTTAATTTAAAAATCATTTTATTGACTTCTAATACATAGGTTAAACAAATCCCTAAATTAAACCTCTATATTTTGTATTCCCAACTGATCCTCTTTGGTCAGTAACAATATTGCCGAACCCCTCTGCAAAAGAATCCTCATCAGAGAACAGAATACATGAACAAACACCAATATGTTACACAATATTGACAGAATAAAAGAACAAAAGCATATGGCCATATCAAAATTACTGACATAATGGAATGGCATTTTATAATGATGATAATCAACAAAGTAACTATAGAAGGAATAGGCTTCAAAAGAGCTGAAACATAATAAATCTGCACACTAAGCAGTTCAAAACTGAAAGATTTTGTTCCTAGATCAGGGTCAAGACAAGGATGCTTCTTCTATTTCTCAATGTGGTACTGAAAACTCCTTGGCTGAACACTTAAGCATATATATCTAATATAATCCAGAACACACACACACACACACACACACACACACACACACATATATATATCAGCTGGTATTATCCTAAAGTGCACCTAAAGACTCTAAAAATACTGTTAAAAGTAACCAGTTGAGCAAAGTTTTGGGACAGACTATCAATATGGAAAAATATATGGAAGTTATATAAACTACTACTGACCACTGTAAAAGGAAACTAAAAATGCAATCCCAAAATGCTTAGGAATAAACTTAATAAGGAAGTAAAAGAATGGTACACTGAAAAGAAAAACAAACAGGGATGGAGAAATAGCTCAGCAATTAATGGTGCTTGCATGCAAAGCATGACTGCCTCTGTTTGATTTCTCAGTACCCATGTAAAGCCGAATGCACAAAGTGGTCCATGTGTCTGAAGTTTGTTCTAATTGGCAAGAGGCTTTGACACACCCATTCCCTCTCTTATTCATTCTCTTTCTCTCCTTGCAAATAAATGAAAATGTTTTAAAGGAAAAAGTAAAAGAAAAATCTTAAAGAAGAGACAATTAAATGAAATTATATTTTTAAAAAATTATTTGTGGGCTGGAGGGATGGCTTAGTGGTTAAGGTGTTTGCCTTCAAAGCCAAAGGACCCATGTTCAATTCTCCAGGACCCACGTTAGCCAGATGCACAAGGGGGCGCTTGTGTGTGGAGTCCATTTGCAGTGGCTGGAAGCCCTTGCACGTCCTCATTATCTCTCTCTCCCTCTTTCTCTGTCAAATAAATAACAATAAAATAATTTTTAAAATATTTGTGCTTCTTTCAATTACTATCAGTATTATTATATCACTGTATGTCTTTCACTTCATTGTTAGTTTGTTCCTCTGAAAATTTACTTTTGACAACTCTGTACATACATCATGTATTTCGATCACATTCTCCTTCCATTAACTTGTGTGGTCCCTCATCAATCCCCCTGATCCCGTCTTCCTCCCTGTTTGTTCTACATATTATTACATGTTGTTTTTAGATTGTTATATCTTTTTCTCAATTTTGTTTTGAATTTTTACTGCTACAATATAAATTTTGAGTACAATGAGGAAGATAAATTCACCATATTGAGTTAAATGGTTTTATCAAGTACTTTCATATATGATGTAAAAATCTAGGAAGACACCTCTTGAATCATCATAATGAACACTGGACAATAATGTTGACCCTTAATCAATATATGTCAGCTTTATCTTCTCTAAATATATGATGAAATTTATATCAAATGCTTCTATTATTTTATAAAAAGATAAATTTAAAATAATTTGCCTGCCACACAATTCTTAGTAATGACATACAATGTCACAAGTCATTCCAATTCAATTACATATGTAATTATAAATTACTATAAATTCAATCCAAAATTCAAGTACATAATTCTTTTAAAATTTAGCCTTATTTTATTTGGTCTACACATAAATAACTGTAGTCACATTTAATTTCTCCCTATTTCTTTCATACATTTTTGACTTGCTTTCCCCATCTTTGTCTCAGCATTGAAAATGACCAGCAATTCTTCAAAACAGCTGTTGCAGGTATATTTTCTTAAGTACAACAAAAAGGTTACTTGTTCAATAAGGCATTTTAATTTCTGTGTTACTATGCCATTGCATTAACTTTATGCTTGCCTCATATCCATGACAGATATACCTTGTATCCTTTCATCTTGTCACATTTATCCCATGATAAACTTAACTTGCCAAGACCAACTATGCCAAAATATATCTGACAGATTAATGTTATTCTCAATTATATTTTCAAAATGACTAATTATCATTATAATCACTCAAGGAATTTTTCTGAAGTTTTTTTAAAGTAATAGTTTACCCTAATTTATGCAATTTTACTATCCATGATGTGATTCTTGGTTGGAGATCATCTGGGTTGTATAACATGCCATGCCCACACATAACACTAACCATTTTCTGAAGAAAGTGAGTATAGCAGTTCTGGATAAGCTTAGCATTTATATTATAAAAAAACAGAATACTGGACCATTTGTCTTTGCATAGTTGCATGACATACTGGTATACTGATATTTCATATATTATATTCTTAGGCTACAAGTATTTCACTAGTTGTAACTAATAGAAATTGCATCTTGTTTCTTTATTTTTAATTTTTAAATTATATAGCATGTTTTATTTTAATTGACAGATGGATATTCTACAAATTTATGGAGTATAGTATGATGACGTTTAGTACATGCATATAGTGTACAATTAAGTAATTAGTATTTATCCTCACCCATTTTTTTATACCTTTCTATTGAGAAGATTCAAAATTGTCTCTGCAAGTCATTTAAAAATATTCAGGAATATCAATAATAGTTATGCTATATACAACTATACTATGGAATATTCAAATTATTCCTCCAAATCAATTGCCCCTGTACCCACTAAACCTCCTTTGTATATCTCACCACACCATACTCAGACTCTGATATTCAATTTGGTACTTCTGTGAGCATCCACATATAAGTGAGCACCTTAATTATTTTTCATTCTGGCCAGATGTATTTCCCTTAAAACAATGTCTTCACAGGCAGCCAGAGTGATGTGTGCTAAGATACCAATGAAGGATTTTGTCACTTTTCGTATGTTGTATGTGGGTAATTCTGCACAAGAGTTCCAAGTATATGTAACACTGTGTGATTAGTAGCAGTACTGAGTTTGTGCCAGTGTTTGAGGGCCACACAGTGGGTAGATTACACTAGTAGGAAGAGGAAGGGCAACTGTAATTTTCTGAAGACTTTCCATCTAAATATTATAGTCAAGGACCCCAGTCCTAACTTGTTATCACAGTGTTCCCAGTTACTGCTAACCATTTACATAATGATGTGTACTGTGTGGGTTTTTTACTGACATTCAGGACAGGGACCATGTCTGTCTTGTTCACAGTTTATTAGCAGAATGACATACATATTGTAAGACCTCTATGAAGTTGAATGAATTGATAAAAGAAGGAAGGAAACTATCTTCATACTTTTATTGTCACATTAACTTTTGCAGTTTACGTGAAAATTTCCCTTCTTGCACTCTTTTTTTTCGGTGGGGGGGTTCCTTTGTTTTGTGCTCAAATATTGAAACCTGTCCAGGGTTAGATAGCTATTATTAGTAATAGCTGGTCTAATTCCATTTTTTCATTTAGCACAGATATAAATAAGACACTTAAAATAACATGATGTTATAGTACTAGACTGTCTTAATTAAGAAATATACTTCTAAAAAATAGAAAAGCAATAGATGTCTGCCATCTTACTTCTACCATCTTTCTTTAATCATGAAAGTAAACTTTAATCACAGATTGATTTTTTTTTCTGTATTCACTCTTCTACAAATATTAGGTTAAGAAATGTTAGTTTATTGAAGTCTGTGTTAGTGAGAATTAACTATGCTTATGATCTTAATATATTTGGTTATATTTAGATCAGGTTTTGGAAATATGCATTTATAAATAAATGGACTTTATACAATGAAAAAAAATTTTTCTGAAGACTGTATGCTTGGGTTTCCAGAAAACCTAGAGCCAACCTGCACAAATCTGCTTAGTTGCTTCTTATGTATATGGGTGGATGGCTCCCCCCCCCCACCAGATTTCCTGTTCAGTGCCTCAGAAAGCCAAGATTCTGACTATGGGGTATGCTTCTTGGGACCTCAAAATGATTGGGAGGCTATCTGGCTTGTCCCAGGAATCCTCAATGGGTCTGGGTCCTCAGTGTAGGTTGTTCTTCTAGTTCTCAGGCTCATGGACTACTTAGCAGGGCTTTTATTGTGTGTCCATGGTGAAAACTATTCATGATGCCACCCAGGCTACTTCTCAGCTAGAAGGAAGCAGGGGCAGGGCTACCTGACCTAATTGTGGATAGTGGAATGTTGAATTTTTATTATTTTTAGTTAACACATAAAATGTTGTTGCTATAAGTTTTCCTTGGGAGATGTAAAAAAAAAGTCTATTAATCTCAGATAGAACACCAACAACAGACCAAAGTAATGATTCCTCCAAAGTCCAACTTGGTGCACCAACAAGTCTACTCAGTTTATTTACATAGTACATGTTTGCACTTACTGTCAGGATTGCAGATGACCCTCCAAACATCTTTATTACTGAAAAATCCCACTTTACCATTCATAACTATCTCATGTGAAATGCATCATGGAGTTCTCCATTCAGTTAACCTTCTATTCCCTGTATACATAGCATTCCCAAATACCAAATGCAGCTAAGAGATAAGGAGTACAGGAAGGAGTAATGGCTAAAATTTTGGGAAATGGCTGATCCTGTGATCCTCTCCTGCCATTTGCCAGTCTTCTTGTTGCTCAGACAAACATCTGACCAGAAACAGCTTATAGGAAGAAAGCATTTATTTCAGGTTTACAGTTTCCTGGGGAAGCTGCATGAGGGTGGAAGAAGCTCACTCATTTCATCATATATCCGCAGCATAGAGTAAAAGGGACAGCTAGAGCTCAGGATGGCTCTGAACACACAGGGCTGGACTCACCACCAAGGTCTGCCCTGACTGGACACTTCTTCCATAAGGGCTTTGCCTGCAAAGACCCCACCCAGTGGGGACTGAGCAGAAAGCTCAATCACAAACATCTGAGGCTAAGCACCACATGCTTCTTCCATTAGGGATTGGTAATAGCTCCATTATGATTACCATTACCATGAACCTGGATATTCTGCATTGTTCTGCTTAATTTGCCATGGCTATCAGAGCAAGGCATCCTGTACTTCAAGATGGCATCATATTATGATGAGAATAAAAATGTCCATACTACAATCCTCAGTTCCTTTCTTTTGGCTCTTACATTCTTTTGTCCCCTTCTTCAGTAATGTTCCCTGAGCTTTATAATTTTTTTTTTACTTTCATTTGACAGAGAGAGAGACAGAATGCATGTGGCAGGTCTTCTTTCCAGTGCAAATGACTCCAGATGCATGTGCCACATTGTATATCTGCCCTTACATGGGTACTGGGGAATCAATCCTGGGTTGCTGGGTTTGACAGGCAAGTGCATTAATTGCCGATACATCTCTCCAGTCCTTCCCTGAACTTTGGAAGGGGTGATATGTCCACAATCGTCTTTCGAGCATTGGGCAGCCATGCCAGCTGGACAACCTCTCATCCTCAGCAGTTTAACCAGTTATGTGTGTCTCAATCAGCAATCACTATCTACTATAAGTAATTTTCCTTCATAACCAAGGTAGACAGCAGTAGTGAAAACAGCAGTACTCTATGGGCACAAGCTCAAATGACCAGCATCCATTCAACCAAACAATAGCAGTTGCTTCCCTTTTGGATCCTATCAATACTGCAGCTACAGGCTTAAATCATGGCTTATAGTATCACTTACATAAACTCCCACCTATGAAGCAGGCCTTAAATCTAATCAGAGAGTTAATTATATCCACAATTGTCATGCTGCAGTTTCAAAATGGGAGACATCTTGCCTGACATTTTTATTTATTTATTTGAGAGAAAGAAAGAAAGAGGAAGAGAAAGAGAAGAGGGAGGAGGGAGAGAATGGACATGCAGGGCTTCTAACCCCTGTAAAAAAACTCCAGAAAAATGTGCCACCTTGCCTATGTGGCTTACTTGGGTTCTGGGGAATTGAGCCTTGGTCCTTTGGCTTTGCAGGCAAGCACCCTAACCGCTAAGCAACCTCTACAGCCTTTGCCACACAGGATATGCCCCACAGGATCCATATCAGAGCAAGCCTTGTCACCAATCTCCTCCATTAGCATCCCCCTAGCAATATGAAACCCAGCCAGCAAGGAGGAAACTTCCAGATCATTCTAACCTGATTTCTTTATGTCCTGAAACCAAAGTATGTAGTATATTTAGCAACAGGGTCTTACCATCTACTTTTGGCATGCAAACAACAATAGGTGCAGTAGCCTTTATCATATTAGAGACTTCAGGAGTCTCTTTGTCCAAAATCTCGCATGGAGGTAGCTCTCAACTGGCACTGAGTTGGTCACAAATCAACCATATGTCCACTATAAGTGACTTTTCCCACCAATATGAGAACTTTCTCAAATTATTAAGTGTTATCTTTATTGTTTTCCATCTGAGTCTACAAAACCCTAAGATACTCAGAGGTTAGTAATGAAACGCCCATGTGAAGAAACCTTTCTACAGAAAGTGTACATGATCTCATCAGGCCCACCATTCATTCCAGGCAAGCACCAGTCACTCTCAGAAATTGACAGCTGAGGAGACACTAAAGAAAAAAAAAATGTCAGCAACATCCAAAAGAGAATAGATGCATTCCATTGCTTTTATCAAGTGTTCCTTCAGAGTAGCATGGATGGGAGCCAATACTTTATTTAGCTCTCTATACTCCAGAGATATTCTCAATGAGCCATCTGGCTTCTTTACAGGCCACATCGGGTTCTTTAAAGGGCTTTGGGTTGGCTGAATAATCTCTATACATTTTAATTCCTTGATGGTTTTTGTATAGTTCTCATATCCCCCAGGCAGCTTATACTGTTTGATAGTCACCACCCTACTCAAGGTAAGTTATAGTATATGTTCTGTCTCATCCATGCATAACTGCCTTCACAGTTAGCATCTTCAGGTGAAACTCTGTGAGTCTGATAAGAATGCTTTATTTGCTCAATACCTTTTCCCCAAGAATACTCTCATGTAGTAGAAAAATGCACATAGTATGGTCCCAGGGGGAGTGATAATTGCCAGCCCCTAGAACAAGCTTAGTCCTCTTCACCAGTACCATTTTATCTCCACATCCATTCATTGCTGGCCATAGTCCTTGCTGTTATTTTTTTTGGGGGGGGGTGGAAGGAATATGTACCATAATTTAAGGTACATTTAGTTGCAATGTCCACTAAAACAAAAGCACTCTTTATATTTGTAGGGAACCAAAATATCTGTAACAGTGTATACCCCCTTGCGCATCTGGCTAACATGGGTCCTGGGGAATTGAACCTGGGTCCTTTGGCTTTGCAGGCAAATGCCTTAACTGCTAAGTGATCCCTCAAGCCCTTTTATGCTTTTTTATTATATGGGGCTGGAAAGATGGCTAAGCAGTTAAGGTGCTAGCCTGAAGAGCTTAAAGATCAAGGTTAAATTATCCAGAACCCACATAAGCCAGATGAACAAAGTGGCTCATGCAGCTGGCATTCTTTTGCAGTGGCTGGAAGCCCTGGATCACCCAATCTCTCCCTCTTTATCAATCTCTTTCTCTCTTTCTTTCCCTTTTTGTCTCTCTCTCTCTCTCTGACTCTCTCTCAAATAAATAAATAAATAAAATATTTAAAAATAGTTTTAAAAAGTCACCATTAAATACTCATGATGGATTGACAACAAACTTACCAAACTTGTGCAACTCTCAGGGATTGCAATGAATTCACTTGTTCAATTATTTTCAGTGTATCTCTACACTTATGTAGCAGATTACACTCATCAAGCCAGCAAACCATTTCACACAACAAAGAGAAAGATCTCCAATTTGAGATTTCCCTCCATGCACACTGTGCCTCCATGTGGTTCATCCTTAGTTACATGTCTTAACTACACATCCCAAGGCTCATGCAACAGCCACCATTGCGAGAAGGCATACCACCACGTGTCATATGGTGAATGACAGCTCTGCCAGGATTTCCTATGTGGTTGCTCAACCATGAGATGTTTTAGCCACAGCTGAATACCTTACTACTCATAGAAAGAACCATATTACCATTCCTACCTGTGGAGGTTTGAATTAGGTGTCTTCCATAAATTCATGTGTTCTGAATGCTAGGTCCTGAATTAGTGGCAACATGGAAATTGGAGACTTTCTGGAGGAGGTGTGTTGGGGGGAGCAAGTATATGAATATTATAGTCTGTTTCCTCTTGCCAGTGTTCAGCACACTCATCTACTGCTATTGTTTACTTTATGTTGGCCAGGAGGTCCAGCCTCTGCTCATGACATGTTTTCCCCTGGCATCATGCAGTTTCCCCTTGAGTCTATAAGCCAAAATAAACCCTTTCTACCCAAAAGCTGCTTTGGATTGTATGCATTGTGCCAGAAACAAGAAGGTAGGTGCTATAGGAAAATTGGTACTAGGACTGGGGTCACTAATGCTAGAAACCTCTTATCAGCTAAAGTGTTTAGAAGTATTTTCTCCCATTATTTTTTTTTCTCTTCACTATGACAACTCCTTTTGCTGTGAGGAGTTTTAATCTGTTGTAAACACATTTGTCTACTTACACTTTTGTTGCCCTTACTTTTGAATTCACATGCCAAACATCTTTACCCATTCCAATACCCTGAAGCAATGCTCTTCTGTTTTCATCCAAGTGTTTTCTGGTTTCAGGTCATGCTCCTCCATCCATGACATCTCTTTTAGAAAGGGTTTTAGAGGTTATACAAGCTGGCCTCAAATACATTATGCAGTTTAGGTTTAATTCATAGTCCCAGTATACCAGCCTGTGTCCTAAGTGCTGAGACTGTCATCTTGCTCTTCTATATCTGGCAAATTCTCACTTTTAAGTTCATAGTACAATTTCAGTGGATTTGTCTAGCAGGTAAGAGGTAAATATCTACATTATTCTTGTACATGTTTGATATCTAGTGTCCCCAACATCATTTATTGGAGGACACCTTACCACAATATGGTATTAGCACCTTTGTAAAAATTTACTGGGTTAATTCCTAAACTCCCAGTTCTGTGAAATAAGTGTAGTTGTTTTATGCTACCATGATGAAATCCTGTCTAAGACTATATCTGAATTTTATTTTTTAGGACTATTAACCTCAATATTTGAAAATAATAATGTGGTCATTCAGAGAATGATATTGAGGTAGTTTTGGATCAAACATGGAGGAGTTGTCATATGAAATGAACCCACACATATTTATCAAAATATTGCAATAATTTTCTTTTTAATGTTTCTAAGAATCATTCCATCAGTGATGAAGAATTGTTAGGATGTCCTATCTGTGTGTAATATTCATTCACAGAAAGAACAGGGACTATGTAAAATTTATTTATATAATATTATTAATTTGTAAAAATAAAATTATTCCACATAAATAAGCCCATCATGATAATTCTCATTAAAATATACCTTTATATCTCATTCAAGATTATTTTTCATAGAGAATGTTTCAGTCATCTTATACTACATAGTCACACATCTCAAGACTTACTGACTTAATATAAAGTTATTTTTCTCTAAATTTTCTGGATTTCCTGGAATTAGCTAGGCAGTTCTACATAACTTTTTCTCATATGAAGATATGTTTAATTTGAGCTGAGTTGGGTTTGAGATATTAAAAATACTTTCACTCACTCATCTTGTACCTCAGAAAGGATAAGAGTAATGGCGACAATGAGCAGGTCTTCTCTTCTTCCAATTTGACTTTCATTACTCAACAGTCTGTTTCTTTTATATGCTGATTATCAAAGGGCAGAAAGTGGGGTTTACAATAAATTTTACATAAACAGTATTTACAATTCAAAGACCAAGCTATCATGATATCTTACAAGTCAAAAGATTTTAATACAAAGTAAAAAACAAACAAACAAAATCTATTTCATGAGGGAGAAGAGGTAGGAATATACAAATATAAGAAGAATTGCTCTTGTCATTTTGTCCTTGTGATCGTTTGTATTGATTGATGGGCTGGAGAGATGGTTTAGCAGTTAAGGCACTTGCCTACAAAGCCAAAGAATTCAGGTTCAATTCCCCAGTACCCATGTAAAGCCAGATGTACCAGGTGGCACATGTGTCTGGAGTTCATTTACAATACCAAGATGCCCTGGTGCACTCATTATCTCATTCTCTTCTCTCTCTCTCTCTCTCTCTCTCTCTCTCTCTCATAAATAAATAAATAATAAATTAAATTAAAATATATTGTCAACTTGACAGCACATGTGAGGGGTAATGTATATTTGGATAGCCTCTGAGTTCTGAGAATGTCTGTGAGCGATTATCCTGATTAGGTTAGTTGAGGTGGGAAGACCCACCTTAACTGGGCCAGGGACTGTGTAGAAAGGAGAAAGCTAGCTGACTCTCCACTTCCTCACTGTGAGCTAAATGTAATCCATCATAATGCTTCAAGCTCCTCCTGCCATGATGAAAGTGTAAGCTGAAATAAGCCCTTCCTCCCTTACACTGATTTTTGTCAGGTTATTTTTTCCCAGTAATGATAAAATAACTTATATGGTCATTTTTGCAACATTATTTCATATTTTACTATATGGCCACAAAAATGCATAATCCTCTCAGATGCAAAATACATTGTTTTCCCCCATGTATTATCCTACTAGGAAATCAGGTAAAAGTCAGGAATCTCAATATTGGCAATAAGCTCAAGAGTCTGTGAGGTTATAAAAAGATACATCCTCTGGTTCCAAAAATTAGAAAACTAAAATGACAAATTGTCTGTTCTCAACATACCAATGTAATATAGTGCTAAACTAAACATTGCACACATTATCACTCAAAAATCAGGAAAAGAAAATTATACTGGTATGCTTTTACTATTAAAATTATGTCAAGGGGGCTGGAGAGATGGCTCAGCAGTTTCTTACAAAGCCTTATGTCCCAAATTAAATCCCCCAGTACCCATGTAAAGCCTGATGAAGGCAGATGCATGATGTGGTGCTTGAGTTTGGAGCTTGTTTGCAGTGTCAACAGGCCCTGGAGTGCCCATTCTCATTCATTCCCACTCTCCCCCCCCCCCGTCTCTCCATACCTCCTTATAAATTAACAAACATTTTTATTTAAAAATTTAAAAGAAATTGTGTCAAGGATATATAATAAATTACCCCTTCTTAGTGGCCAGAAGATATTCTTCAATTAGCATCTAATTCTACTTTTGGGAATATTTACCTAATACATTGTTCTCATTGCCCCTTAATCCTGCCCTCTAAGACATCCATATTTTATTAATAAAATTTTACCTATAATTATAATTAAATCTTCTGCATATCATTGAAAAGTTTTGTAGTGAGGAGCTTCTTTTAATTTTATACAGACTGCATAACTTTTATCCCATTCTGATTTTGAAGTCACAATTAAAACATTATGACATTTTGTGGTTTCTTTTTCATTTCTCCCATGTCTTTCTCCCTTTGTTGTTAATAAGTAATCTGTGGAAAGATAATTTGCACTGTGGTTTATAGATTGTTTCAGTGTATACACTAAAGGTTCACATACTAGAAATTTTCTCCCAGTGTGATAATCTTGTGGGGAGTGAGTCAAGTACTATTAGGAAGTGCAAGGGTCTTGTCCACCCTTGCAAAGGATTGATGCTAGTATCTTGTGATTTATTAGTTCCCTTAGAGTGGCTTATTTACAAAAAGCATGATCCTGTCTCTTTCTAAGTGTCTTTAATTCTATACCATATGTTAATCTGCTTCTACACATGCAGCTGCTCCAAGCAGCTATTTTGGGATATATCTGTAAAATAGTAGAGGCCAAACAGATAGGACCATTTAACCTTAGCATTTCAGACTCTAAAGCTCTTACCTAAGCAGTTTTTCTTTATAAAATGCTTACCCATAGGTATGTTGAAATAGAAATACAACTTGAAAGATAATTTGAGATACTATTAATACCATGTTCTCCAGTATTACCACAGATCTAAGCATCTACTGAACCTATTATTATTATGTGCTTCCATTCTAGGTTTTATTATGTTTTAGTTTATATTTTTAGTTTATACTTTAATTTATATTGATTGTACAAGATAGTGAGTTTAATTTTCACATGTACATATATGTTATAATATACATTTTAATGTTTGATTATTTATTAAGATATTAATGATCTTACTGTATGCCTGTATGACACTTTAATATAGAAATTGTATAAATTCTTTGCTAATATTAACCTAATTAAATTTGACATAGGATATCCTTCATCAATCATCTAAATAAAAAATTAAATATACATTTTTCGCTTTCAGATAACTAAATAAGTAATATAGTTAACAAAGCATTAAGATGACTTTGCCTGGGCTGGAGAGAATGATCCATAAGGAGGATATTAATCATAATATACTTTTATCATATCCATCCCATTATCATTTTTTTCAACATAGCCTTGGCCCTTTTCAACTTCCACATCTGTTATAGTGTCCTCTTTTAGTTTCATGGCCTTTGTCACCCTGTATTCTACATGAGAGCAAACATGAAATACTTATTTCATGCAACATACTGAACTCTGCTTACGCATATTTTCTTTAAATATGGAAAACCATTCTTCTTTATGGACTAATTAAATTCCATTGTGTACATATACCACATTTTTATTCATCTATCTGTTGATATCTAGATAATTTTTTTATCCTGGCTATTGTGAATGGTGATGCAATAAAGGATGGTCAGTTATCCCTGCAGTAAGCTGACTTTGATTATTTTAGGAATATTAGTACTGCAGCATCAAACAGCAATTCAAGTTTTAATTTTTGAGGAATCTTCATACAGATTTTTTACAGTGACTGCACAAATTTAGCTTCAATAAAGAGTGTATTTGTGAATTTTCAATGAAGCATACTTGTGATCATTTCATGTAATATTCATGATTCTCTCTACAGTAGTTCATAATTTAACAAGAATTGTTATTTATCTCTTATATTATCACATCATGATCTAGTAAAATATTTTTATTAGATATGGACATATTTAGTATGTAGACAACACATGTTGATACCATCATTTCCCTCCTCCCTACCCCTTTTTTGAAGAGGCCTTCCTCATAAGGGATGCAGGTCAACCCCATGGGGATTGTGGGTCATGAATTATGCGGGAAGGGCAATGTGTCTGCTGAAAGTGTCCCAATGTGTGGCTCTAACACTATTTCTGCCACTTATTGTGCAAAATTCCCTAAGCCATGCTGGGAGCGTTTTAAGTCTACTTTAATGATGGGCACTTAGGAGCCTCTGGATCTCTCATTTGGTAGGTGTTGAGTGTCCTCATTGTCTATCTGCATCACCATTGGGCTGATATCAGAGTCACTAAGAAAGCATCACTCTTTTTTTTTTTTTTTTTTTTTTTGAGGTAGGGTCCCACTCTAGCTCAGGCTGACCTGGAATTTTCTCTGTAGTGTCAGGCTGGCCTTGAACTTACAGCGATCCTCTTACCTCTGCCTCCCAAGTGCTGGGATTGAAAGCATCACTCTTGGTCATTTCCCCAGTTCCTCTGTGGTTTCAGCTGGGGCTTAGATGGAGTGAACTGGGTGGGTTGTCTCCTCAGGACCAGTTCCTGTCTGAAAAAGGGAAGCAGATTTTCCAACAGAGATTGAAGTCAGCAACAGTTAAATGGGATAACTATTATTAATTTGGAGATAATTAAAAGGCTAAATACCCTCTTATACACTAAGGTTAATGGGAGCTTGACAATGGAAAGTAGAATCGTTATTGGGATATGATTCTGACTTTTTTCCAAGTTTCCAGATATGATTTCCTTTATACTGAGCAGATCTGTTAGCCAATGCAAGAGCACTTGTTTACCCACCATGGCTGGGTGCCACTATTGCTCTTGTGTAATCATCACTTCAGGGTGTTTGTTTCTAGATTGCTTAGATTTTGAGTAGCTTGGTAAGACTTTGGCCACTTGCCATGGTAGCTCATGGAGCACCTTCCAGCACTAGATGGGCTAATTGTCTGGAGACTGGCTCTCCTCTGGATTCCAACAAGGTCTCTCCATGGTCCTTGCCAACAGTGTATGGTGTCTTCAGCAGTAGGGTCTTACCATTAACCTCTGATGGGTAATCAAGTCCTCTGACAGGAGTTTTTCTTGTTTGTTTTAGGTCTCTCTGATCAACAGATTGTTGGAAATGTAAATCACATACTGGTACAGGGGATTACAGGCCAGTGCCAAGGGAAAAGAAAAAGAGAATAAGCCAGAGAAGAAAGAGAAACTGTAGAAATTTGACTTTAGGTTTCATCTCACCCTCTCCAGGGCTCTTTGATTCAGGTGCTCCTACTAAGGTCCTCTTGAGGGTTCCACCTCTTAGTTTGACTTCAAGGATATAGGATTCTATGGCACCAGTTCAATTTGGGTTCAGTTTTTTGTCATCCCACATGTTCTCTTCCCCCAAGTCCTATCCTCCTTATTGCCCAGGCATTGAGATGCTATTCATATATGTCAGCAACTGGGGCTCATCCGGGTTCGGAACTGCAGATGAGTGAGACCATGCAACCATTGTTTTTCTGTGATAGTGTGAGTAGACTTAGAATGGTCTATTCCAAGTTGGACCATTTTACTACAAATTTCAAGGTGTTATTTTTTTCTTACAGATGAGTAAAATTCCATCATGTAGATACACCTCATCTTGGTTATCCATTCATCCAATGATAAATACCTGGGTTGATTCAAGTTTTTACCTATTTTGAAGTAAACAGCTATAAACATGGTTGAGAAACTATCTCTGAACTGAGATGTGGAGCTTTTAGGGTAAATGCCCAACAAGGGAATAACAGGGTCTGTTGGTAACTCTATATTCATCCTTTTCAGGAATCTCCATATTTATTTCCATAGGGGTTATACCAGGTTACATTCCCACTTACAGTTAATGAACATTCCTCTTTCTCCACATCGTCACCCAGCATTTGTTTTCATTTGATTTTTTTAACATTTCCTATCCTTACTGAGGTAAGGTAGAACATTTTTGTAGTAGCAAGAAACAAAATCAATGCACAAAAATCAGTAGCTTTTCTATATGCAAATGACAAAGATACATACACATAAATAAGTGATATTGTCCCATTTTCAATAGCTACAAAAACATACCTTGGAATAACATTAACTAAGGAAGTGAAAGATCTATACAAGGAAAACATAAAAACATTCATAAAACAAATTGAGGAAGGCTTGAGAAAAGGAAAAGACCTCCCATCCTCCTCAATAGGTAGAACTAACATTGTGAAAATGGCAATCCTACCAAAGGCAATATACAGATTTAATACAATTCCAATCAAAATCCCAACATTGTTCTTCACAGAGATAAAAAAATAAATGATCTCAAAGTTCATATGGAAATGCAAAAGGCCTCAGATATCCAAGCATATGGAAAGGCAGAAGGCCTCGCATATCCAAACATATCCTCAGCAAAAGAAATACCTCTGGAGGCATCACCATACCTGATCTAAAGCTATATTATAGAGCCATAGTAATAAAAGCAGCATGGTACCAGTATAAAAACAGGAATATAGACCAAGGGAATAGAATTGGGGACCTGGACTTTGGGCCAAGTAACTACAGCCACTTGATATTTGACAAAGGTCACAACAATATAAGCTAGAAAAAAGAGAGCATCTTCAACAAATGGTGCTGAACAAACTGTATAATCATATGCAGGAAATTGAAACTTGATCCATGCATCATGCCATGCACAACAATCAAGTCCAAATGGATCAAAGAAATCAAATAAGACCAGAAACTCGGTTACTACTGGAAGAAAATATAGGAGGAACTTTCCATGATATAGGAATGGAAAAGACTTCCTGAACAAAACCCCAGTAGCACGAGTTCTTAAACATTCACTCACCCAACAGGATCACATGAAGCAGAAAAGCTTCTTCACAGATAAACATACAATAAGCCGAGCCAATAGATTACTCACAGAATGGGAGAAAATATTTGCTGAATATCAAACTGACAGAGGCCTAATCTCTAGAATATGCAAAGAACTCAATCACCTACACAATAAAAAGTCAAACAACCCACTCACAAAATGGGGCAAAGAGCTGGACAGGCAATTCATAGAGGAATAAATAGAAATGGCAAACACACATTTAAGAACATGTTCATCATTCCTAATAATCAGGAAAATGCAAATTAAAACAACTATGAGATTCCACCTTAACCCAGTAAGGATATCAAACATTAAAAAAAATCAAATGAAAATAAATGCTAGCAAGGATGTGGAGAAATAGGAACCCTCATTCACTGTTGGTAGGAATGTAAGATGGTACAACCACTGTGGAAAGCCATATGGAAACTCCTCAAAAAGTTGACTATAGAGTTACCAACAGACCCACTTATTCCTTTACTGGGCATATACCCTAAAAGCTCCACAACTCAGTTCAGAGAGATTTGCTCAACCATGTTTATAGCTGCTCAATTCATAATAGCTAAGAGCTGGAATCAACCCAGATGTCCAACATTAGACAAATGGATAACTAAGATGTGGTATACCTACATGATGGAATTCTACACAGCAATAAGTAAAAATGACACAATGAAATTTGAAGGAAAATGGTTGAACCTGGACCAGATAATTCTCAGTGAACTTGTCCTATCACAGAGAGGTAATCACTGCATAGTCTCAATCATCTAATTTTTTGAGTTCTTTGTAGATTCTATATGTTAGGCTTCTGTCAGTGTTATGCTGGCAAAGGTTTTCTCCCACTAAGTTCATAATCAATTGGCTCTACTTATGGTATGTTTGTCTTTGCAAAAGCTTTTTAACTTCATGAGCTCTCATTGCTTGAGTGCTGTATTAATTTCCTGGGCTGCTAGGGGTTTGTTTAGGATGTCTTTTCCCAGCCCTGTATTATGCAGAGTGCCTCTGATTGTTTCTTACAGCAGATGAAGGTGTTCAGTTCTTATATTGAGGTCTTTATTCCATTTGGACTTCATTTTTGTGTATGGTGAAATGAGTTAATCTACTTTCATTTTTTTTTACATATCGTCATTTAATTTGTTCAACATCACTTGATGAAGATGCTGTCTTTTCTCCAGTCTACATTTTTGACACCTTTGTCAAAGATCATGCAGCTGTAGTTAGTTGACCTAAATTCTAGGTCTTCAGTTCTGTTCCATTGGTCTATGTTTCTGTATTTATTACAGTACCATAATGGTTTTATTACTATGGCTTTGTAATATAGCTTTAGATCAGGTATGATGATACAGCTAAAGTTTATTTTTTAACCTGAGGGTATGTTTGGATATCAGAGGCAATCTGCCATTCCATATTAATTTTGAGATCATTTTTCCAATCTTTGTGAAATATAATGCTGGCATTTTTATTGGCATTATGTTAAATAATTACATTGCTTTTGGTAGAATTGCCATTTTCACAATGTTAATTCTACCTATCCAGGAGCATAGGAAGTGTTTACAGATTCCCATGTCCTCCCCTATATCTTTCTTGAGTGTTTGTATGTTTTCAATATATAGGTCATTCACATCCTTGGTTAGTGTTATTCAAAGGCATTTAAATTTTTTGGTTGCTATTGAAAATGGGATAGCCTCACAGATTTCTTTTTCTGTATTTTTGTCATTTGCATATAGAAAAGCTACTGATTTTTATGTATTGATTTTGTATCTTGCCTCTTTGCTGAAGGAATTTATCACCTTTGAAGTTTTGTGATGGAAACTTTCAGGTCACTGATAATATAGGCTCATGTCATCTCCAAATAGGGCTAACTTGACTTCTTCCTTTCCAATTTGAGTCCCTTTTATTTCTTTCACCTGTCTTATTGCATGGGACAGCATTTCTAGCACTATGTTGAAGAGCAGTGGTCATAGTGGGCACTGCATTCTTGTTCCCAGTCTCAGTGGAAACTCCTTGAGATTTTCCCTATTAAGTATTATTTGGCCTTTAGGAGCTTTATATATAGCCTTTATTGTCTTGAGGTATAAGCCCTCCATGCCTATTCTTTCTAGTGTTTTGATCATGAAGTGTTGTTGTATTATTTCAAAGGCCTTCTCTGCCTCAATTGAGATGATCATGACAGATTTCTGTATATTAAACCAGCCCTGGGATGAAGCCTACTTGATCAAATTGGATAATGCTTTTGATGTGTTGTTGAATTTAGTTTGCAAGGATTTTGTTCAGGATGTTTACATCTAAGTTTATTATAGATATAGGCCTATAGTTTTCTCTCCTTGTTGCATCTCTGTCTGGTTTTGGTATTATGGTGATGCTAGCCTTATAAAAGGAGTTGGGGAAGATTGTCAGATCTCTGATTATGTGGAACAGTTTGAGAAAAATTGGCTTCAGTTCTTCAATGAAGGTTTGATAGAATTCAGCTGAGAAGTCATCTGGTCCTGGACTTTTCTTTCTGGGGAGGTTTTTTATTATCTTTTCAATCTCCATGGATGTGATAGGTTTGTTTAGGAGATTAATCTGCTCTGAGTTTAGTTTTAGTATGTGGTATGTGTCTAGGAATTCATTTATTTTCCCAGATTATTGAATTATGTGGAGTAGAGGTTTTGGAAATATACTCTAATGATACTTCCAATTTCATTGATGTCTATTGTGATCTCTCCTTTTCATTTCTGATTTTATTAATTTGAGACTTCTCTTTTTTGCTTGATAAAATTGGTCAGGGGTTTGTCAATCTTGATTATTTTTTCAAAGAACCAGCTCTTCACTTCATAATTTTATTTAATTGAGTTCTTTGTTTCCAATTCATTAATTTCTGCTCTGATCTTGACTTTTTTTCTTTCCTTAAAGAACACTTTGGTTTGGATTCTTCTTGTTTTTTCCAGCCCCGTTAGGTGAACAGTCAGGTTATTGATTTGGGATCTCTTTGACATTGTAATGAAGGCTTTTAGGGCTATTAATGTTCCCATTAGGACTGCCTTAATTGTGTGTCCTATAAGTTTTGGTAGGTTGTGTTTTCATTATCATTCCATGATAGGAATTTTACATTTTTTAAAAATTTCTTCCATGATCCATTCATTGTTTTAAAGTATGTTCTTTAGTCTCCAGGAGCTGATGGAGGTCTTGATGCATCTCTTGTTAATTTCTAGAGCATTGTGATCTGCATGATGCAGAAAGTTACTTCAATTTTCCTGACTTCATGAAGGCACCTTTTATGGCTTAAAATATGATGAATTTTGGAGAAAGTTCCATGTGCTTCTGATAAGAATGTGTGTTCTATACAGTTGTGGTGGAATATTCTGTAGGTATCCATTAGCTCTAGTTGCTCTATGATTTTGTTGAGCTCTATTATTTCCCTGTTTATGTTCTACTTGGATGATCTGTCTATTGATGATAGTGGAGTACTAAAGTCTCCAACTCTGATGGTGTTGTTGTTTATTTCTGTTTCATTGTCTAGTAGATTTTGTTTTGTAAACTGTGGTGCACCTGTGTTTGATATATATAATTGTGATGTGCTCATATTGGATCATTCCCTTGATGAGTAAGATGTGACCTTCTTCATCCTTTTTGATTACTTTTGGTTTGAAGTATATTTGATCAGATATTAATATACAACACCTGCTATTTTTAATTTCCATTCACTTGGAATATCATTTTCCAACCTTTCACCCTGAGGAGGTCTCTCTTTAGTAGTGAGGTGGGTATCTTGAAGACTGCAGATAGAAGAGTCCAATTTTATTTATCCATCCTGATAACCTGTTTTTTTTTGTTTTTTTTGTTTTTTTTTTTTGGTTATTGTAGTTTTTCTGAGGTTGGGTCTCACTCTAGCCAGGTTGAACTGGAATTCACTAAGTAGTCTCAGGATGGCCTCAAACTCATGTTGATCCTCCTATCTCTGGCTCCTGATTAAATGTGTGTGCCACCATGCCCAGCTCTAACCTGTGTCATTTGATGGGTATGTTATGACCATTAATATTTAAGGTTATTACTGTGAGGTTTGAATTAATCCCTGCCATGAAGAAGTGTTTTATGAGGTTTGGTGATTTTTTGTGTTTTGTACTATTTTAAGCCTGGTCTATTTTGGTTATTGTGATCTTCTTCTTGTTAGCTCTTGAGATTGGTTGTTTGATTCTTCTGTGTGCAGTATTCCCTCAAGTATTCTCTGTAGGTTTGGCTTTGTGTTCATATAATCATAGAGTTGATTTTTCATGCATAGTTTTCCTCTCACCATGTATTAGTAGGGAAACTTTTGCTGGGTAAAGTAGCTTGGGTTGGAAACCATAGTTTTTAAGACTTTAAAGTGTTCCATTCCAGGCTCTTCTGTCTTTCAGGGTTTCCATTTCAAAATATGACATAATTCTGATGGATTGCCTTTGTATGTTGTGAATTGTTTCTCTCTTACAGCTTTTAATGCTCTGTCTCTTTGTTTTCAATGTTAAGAGCTTTAACTGTAATGTGACTTGGATAGTTACTTCTTTGTTCCTGTTTGTTTGGTGTTCTTGGGCTTCTTATATCTGGGTGGACCTCTCTTCTGAGAGATTCAGAAAATTTTCTTCAATAACTTTGTTGAATGTGTTCTCTATGCCTCTGGCCTGGATTTCCTGTCCTTCTCATATACCCATGATTGAGATGTTTGGTTGTTTTAGGCTGTCCCACAATTCCCTCATATTCTGTTCACTTCATTTTTTGAACTTAGGTAAGTTTTTGGCTTCCCAATCAATTTCTTCTGTCTTATCTTCCAGGCCAGAGGTTCTGTCTTCCACATGAGTAACTCTGTTTGTGAGGGTTTCTAGAGAGGTTCTCATAATTTTTATTTGATTCTTGTTTCCTGTTGTGTTATTTTTCACTGTATCCATCTCTGTTTTGAGGTACAATTTCAGTTCAAGTACTGATTTTCTTGATGCTTCCTGGAATTCATTCTTTCATTTGATCAAGTCTTCCTTAAGCTAATCAACTTGTTGTTGATATCTTCCATTTCTTGACTTATCTTCAATTCATTCCTATCTCTTTTGAGTGTTCTAATGTTTTCTGCAAAGAACTTGAGCCTACCATCAAAAGCTGAACACTCTAGCAGACGATTCTGTTCAATTTTATTGATGTGATTGTTGGTCCTTCGATGGTCTGCTTCTAGTTCAGCAATTTTTTTTTTTTTAATCAGGGTCTCATTTGTTGTTGTGTTTTCATTTGGGCGATGAATTTCTGTTGATTTCTCTGTGATTTCATCGGAGACTTCCAATGTAAGACTGGGCATCCTTGGTGGAGATTTCTCAGTTTTCTGACTTTTGTTTGGCTTTTCTGCCTTGTTGTCTACCCATTTTAGGAAGGCTCTTTATTTTATTGAAGAGGAAGCAAGTTTTTGTCCTTTGGCTTGTTTACCATCTGAGTCAGGTTAACAGGGATTTTGGTACCCAGTGACCATTCAGGATACCAGAGCAAAAGGCCTGATTCCACAGCTCACAGAGTGACCAGGCCACCCCAAGCAAGGCACAATGTTACCTACCTGGACCCAGCACAAAGACCAGCACAGGGATCCCAGTCCAGGAGGTGGGCAGAGCCAGGAAAGAGGGGTCTGGCCTACTTACTCCTGCCTGCCCACTCTTTGTGCAAGGAACTCAGACTGTGGTGGTGGGAGGAGCCCTGAAATAGGGGTCCGGCCTACCAACTCCTGACCACCATGCCTGTTTGCCTGCACACTGTCTGCACTGGCAACTGGATTGGCGAGGTGGGAGGAGCCAAGAAACAGCTGTCTGGCATACTCACTCCAGACTACAGCACCAGCCAGCCTTCCAGCACACTGGCACATGTCAGTGCTGACAACTAGAACAGGGAGGTGGGAGCAGCCAAGTAACCGCGAACTGGCCTATTCACACCACACCACAGTGCCTCTTGTTCCAGACTTTTGAAACTCATGTATGTTATTTTTAATTGATATAATATTCTAATCTAAAATCTCTTAGGTCAGATTGGAAAATATTATATAGCATATTATTTTTCTTGTCCACATTAACTGTGTTGAAAATATTGAGAGACTTTTAGGTTACTTTTATTCCATTTTCCAATAATAGTAACATCCTTACTATTTTTCAGAGTTCAGTTACCAGTTTCTTCATCGTCTTTGAAACTCTGACATTTTATTTCAAAGCTACTGCATTCTACACTCACATGTTAATATCCATATTAGTTTTAATAAAATACCCAATGTATGATAGTTTAAGAACACAATGAATATAATTTATAATTATTCTGTAAATTGTCACATTTTGGGGTATTATTCAACATATATGCTGGTGTTAATCCCGAAGTTTCATTGTTCAAAGCCTTTGCACAGAGCTGAAATATCATAGATTATTTCATTTAATCTTTTGTACCTTAGCTCTATAACTGGAAGAAAGTGGGCCTAAGTCTCTTACTACACATATATATACTTTTCTTTTCTAGTTTTAGACACATTCTTTTTTTTTTTAAATTTTTTTTTGTTATTTTATTTATTCGAGAGTGACAGACAGAGAGAAAGAGGCAGAGATAGAGAGAGAGAATGGGCGCGCCAGGGCTTCCAGCCACTGCAAACGGAACTTCCAGACGCGTGCGCCCCCTTGTGCATCTGGCTAACGTGGGTCCTGGGGAATCGAGCCTCGAACCGGGGTCCTTAGGCTTCACAGGCAAGCGCTTAATCGCTAAGCCATCTCTCCAGCCCTCTTTTTTTTATTTTATTTTTTTTACAGTCAGTTTGGTACCATTATTAGGCTCATCCATGACCTACCCCCTCCCCTTGGCCCCTCATTGTTGAGGTATACGGGTCATGCATTGTGGAGTTAGCCCACAGTTATGGGTAAGCTAAATGTCTCTGCATATCATGACCCAACATGTGGCTCTGACATTCTTTCTGCCCCCTCTTCCGCAAAATTTCCCTGAGCCATGTTAGGTCTGCTTCAGTGATGAGGTGTTGGGGGGCTCTGAGGCTCTAGACACATTCTTATGGGATACTGTTTCAAAAAAGGAAATCATTACTCAATGTCTAGTACTAGACATAATACTTTATTAATCTTGTCATAATCTATGAACAAATTAAGTAGTAAAGCCATTCGTTTTTTTTTTTTAATTTCCTCTCTTTATTTATTTACTATGAGGGAGTGAGAGAGACAGAATGCAGGATCTTTAGCCAAGTGCGTGTGCCACCATGAGCATCTGGTTTATGTGGGTTCTAGGGAATTGAACCTGTGTCCTTAGGCTTCACTAGGAAGCATCATCTCTCCAGGCCATATGGAATTATGACAGATGGACAAAACAAGTGCTATGAACTAGCAGAAATTGCAAGAACTGTGGAAAGTTGTTTTTGTATATGTTCCACCAGAGTTAATGGATCCTATGTAACATGAAAGACTATTTCAGATGTCAGTATACAGACACTTTTGGCAGCTGTATTCAGGATACTTTTTGCATGTTTAACTTTAAAATGTTAACTAGAATAAATTCACTAGAATTTTAAAATATCCAGTGTTTATGACATTTCAATCCATCTGGAAAACTCTATCCAAAAAATAACATGTTAATAAAAATATTGCCCATACATAAATATTAAGAAACAATCAAAAAAAGAAGAAAGAATCAGATTCAGAAATAAGTAGCTTGGTTTCCTACATAATACCTACATACAATAGGAACTTCTTTCATGAAAGATGATCCTTATGGGCCAGCGAAATTTTCAGACACATCCTATTACTCTCATTTTGCCATACATAGCACAAAGTTGGAAAAGTATTCAGGGCTAAACATGAATAAATGAGATTTTTATTCCAATTGCTTTTTAAGCAAAGGATTAAAACAATATCTGTCTACTTTTTATCCATTGTTAATTAACCAGTTTTTAATATATTTTGTGAACTATACATTTTGAAATTAGTTCTTTTCAAAATGTTATATGTATTGTAAAATCTTAAACGTGGATTGGAAATAAAATAAACTAAAGAATTTCAAGTGAATATTTTAAAAACTTTCAGGCATCAAATAGATAAAATCATAATTGCATCCAATTTAAGGAAAATTAAATTGATCAAGTAAAGGAACAATTCCTACACACTGAAAGGAAGCCTTTATTCTGGATAGACTACTAAAATGAAATAATTTCTATTCAAATAACTTGAAATAAGAAATATTTCTCCATCAAAGTTAAACTAATTTATCACAACTTTTTTTCTCTTAATGCTTATTGAAAAGAAAAGAAAATGAAGCCAGGTGCAATGGCACACACCTTTAATCCCAGAATTCAGAGGCAGAGAGGTAGGAGGATAAATGTAAATTTGAGGCCAGCCTGGGATTACAGAGTGAATTCTGGATCAGTATTGGCTAGAGTGAGACCTTACCTTGAAAAAACAAACAACAAAAACGAACATTTAAAATGAGAGGTAAATTTTTCCATTTCATTATTTTAAGTTTTCAATTAATCCTTTCCTCTGCTAATTTTACCATATAATTTAAATATTAATAAAAAAATAGAAAAAGCAAAGTGCTAGCTAAAGTAAGACAACATACATGCCATCACATAAAATGTTTTTACTTGATATTGTGAAACAGGCACATAATATTAGTGTAGGGGAGCCTAATTCAGGAAAGTAGCAAGTTCAAGTCAGCTATAGTAATTTACAGGCAACTCTAGGTGACATAATGAAAATTCATCAAAAAATACAATTTAAGAAAAGTACCCCAACCCCCAAATTTGGACATGCAGCTAGCCATGAGGGGTACATGCAAACCTTAACTCTCACTGGCACCTGCCACCATGAGATCTCCCTTACAGAGTCAAAGTATGCACACCTCCTCCAGTGAAGCTGGGATCATTTCAACAGCTAGTATATCCATGAAAAACTTCATGTATCCTCTAGCTGAGTCAAGATCTGCTAAGCTTAAGGAACAACAAGAACAGATCCAAATGCTCAATCAACACAGATGTGCCAGAAACCAACAACAACAACAACAAAAATACTACAAATGAATAAGTCTTAATGCAAAAAGCAGCATGAGTCTCTTCTCTTCCAAGAATTATGAATTACATAGTAATGACCTCTCAGGAGAGCAACTTACATGCAATTCTAAAGAATTTAAAATATGTATAAATATGATCAAAATCCAAAGCAAACACAAACTGTTGAATGTAATAAAGAAGTCAATGCAAAATATGAAAATAAAATTAAAGAGACACAATTAGAAATATTAAAAAAATGAAATGATGATATAAACAAGAATGAATAAATCAAATAAAACTATCAATGAAAACCTCATAGTATCAGAAATCTTCCTTCTGAAACTAAGTATCTGACAAAAATCAGGGTAAGATAAGCATGGTTGGCTGGAGAGAAGCTTGAACAGTTAAGGGACTTACATGCAAGGCATAAAGACACAGGTCCAATTCCCCAGTATTTACATATACCAGATGAACAGGGTGGAGCATGTGCCTGGAGTTTGTTTGCAGTAGCTAGAGATCTTGGTGCACCTGTTCTCTCACTATCTGCCACTTTCTCTCTCTCTCTCTCTGATAAGTGAATAAATAAAATATTTTTAAAAGATAAGCATGGTGATAAGTAAGTGCCTTATTTGTCAGTTTCTTTTGCCAATTAACACTTAAATTATAAGGTAAAATTAGCAAAGGAAGGGATTAATTGAAACCTTTAAAGAATGAAATGTAGAAATTTATTTTAAATGCTATTCACATTTATTCCCAGCACTAAGAAAGCCAAGATAGAATGATCACAATAGGTTCAAAGTAAGCTAGAGACTACATAATGAATTGCAAGCAAGCATGGGCTAGAATGAGACTCTTCCTTGAAACAAAAACAAGACAACAACTAAACTAAACTAAACTAAACTAAACTAAAAACAAAAACAAAAAAGCAGGCCAAAGGCAAAAACTTGCTTCCTCATCAATAAAATAAAGAGTTTTCCTAAAATTGGTAGAAACAATGCAAAAAAGCCAATGAAAGTTAGAAAACTGAGAGCTCTCCACCAAGGATACCTAGTTCTACTACAGAAGCCTCCAATGAAATCATAGAGAAATCAAAAGAAATTCATTCTCAAAATGAAAACAAAACAACCAATGACACCCTTATTTTAAAAAAAAAATTGTCAAACTTGAAGCAAACTATCAAAGAACCAACAACCATATCAATGACATTGAACAGAATCATTTCCTAGAGCATTCAGCTTTGGACAGTAGGCTTAACTTGATGGAAGAAAATGTTAGAACCCTCCAAAGATATATGAATAAATTGAAGGTAATTCAAGAAATAGAACACCTCAAAAATTGGTTCATTATGCTTAATGAAGACTTGATCAAATGCAAGAATGAACTACAAGAATCATCAAGAAAATCAGAATTTGAATTGAAATCATACCTTAATAAAGAGATGGACATTATAGACAGCAACACAATAGAAAACAAAAATCAAACAGAATTTATGAAAACTTCTCTAGAACCCCTAAACAACAGAGTTACTCATGTGGAAGACAGAATCTCTAACTTGGAAGGTAGGACAGATGAAATTGATTGGGAGGCCAAAACCTTTGCTAAGTTCAAAAAATCAAGTGAACAGAATATGAGGGAAATATGGGACACACTAAATCGACCAAACATCCAGATCATGTGCATATCAGAAGGAGAAGAAATCCAGACCAGAGGCATAGAAAATATACTCAAAAATTTATTGATGAAAATTTTATGAATCTTGCAAAAGAGAGGCCTATCCAGATATAAGAAGTTCACAAAACACCCAACAGGCAGAACCAAATAAGAAACTCTCCAAGACACATCATAGTTAGAACCCTTAACAATGAAAACAAAGAGAGAGTGTTAAAAGCAGCAAGAGAAAACAATTCACAACATACAAAGGCAATCCCATTAGAATAGCATCAGATATCTCAATGGAAACCCTGAAAGTCAGAAGGGCCTGGAATGGAACACTCCTAAGTCTGAAAAACTATGGCTTCCAACCCAAGCTACTTTACCCAGAAAAATTATCACTCATAATAGATGGTGAAGGAAAACCTTTTCATGAAAAGGTCAACTCTATGATTATATGAACACAAAGCTAAACCTACAGAGAATACTTGAGGGAATACTCCACACAGAACAGTCAAACAACCAATCTCAGGTGCCAACAAGAAGAAGATAACAATAACCAAAATAGACCAGTATCAAAACAGTACATGACACAAGTAAGCACTCAACCACATAAAAAAGCTCATCATGGCAGGGATTAATTCAAACCTCACAGTAATAACCTTAAATATTAATAGTATTAACTCACCTATCAAAAGACAGGTTATCAGGATGGATCAAAAAACTGGACCCTACTATCTTATGTCTTCAAAAAACCCACTTCACCACTAAAGATAGATATCTCCTAAGGGTGAAAGGTTGGAAAATGATATTCCAAACAAATGGAAATAAAAACCAAGCAGATGTTGCTATGTTAGCATATCTGATCAAATGGCCTCAAACCAAAAGTAATCAAAAAGGAAAAAGATGGCCACTTCTTACTCATCAAGGGAATGATCCAACATCAGCACATCACAATCATAAATATATATGCCCCAAACACGGGGACATGACAATTTATAAAACAAAATCTACTTGACAATAAAACAGAAATAAATGCCAATACCATCATAGTTGGATATTTCAATAATCCACTATCATCAGTAGACAGATCATCCAAGCAGAAAATTAACAGGGAAATAATAGAGCTCAACAACACCATAGATCAACTAGCCCTAACAGATATCTACAGAATTTCACACCCCAACTCTACAGAATACACATTCTTCTCAGCAGCCCATGGAACCATCTCCCAAATTGACTATATATTAGGCCATAAAGCATTCCTTCATAAAGTCAGGAAAATTGAAGTAACTGCATACACCATGTCAGATGACAATGCTTTAATGCTAGAAATTAACAATAAAAAACACATTAAGAAAACCACCAACTGCTGGAGACTAAACAACAAGCTTGTAAACAATGAACGGGTGGTGGAAAAATCAAAAAAGAAATTGTAAATTTCCTGGATTTTAATGAGAATGAAAACACAACCTACCAAAACTTATGGGACTCAATGAAGGCAGTCATAAGGTGAAAATTCATAGCCCTAATTGCCTTCATTACAGAGACAGAGAGACCACAAATCAACAACCTGACTGTTCACCTAAAAGCACAGAAAAAACAAAAAGTATCCAACCACAAGAGCTCCAGACATAAAGAAATAATTAAGATTAGAGCAAAAATTAATGAATTGGGAACTAGGAAAACAATTTATTTTATTTTATTTTTATATATTTGATAGAGAAAGAGGGAGAGAGAAAGAGACAGAGAGACAGAATGGGCACGCCAGGGCCTCCAGTCACTGCAAACAAACTCCAGACATGTGTGCCCACTTGTGCATCTGGCTAAGGTGGGTCCTGGGGAATTGAACCTAGGTACTTTGGCTTTGCAGCCAAATGTGTTAAGCACTAAGCCATCCCTCAAGCCCAAAAATTTTAAAAAAAAAATCAATGAAATGAAGAGCTGGTTCTTTGAAAAAATAAACAAAATTGATAAACCCTTGACCAAAATAATCAAACACACAAAAAAAGAAGTCTCAAATTAACAAAATTAGAAATGAAAATGGAGAGATCACTACAGACATCAATGAAATTGGAAAAATCAACAGGGCATATTTTCAATACCTCTAATCCATAAAATTAAATAATCTGGAAGTAATGGGTGAATTTCTGGACACATACTACCTACCAAAACTAAACTCAGAGCAGATTAATGTCCTAAATAAACCTATCACATCTATGGAGATTGAAAAGTTAATCAACAACCTCCTTAGTAGGAAAAGTCCAGGACTGGATGGCTTCTCGGCTGAATTCTATCAAACCTTCATAGAGAAAACTGAAACAAATTTTTCTCAAACTATTTGGCATAATTAGAGACAAGGGAATCGATTCTCCTTGACTCCTTTTATGAAGGTAGCATCACCCTAATACCCAAACTAGGCAGAGATGCAACAAGGAAAGAAAACTATAGGCCTTTATTTCTAACAAACTTAGATGCAAAGATCCTGAATAAAATCCTTGCAAACCGAGTTCAACAACACATCAAAAGCATTATCCACCTTAATCAAGTAGGCTTCATCCCAGGGATGCAGGGCTGGTTTAACATACGGAAATCAGTCAATGTAATAGACCACATAAATAAACTGAACCAGAAGAACCACCTGATCGTCTCAATTGGACTTAGTGCAGTTCACATTATGAGATTATTATGGGTTTATGGGGGCTGGGGAAGAATGTGGTGGTTTAATGTATGGCCTTATAGGCTGAGACATTTAATTTTTTTTATTTATTTGCAAGCAGAGAGAGAAGAGAGACAGACATAGAGAGAATGGGTGCACCAGGGCCTGTAGCCACTGCAAACAAACTCCAGATGCATGTGCCTCTTGTGCATCTGGCTTACCTAGGTCATGGGGAATCAAACCTGGGTCCTTTGGCTATGTAGGCAAACACCTTAATTGCTAAGCCATTACTCCAGCCTGACTGAGACATTTTTACTAAGATTAAGCTTCCTATTTAAATCCACAACAGCCAGATCTCCACTGCAGGGGGCTGTGTCATTGGGAATGGATCTTTATTGCAGCCCTACTAGGTGTGTAGGGAGCCAGTTTGAGGTCTGGCTATTCATGCTTGATGTTTTTGGCACATTTCACTTTCTCATTCTCCCTCTCTCTATCTCTCTGTCTCTCTTTCTATATATATATACACATCTTTCTCTGATACTGAATTGAGCCAGATTCCTGTCATGATGGTACTTTCTTTGGAACCTGTAATCCTGAAATAAATCCTTTCCTTCCATTAGCAGCTTCTGATCAGATGTTTGTCCCAGCAATGAAAAGGTAATTTCAACATTGTCCATTAAGGTAGGAAAGGTATGGACACATTCAATCTAACAGTGAAGTTTTGGAGCAATGACGAATGCTGGTGCACAGCCAGCTCTTTCCTTTTTATACAGTCTAGCACCTCAGCTCCTGTGCCACCCACAGTTAAGGTGTGTACTTCCACTTCAATTAATATAATCAAGATAATCCCACAGAAACATGTCCATATATAACCTAATCTATATAATCTTTCGCAGGTGATTTTAGATCCTGTCCATTTGATAATCAATATAAACCATCTCACTCACCTTTAGATAATGTGGAAGACAGAATATTAGGGCTTGAAGACATGGTAGAATATAGGATTAAAGTCAATTAGAAATTGTAAGAGACCCACATGAATATAATATGTGAGATCATTAGGTTTTGATGATAAAGCAAATCTAAGAATTATGGGCAGAAGAATTCCATACCAAATCATAGAAAATATTTTCAATAAATTTGTAGAAAAAATTTCCAAGACTAGTGAAAAGGATGCCCATCCACAAAAAAGGGACATATAGAACAGAACACTAGAAAGACAAGACCAGAATAGAAACCCTTTGCATAATATTATAGACAAAATATTAAATATATAGAAAAAATATGTTGTATTGAAAGTTAGGGAGAAAAGGACTAAGTTACATAGAAATGAAAGTTCATCAGAATAACATCTGAAATTTCAGTGGGAACTTGAAAAGCTAGAAGAATTTGAAATGATACAGTTCAAGTTGTAAAACAATACCTATCAGCTAACCAACATTGTTATAGCCAGAGAAGCTAGGTAGCATAGTTGAGGAAGAAAGAAAAAACTTCCATGCTAAAATGAGACAAGAATTATGATCACTAGCCCAGATATACAAAAAAGTAATGGTAGTAATATAGTGGACTGGAAACAAAGATAAAAACATCCAAGAGATTATAATGAAAATTCAAATGATACTATGGCCTTTGTTCAGAAAACATGATTTAAAAAGATACTCTGGGCTGGTCCAGGTTCCCTGCACTGGACTGTGTGTGTGCTGGCACAGCACATAGTGAATAGGCCCGATTCCTGCTTCCTGGCTCCTCCCAGTTGCCTGGTGAGAGTTCCTTGCACTGGACTATGTGCAGGCAAGCAAGGCAGAGTGGAATGAGTAGGCCAGATCCCTTTTTATGGCTCCTCCCAGCTCCCTGGTCCAGGTTCCCTGGGCTAGACTGTGCAGGCAGGCAATGCAAGGAGAGAGTAGACAAGACCCCTGTTTACTGGCTCCTCCAAGTTAGCTGGTCATGGAAGGTTACATTATGATTTGCTTGGGAAGGTCTGGCCCCTGTGTGGGCTGTGGAATAAGCCTTTTGCTGTAGTATCTGTCTACTGGGTACCAACATGCTGGTTGACCTGAGTCAGAGGGTACGTGGGCCAAAAGACAAAAACTTGCTACATCCTCACTAAAATAGTCTCTATAAAATGGGTTGAATACAATGCAAGAAAGCCAATGAAAGTCAGAAAACTGAGAGATCTCCACCAAGGATGGCCTAGTCCTACAGTGGGAGCCTCCAATGAAATCATAGAGAGAAATCAACAGATATTCTTTCCCAAAATGAAAACACAAAAAGAAGGAGACAATGTTCAAAAGAATCACTGAACTGGAAGTAAACCATCAAAGAACCAATAATCATATCAATGAAAATGAAAAGAATCATCTCCTAGAGGGTTTAGCTTTTGACAGTAGGCTAAACTTGATTGAAGAAAAAGTTAGAACCCTCAAAAGTGATATGAATGAATTGAAGGGGAGTCAAGAAATGGAAGATCTCAACAACCAGTTGATTAGCTTAAGGAAGACTTGATCAAATGAAAGAATGAATTCCAGGAAGCATCAAGAAAATCAGAACTCAAGCTGCAATTATACCTTAAAAAAGAGATGGACATGTTGCAAAATAACACAGCAGAAAACAAAAAAACAAATATAAATTATAAAAACCTGTCTAGAATCCCTCATAAACAGAGTTACTCATGTGGAAGACAGAATCTCTGACCTGGAAGACAAGACAGAAGAAATTGATTGGGAAGCCAAAAACTTACCTAAGTTCAAACAATCAAGTGAACAGAATACGAGAGAAATGTGGGACACCCTAAAGTTAACAAACACCTAGATCATGGGTATATGAGAAGGACAGGAAATCCAGGCCAGAGGCATAGAGAGCACATTCAACAAAATTATTGAAGAAAACTTTCTGAATCTCTCAGAAGAGAGGTCCATCCAGATACAAGAAGCCCAAGATCACCAAACAGACAGGACCAAAGAAGAAACTCTCCAAGTCACATCACAGTTAAAACTCTTAACAATGAAAACAAAGAGAGAGTGTTAAAAGCAGCAAGAGAGAAACAACTCACAATATACAAAGGCAATTCCATCAGAATTATGTCATATTTTAAAATGGAAACCCTGAAAGACAAAAGGGCCTGGAATGGAACACTTTAAAGTCTTAAAAACTTAACCATAAGAACCACATGATAATATCAATTGAAGCAGAGAAGGCCTTTGACAAAATACACCACCACTTCATGAGCAAAACACTGGAAGGAATAGACATGGAGTCTTGTATCTTAACACAAAAAAGTCCCTTAATACCCAAATAATACTTAATGGGGAAAGATTCATGGGGTTCCCACTGAGAACACAAACAAGACAGGGGTGCCCATTTTCACTACTGCTCTTCAGCATTGTACTAGAAGTGCTAGCCTAAGAAATAAGACAGGAGAAAGAAATAAAAGGTATTCAAATTGGAAAAGAATAAGTCAAGTTAGCCCTATTTGCAGAGGACATAAACCTGTACATAAGTGACCTGAAAGTCTCTATCTCAGAACTTCTAAAGATGATTAATTACTTCATTAAAGTGGCAGGATACAAAATAAATGCACAAAATATGTAGCTTTTCTATATGCAAAGGTCAAATATACAGAGAAAGAAATCAGTGAGGCTTTCCCATTTTCAATAGCAACAAAAAATTAAGTACCTTAGAATAACACTAACCAAGAAAGTGAAAGACCTATATAATGAAAGCACAAAAACACTCAAGAAACAAATTGAAGACTTCAGAAGATGGAAAGACCTCCCATACTCCTAGATAGATAAAATTAATATTGTGAAAATGACAATTATACCAATAGGAACACACAGATTTAATGCAATACCAATAAAAATAGCAGCATCATTCTTCACAGAGATTGAAAAAATGACCTCAAAATTCATATTGAATGAGGCCTCAGATATCCAAAAATATCCTTAGCAAACAACAACAACAAAAAAAAAAAAACACCTCTGGAGGTATCACCATATTCAATCTAAAGCTATTTTACAAATCCATAGTAATAAAAACAGCATGGTATTGGAATAAAAATAGAAATGCAGACCAATGGAACAGAACTAAAGCACCAGACCCAGACCCCTTAGGTCAAGTAACTATAGCTATTTTATCTTTGACAAATGTGCTAATTATGTAAACTGGAGAAAAGGCAGCATCTTCAGCAAATGGTGTTGGACAAATTGGATCATCATGTGTAGAAAAATGAAATTAGGCCCAATCATTTCTCCATACATAAAAATCAAGTCCAGATGGATTAAAGACATCAGCATAAGACTGAAACTCTTCTACTACTGAAAGGAAAAAAAAATAGGAGGCACTCTCTATGATACAGGACTGGAAAAAGACTTCCTCAGGAAAACACCAGTAGCCCAGGAAATTACAAATGCACTCAACCAATGGGATTTCATGACATTAAAAAGCTTTTGCACAGACAGACATACCATAAGCAGAACCAATTGATTACCCACTGAATGGGAGAAAATCTTCTCCAGTTATACCACTGACAGAAGCCTAATATCTAGAATATACAAAGAACTCAAAAAATTAAACAACAAAGAATCAACAACCCACTCCAAAAGTAGGGCAGAGAACTGAATAGGTAGTTCTCAGAGGAACAATTACTAATGGCTAATACACACTTAAGAAAATATTCAAAATCCCTAACCATTAGGGAAATGCTAATTAAAACAAATATGTAATTCCCCCTTAACCAGTAAGGGTAGCAAATATTAAAAATCAAATGAAAACAAATGTTGGCTAGAATGTGGAGAAATAGGAAAACTCATTCACTGATGGTGGGAATGTAAACGAGTACAATCACTCTGGAAATCAATATGGAGACTCCTGTAAAGGATGAATACAGAGTTGTCAAAAGACCCTGTTATTCCCTTACTGGGCATTTACCCCAAAAGCCTTACACCTCAATTCAGAGATATTTGCTCAACCATGTTTATAACTGCTCAATTCATAATAGCTAAGAAATGGAACCAACCCAGGTGTCCATTATTGGATGAATGGGTAACCAACATGTGGTATATCTACTTGATGGAATTCTACTCAGCATTAAGCAAAAGTGACACAGTGAAATTTGTAGTAAAATGGTTGAACTTGTAATAGATTATACTAAGTGAACTCACACAATCACAGAAAGACAATAATCATATGGTCTCACTCATATGTGGTTCCTAACCTGGATCAGCCCAAGTTGGTGACATACCTGAACAGTGTTTAGAGGCTTGGACAATAGGGAGGGTATGGCTTGTCAGAAAGGGAATGGTAGGGGGACACAAAACTGAACCCAAATTGTACTGGTACCATAGAATCCTATATCCTGGAAATTAGACTGAAAGGTTGAACCCTCAACCGGAGCATAGGTGGAGCACCTGAGTTGATGGGCCCTGGAGAGGATGCAATGAAGCCTAACCTTAATTTCTCCCATTTTTCTTTTTTTCCTGTCTTTCACTTTTTTCTTTTCTCTTGGTTCTGGCCTGCAATTCTCTGTACCAGGACATGGTTAACATCCACAACAAGCTTTTGATTGGAGAGACCTACAAGGTCTTCCAAAACAAGCAAGACAGTCTTCTGTCAGAGCATTTGATTACCTACTAGAGGTTAATGGTAAGACCACACTGTTAAAGACACCATATGCTGTAAGCACAGACCATGGAGAGAACTGGTTGGTATCCAAAAGAGAGCCAGTCTCCAGATAGTTAGTCCATCTAGTGCTGGAAGGTGCTACATGAACTTCTGGGAAAACATGACCAACATCTGTTTGAGCAACTTAAAGTCTAAGCTACTCAGAAACAAACAATCTGATGTGACGCTCACACAGGTTTAATAGTGGATCACAGCCATGGTGGGGAACCAACTGCTCTTAGATTGCCTAACGGTTCTATTCAGTGGAAGGGAAACTATATCTGGAAGTGGGAAACAAATCAGAATTATATCCAGATAGGGATTTTGCTTTCCAATGTCAAGCTCCCACTAATCTTGGGCTATAAGAGGGTCTAGAACCTTTAAATTCTCTGTAAATTAATAATGGTTATCCCATTTAACTGGTGCTGACTTTACTCTCTGTTGGAGAATCTGCTTCTTTTTTTCAGATGGGAGGTGTACCTGAGGAGAAAAATGAACCAGCACACTTCATCCTGACCCCAGCTGAAACCACAGAGGAATTGCAGAAATGAACAAGAGTGGTGATTTCTCAGTGAACCTGATATCAGCACAAGTGTGAAGGACAGAGACACTTAGGACACTCCACACTTATCAATGCAGAGATCCAGATGCTCCTAAGAGCCCATTACTGAAGTAGACTTCAAATGCACCCAGCGTGGCTCAGGGAATTTTGTGGAAGAGGCGTGGAAATATTCTTAGAGCTACAAGTTGGGACATATTGCACAGAGACACTGCCTGTCCCCCATAACTGACTGTTGCCCCCATAATGCATGACCTACCTTCCCCATTGGGTTTACCTACATTCCCAAAGAGGAGGGCCTCTTTGGAAAAGGGGCAGGGATGAGGGAAACAATGGTACCAAATTGTGTTGTTTACATACTAAGTATTTCCATATCTAATAGAAATAAATTAAAAAAAGAAGTTGTAAAGAGGAATTCAGTTCAGGGGTGATATGGAATAGGGGTCAAAGGAAAGTGATAGCAGGGAACTATTATCAGAGTACATTGTGTATATGTATGGATGTTGTTAATATATTTTTAAAGATTAAAAAAAAAGAAATGGATAAAATTCATGAAGGCAGTATCTGGTTTGGGCCTGGATGGTTTGCTTGGTTATTCCCTATCTTAGGTCTTGCTCTTGCCATTCCATTACTTATTTCTCATCATCCCCTGCATACTGCAATGTTTCATCTTATATTACTAATGTCACTACTCACTATAAGGCTCACCTAGTTTTTAATGAGTTCACAAGAAAGGGGGACATATTGGAGGTTTTTTAGTTTGTTGAGACAAAAGCATTGTTTGCAGAACTCTCTGTGATTCTGCTCACACTGTTTTGAGAATGAAGGCACCTGTGCCTGATACCAGAATGCTGGGAACATTGCTTGTGTTGTCTATTTCTCCAGTTATTAGGGAGGTTTGGTATTCATCTATAGTCTCAAGTTAGTCAAGGTATCTCCAACTTCTGAGATAAGGATTTTGCTACTTACTTTGTTTTTGTATAAGCCATTATCTGTATAATCTGTGCATGAACCATGTACACAGAGATATTCTAATAAAAATCTTCCAAGTATTAAAAAAAAAAGAAAAGAAAATACTCTGGTATACAATATAAAAAGCAAGGCCAGAATTAATCCACCCTTTTAAATAATAACTCTGAATAATAAAGGTCTAAATTCCCCCAATCAAAAACTCAGTCTAGTACATTAGATCAGAAAAAAACATCTCTCTTTTTTTTGCCTTCAAGAAACCCACCTGCCATCAAAGATAGACATAACTTTTTTTTTTTTATGAAAGAATTTTTTTTTAATTAGTCAGTTCTGTATTCAGCAAATACAGTCAGTTTGGTACCATTATTAGGCTCATCCGTGACCTACCCCCTCCCCTTGGCCCCTCCTTGTTGAGGTATGCGGGTCGTGCATTGTGGAGTTAGCCCACAGTTATGGGTAAGCTAAATGTCTCTGCATATCATGACCCAACATGTGACTCTGACATTCTTTCCGCCCCCTCTTCCGCAAAATTTCCCAGAGCCATGTTGGGTTCATTTTTGGTCTGCTTCAGTGATGAGGTGTTGAGGGCCTCTGAGGCTCTGGCTCTCTGATTTGGTAGGAGTTGATTTTTCTCTATGCTGATCTCCTTCCCCCTTGTGCTGGTGTCCGGTTCATCAGGAAAAACAGCCCCCTTGCTTGTTTCTCGAAGTTTTCTTAGTTTCAGCCGGAGCCCTTTTGAGGTATGATGGGGTGGCTCTCTCCTTAGGGTCTACATCTATCTGAAAAAGAGAAGCAGATTCTCCAACGGAGAGTAAGTTAGCACCAGGACAAATGAGATAACCCTTACTTTTTTTTTTTATAGAGAATTTAATATGTGTAGGCCCTCTTGTAGCCCACAATTGATAGTAGGTTGATACTGGAGAGTGGGCTTATGTTTGGATATGGTTCTGACTTGTTTCCCAGCTCCAGCTATGGGTCCCATACCAGTGAGGGGATCAGTTAGCCAAATTGAGAGCAGTTGGTTCCCCACCATGGCTGTGTGCCACCACTGCACTTGTGTGGGCATCACAATAAGTTATTTGCTGCTAAGTAGGTTAGACCATGCGTTGCTTCGATAGATATTGGTCAATTTCCCCCAGTCACCCATGTAGCACCTTCTGGCACTAGATGCGCTGACTGTCTGGGGACTGACTCTCATCCAACTTCCAGCCATGCCATTCTAATTTGCATGTCAATCACATAAGGTATCTTCAGCAGTAGGGTCTTACCACTAACCTTTGGTGGGTCATCAAGTACTCTGACAGAAATCTGTCTGTCTTTTAGGAAACCTGTAGGTCTCTCTGATCAAAAGCTCATTGTGGATGATAGCCCCATGCTGGTTCTGGGAGTTACAGGTCAGTTCCCTCTAAGAAAATGAGGAAAAAGATAACTAATATTCAAGAGTTAGAGATAAGAGAGAGAGAGACAGGGAGAGGGGAAGTGAGGGAGGGAAGATGTAGGAGACTAAGGTTAGTCTTAATCTTACCCTCTCCAGTGTCTTGTGTTTCAGGTGTTCCCTGTAAGGGCCTGGTGAAGGATCAGCCATTTGGTCTATCTTTTAGTAAGTAGAAGATTATGGTACCATTGCCGTTTAGGTCTAGATTTGTGTTTCCCACCCCTTTGATGCCCTTCCCTCCCTCCCCTTCCATCCTAGTGTCTAATCTAGGAGATGCTTGCTGGGTATTTAAGGTATCTTCGGTAGATTCAGGTTAGGTGCTGTAGATGAGTGAGACTATGTGGCGATTTTTTTTCTGTGACTGGGTAAGTTCACTGAGAATGATCTGTTCCAGGTTCAACCATTTTTCCTCAAATTTCATTGTGTCATTTTTTCTTACTGCTGTATAGAATTCCATTGTGTACATATACCACATCTTAGTTATCCATTCTTCTAGTGATGGACATCTGGGTTGATTCCAGCTCTTAGCTATTACAAATTGAGCCGCTATAAACATGGTTGAGCAAATCTCTTTAGTCTGTGGTTTGAAGGTTTTAGGGTAGATGCCCAGTAAGGGAATAACTGGGTCTGTTGGTATCTCTATACTCAGCTTTTTCAGAAGTCTCCATATTGCTTTCCAAAGTGGTTGTACCATCCTACATTCCCACCAACAGTGGATGAGTGTTCCTACTTCTCCACATCCTCGCCAGCATTTATTTTTATTTGATCTTTTGATGCTTGCTATCCTTATTGGGGTAAGGTGGAATCTCATAGTTGTTTTAATTTGCATTTCTCTGATGATTAGGGATGATGAACATTTTCTTAAGTGTATGTTTGCCATTTCTATTTCTTCCTCTGTGAACTGCCTGTTCAGCTCTTTGCCCCATCTTGTGAGTGGGGTGTTTGACTTCTTACTGTTTAGATTTTTGAGTTCTTTGTAGATTCTAGAGATTAGTCCTCTATCAGTTGGATAACCCACAAATATTTTCTCCCATTCTGTGGGTAATCTATTGGCTTTGCTAATTGTATGCCTGTCTTTAAAGAAACTCCTCAGCTTCATGTGGTCCCATTGGTTGAGTGATGGTTTAAGTTCATGAGCTACTGGGGTTTTGTTCAGGAAGTCTTTTTCCATTCCTATATCATGGAATGTACTCCCTAAATTTTCTTCCAGTAGTATTCGAGTTTCTGGTCTTATATTGAGATCTTTGATCCATTTGGACTTGAGTGTAGTGCATGGTGAAATGTGTGGGTCAAGTTTTAGTTTCCTGCATATGGTTATCCAGTTTGTCCAGCACCATTTGTTGAAGATGCTGTCTTTTTTCCAGCGTATATTGTTTGGGCCTTTATCAAATATCAAGTAGCTATAGTTGCTTGACCCAAAGTCCGGGTCCTCAAGTCTATTCCATTGATCTATAGTCCTGTTTTTATGCCAGTACCATGCTGTTTTTATTACTATGGCTTTGTAATATAGCTTTAGATCAGGTATGGTGATGCCTCCAGAGGTATTTCTTTTGCAGAGGATATGTTTGGAAATGCGAGGCCTTCTGCCTTTCCATATGAAATTTGAGATCATTTTTTCTATCTCTGTGAAGAACACTGTGGGGATTTTAATTGGTATTGCATTAAATCTGTAAATTGCCTTTGGTAGGATTGTCATCTTCACAATGTTAATTCTGCCTATCCAGGAACATGGGAGGTCTTTCCATTTTCTCAAGTCCGCCTCAATTTCTTTTTTGAGTGTTTTTATGTTTTCATTGTATAGATCTTTCACTTCCTTGGTTAACGTTATTCCAAGGTATTTTATTTTTTTTGTCGCAATTGAAAATGGGACTATGTCCCTTATTTCTTTTTCTGTATCTTTGTCCTTTGCATAAAGGAAGGCTACTGATTTTTGTGCATTGATTTTGTATCCTGCTACTTTGCTATAGGAGTTAATCACCTTCAGGAGTTTTGGGATGGAGTCTCTCGGGTCTCTTACATATATAATCATGTCATCTGCGAATAAAGCTAACTTAACTTCCTCCTTTCCAAATTGTATCCCTTTTATTCCCTTCTCCTGTCTTATTGCTTGAGCTAGGACTTCCAGAACTATATTGAAAAGCAGAGGTGAGAGTGGACAACCCTGTCTTGTTCCTGATCTTAATGGGAATTCCTCCAGTCTCTCTCCATTAAGTATTATTTGGGCTTTCGGAGCTTCGTATATTGCCTTTATTAGGTTAAGATATGAACCAACCATGCCAACTCTCTCCAATGTTTTGAACATGAAGTGGTGTTGAATCTTGTCAAAGGCCTTTTCTGCATCTATCGAAATGATCATGTGGTTTTTATGTTTAACCTTGTTTATGTGGTGTATTACATTGACAGATTTCCGTATGTTGAACCACCCCTGTGTTCCTGGAATGAATCCCACTTGGTCAAGGTGGATAATGCTTTTGATGTGTTGTTGGATTCGGTTTGCAAGGATTTTGTTTAGGATCTTTGCATCTAAATTCATCAGGGAAATAGGCCGGTAGTTTTCTTTTCTTGTGGCATCTCTGCCTGGTTTTGGAATTAGGGTGATGCTAGCTTCATAAAAGGAGTTGGGTAGCTTTCCCTGTTCATCAATTGTGTGGCACAGTTTGAGGAAGATTGGTTTGAGTTCTTCCATGAAGGTTTGATAGAATTCAGCTGAGAAGCCATCTGGTCCTGGGCTCTTCTTTTTTGGGAGGTTTTTTATTACTTTTTCAATCTCCATGAGTGTGATGGGTTGATTGAGGTGATTAATCTGCTCTGTGTTTAGCTTTGGTAGATGGTATGCGTCCAAGAATTTATCCATCTCCTCCACATTATCCAGTTTTGTGGAGTAGAGGTTTTTGAAATAAGTCCTGATGATTCTCCCAATTTCACTTATGTCTGTTGTGATCTCTCCTTTTTCATTTTGAATTTTGTTAATTTGAAGCTTCACCTTTTTTTGCTTGATCAGATTGGCCAGGGGTTTGTCAATCTTGTTTATTTTTTCAAAGAACCAGCTCTTTGTTTTGTCAATTGTCTTAATTGTTTCCTTGGTTTCCAATTCATTGATTTCTGCTCTGATTTTAATTATTTCTTTCCTTCTGGAGCTCTTTGGGTTGGATTTTTCTTGTTTTTCCAGTGCCTTTAGGTGGATTGTTAGGTTATTGATTTGGGACCTTTCTGTCTTTTTTACGAAGGCATTGAGTGCTATGAATTTTCCCCTGAGGACCGCCTTCATTGTGTCCCATAAGTTTTGATACGATGTGTTCTCATTGTCGTTCAATTCCAGAAATTTTGCAATTTCATTTTTTATTTCATCCACTATCCATTTATTGTTTAAAAGTGTGCTGTTCAGTTTCCAGGTGCCTTTGGGATTCTTGGTGGGTCTTTTATTGTTGATTTCTAGCAATATAGCATTGTGATCTGATATCATGCAGGGAATTATGTCAATCTTCCTAAATATGTGGAGGCAGTCTTTGTGACCCAATATATGGTCTATTTTAGAGAATGTTCCATGGACTGCTGAGAAGAATGTGTAATCTGTGGATTTGGGATGGAATGTTCTGTAGATGTCCGTTAGGTCTAACTTATCTATGGTTTTGTTTAGCTCTCTTACTTCCCTGTTGAGTTTCTGTTTGGATGATCTGTCTATTACTGATAATGGTGTATTGAAGTCCCCAGCTATGATGGTGTTTGTGGTTATTTCTGTTTTATTGTCAAGTAGGTTTTGTTTTATGAACTGTGGTGCCCCTGTGTTTGGTGCATACAGATTTATGATTGTAATATCCTCTTGATGGATCGTTCCCTTGATAAGTAGGAAGTGGCCTTCTTTGTCTTTTTTGATTATATTTGGTTTGAAGTCTATTTTATCCGATATTAATATAGCTACACCTGCTTGTTTCTTATTCCCGTTTGCTTGGAATACTGTTTTCCACCCTTTCACCCTGAGGAGATGTCTGTCTTTAATGGTGAGGTGGGTTTCTTGAAGGCAACAGATTGAGGGGTCTAATTTTTTGATCCATCCTGTTAGCTTGTGTCTCTTGATGGGTGAATTAAGGCCATTAATATTTAGGGTAATGACTGTGAGATTTGATTTGATCCCTGCCATATTGTGATGGTAAATGTGGGTTGGAGTTTTCATGGACATTGAAGTTTTTTGTGCCTACTCTGAGTTTGGTTGTTGTGATCTGCTTCTTGTAGGCAATTGTGTTTGATTATTTTTTTCTTCTCTGTGTAGAATTTCCTGAAATACTCTCTGTAGGTTTGGTTTTGTGTTCATATAATTGTAAAGCTGAGTTTTGTCATGGAAAGTTTTTTGTTCACCATCTATTATGAGGGATACTTTTGCTGGGTAGAGTAGTTTGGGTTGGAAGCCATAGGTTCTTAGACTTTGCAGTGTTTCATTCCAGGCCCTTCTAGCTTTCAGGGTTTCCATTGAGAAGTCTGAAGTAATTCTGATGGGGTTACCTCTGAAGGTGGTGTGCTGTTTTTCCCTAGCTGCTTTTAGGATTTTCTCTTTGGTGTCAATGTTTAGAGTCTTAATAATAATATGTCTTGGAGAGTTTCTCCTTTGGTCCAGTCTGTTTGGAGTTCTATTGGCTTCTTGTATCTTGATGGGCCTTTCTTTTAAGAGATTGGGGAAGTTTTCTTCAATTATTTTGTTAAATAAGTTCTCCATGCCTTTGGTCTGGATTTCTTCTCCTTCTGGTATTCCAATGATCCTGATATTGGGACGTTTAACTGTATCCCACAATTCCCTCATGTTCTGTTCACAGGAGCTTTTAAACTTACTGAAATTTTTGAACTCTCTAACTGTTTCTTCCATCTTGTCTTCCAGATCAGAGTTTCTATCCTCCACTTGGCTGACTCTATTCTTGAGAGCTTCTAGTGAGTTTTGGGCTTGTTCAATTAAGTTTGCATTTTCTATTATTTTTCTATGTATAATTTCCATCCCTCTGTCAAGCTCCCTTTTCACATCATTTTCTGATTTTCTTGATGATTCTTGGAGTTCATCCTTGCATTTCTTTATGTCTTCATTTAGCATGGTCAGCTGATTTTTAAGGTCTTCTTTTTTTTCACTTTCCCTCAAATCTCTTAACTCTCTTTGAAATCCTTCCATTTTCTTATCTAATCCTTCCAATTTCTTATCTATTAGTTCTAGTTTAGTGATGGCAGCATCCACACGATTGTCTGCCCTTTGTTGCTTTCCTGCAAGTTCTACCAATAGGTTGGTTAGAGTTGCATTGCTCATAGCTTCAATGTGGTGTTCTGGTCCTATTTGTTCTTCTATGTTTTGGTTAGAAGTATTCATTGTGGGAGTGGGTGATCTAATTGGATTTTCTTGCATTTGATTATTCATGTTATTTCTTTTGCGCTGTGTTCTGCCCATGACAGTGTATGGGCAGATAAGTGGGCGTATCAGCCTGGGCTCAAGAACAGTGGGAATCTTATGCAGCCTGGGGGCGTTGCCAAGAAGCCTGGGCTTTGGCTGTCACTTGCCAAAGCCGCCTATCTACTGCCTGGCAGGGGCGCCGAAGTTGCCTGAGTTCTCAAGCGGTAATGTGCCAAGGCTGCCTGCGTTCGAACTAGGAGTGGCACTGAGGCACCAAGCACTGATGCCGCCCGAACTCTGGCTGGGAACGCTGGGACCGGAAGCAGTCTGCGCTCCCCCGCCACAGGACAATTGTGGACAGCCGCGTGGCAGACAGAGGGCGAGTGTACGAGAGTGCGGAGCAGTCTAAGCTTCTGCACGCAGGGAATAATCTCACTTGCCAAAGCCGCCTATCTACTACCTGGCAGGGGCGCCAAAATTGTTTGAGTTCTCAAGCGGTAATGTGCCAAGGCTGCCTGCGTTCGAGCTAGGAGTGGCACTGAGGCACCAAGCACTGAAGCCGCCCAGACTTTGGCTGGGAACGCTGGGAACCGGAAGCAGTCTGCGCTCCCCCGCCACGGGACAATGGCGGCCCGCCGGTGTGGCAGGCAGGTAGGGGATGGTACCTGAGCTGACGCAAGCGAGAGATACAGTCTGAGCTTGTGGGACTGGGCACACTCAGTAGGTGGGCGAGTGGACGAGGGTGCGGAGCAGTCTAAGCTTCCGCGCGGAGGGAACGATCGGCGCGCAGTGGCAGCCGTGCGGGCTCCGGAGCAGCAGCAGCGGCAAGGGTGGAGCTTTGAACACGGCGGTTATTTGGGGCGAGGGGTGCCTACCCGCCCAAAAGGGGACCAGCAATTCCCTGTTCCCCCACCTCTGTGCCCTCCCAGATTTCTCTCCCCTAAAAGCCACTATATACCCTTAATATCTTGCCTTTCTTTCCCCGGGATTTGCAGCGCAGCTAGGCGGTCGCCATCTTGGCCGGAAGTCCGATAGACATAATTTTTGAGATGGAGGTTCCAGGGCTGGAGAGATGGCTTAATTCTTAAGGCACTTGTGTGCAAAGCCCAAGGACCTGAGTTTGATTCCCTAGTACCCATGTAAAGCCAGATGTCCAAGGTCGTACATGTGTCTGGAGTTCATTTACAGGGGCTACAGGCACTGGTGTGCCCATTATCTCTCTCTCCCTCTTTCTATCACTCTTTCTCAAATAAATACACAAAAATATATATTTAAAATATATTCCAAGCAAGTGGGACCAGAAAACAAGCAGATGTCCCTACTCTTAACACCTGACAAAATATATTTTATTCGTTCCAGAAGAAATAAAGTCAGTATGATGATATATTTCTATTGTCAAGTAGATCAGACTAGAAATCACATAAGAGACTTGCCTTTTTGATGAGTCTGTGAGGATATTTCAAAGAAGAATTGACAGAGGGAAGAGAGCCTTCCACAATAATGGGCAGCTCTTCTACATAAAATGAAACTCCAAGGAAACACAGTGCTTGTGTTTGCCTGCTATTGCTACTTGCTGGTGCATATATCTATTCTGATACCTCTATCCTTTGGGGTCATCAGAACCCAATGAAGAGATGTTTCCCAGGAATCTTCCAGTTCTTCACCATCCGATTGGGACAGTTGAGGTATCCAGCTTCACAGATTAGTAGATACCAGGTGCTCTCCAGTGTGCAGAAAAAACAGCAATTGTGTTGAATTACCATATCATATAATATAAGCTGATCTGTTTCTGTTCCTATGGAGAATCCTGACTTGTACAATTATTTACAATATACTGACTAAAGGAATAATCCATCCAGAGGTCATGATAATTCTAAACATATAAGCAATGAACAAGGGAGAAACTCAATTTTGTAGAAAAATAGTGCTACATATAGTTATAAATTAACTGTAACATCGTAGTAGTAGGTGATTTCAATATTCCACGCTAACCAATAGACTAGTTACGGAGACATAAACAAAATAATGACACCATAGAACAAATGAACTTAACATGCAGAAGAATGAATTGTATTTTTTTTTTCTCTCAACCTGTACATATAACAACTCCAATTGCCTTGAGTAATTCAATCTAAGAAAAGTCCTAAAACTCTGAAATGGCTGGATGAAAAATTAAGGAATTGTACATTACAAGGCATATACATATATAACTGCTTTCTAAATAAGACTCTACTCCCTCAGAAAATAAGGGCAACAACAGACACACTCAGCCTCATTAAATTAAAAACTTCTGCATAAGAAAGGAAAGTGTGAATCAAGTGAAGAGGTAAAATATAGAATGGGAGAAATATTTGCCAGTCTGTCAGGGGATTAATATCTAATATTCAAAGAAGGTGTTGCTGTGATAAAGTCCTGATGATAAGCCACTTAGGAAAGGAAAAGGGCTTAATGTGGCTTACATTTTCAAGAGGAAGTCTTGTGATATAGAAGGCATGGCAGGAAGGAGCAGAAGAATTTGTATATTGCAACAAAGTCATTAAGCAGAGGAACAAAGAGTAAGCGACAAAATAAAAAACCTCACTACCTGCCCCCAATTGACCTACTTCCTCAAAGAAGGTTTCTCCTCCTAAAGGTCTCATAGTCTTCCCAAACAGTTCAACTTGTTGGGCACCAAGTATTTAAACACCTAAATTTATTAGGGTCATTTTACATTCAGTCTAAAACACTAAAAAAAAGTCAGAAAATCAAGCGAATCAAAAATGGGATATGAAACTAAATAGAGTTGTCAAAATAAGAAATACAAATGGATAATAGATATTTTTTAAAAGTGTTCAGCATCCCTGTCAGGAAAAGGCAAAATGAAACTACCTTGAGATACTATCTAACATCAGTTAGAAAGGCTATCATCAAGAAAACAAATGGCAACAAATGCTGTTGAGAATGTGGGTAAAGAGCATTATGAACTATTGAAGGGAGTATAATCTGATTCAGCCTTTGTGTACATAACTGTGGGAGGTTCTAAATAAGCTAAAAATTGAACAACCTATGACCCAGCTAACATTTTTAAACATTTTTTTAAGGTAGAAGCATATTTCCAAAAGACTTGATATCCTACCACAGAGATACTTGTGCATGCCACAGTTAAGTAATGGAACCAATCTATATGCCCTTTAACTGATGATAGTATGATGAGATTGTGGTACTAATTTTTTTCTTAGCTGTTAAAAAGGGAAAGTTATGAAATTTGTAGGGAACTGGATAGAACTTGAAAAATTAGGCTAAGTAATGTATCAAAGGCCAATAAAGACAAAACTTGTGTTTTCCCCTTGTATTTAGAATCCAGCTTTGAAATTTTAGATTTGTGTGTTTCAGTTGGAGTGCTATAATCTATAGAGGCCAATAAGCTAGAAGGTACCATGGGAGTGGAGAGTCCTTAAGGGGAGAGGAGAGTCCTTAAGGGTAGAAGATAGAGGAATACATTGCATTTGATATGAAATTAGAAGGAAATAATACTGGGAGGGGACAAAAGGTTTAATCAGGCATTAGGTTGGGGACATGGAAGATAAAAGGTGGTGTGGGAGGGCTATCCAAAACTAAATATGTATGAAAACATCATGTAGAAAACTACATTGTAAGCCAATTAAATTATAATTTAAAAAGAAAGAGTTTAAATAGATAAACCATACATGGGTTGATACTACTGAACCCAGATGTCATAGGTAACAAAATGAAAATACTAGTGCATGTATGAGATAACTCATTATGAGTTGTAGATTAGAGAGGACAAGGACCTTCAAACATATACAGTTTATTGCAATTACTCTTGATAAAACCTTATTGCTGAATATGCCATAATCTTTGATACCAGGACACAGAGAAATCAAGCTGGAACTGAGCTGGTAATTTCCACTATGCTTGCTAGCTGTCATAGTGCTGTAAGGTGCTATGCAAGCTGCTGAGGAAGAAAAGTCATCAATAATCTTACCTAGATGTAGCCCCTGTGAGCTACACAATATATCAATCAGGCATCATGTGCTCACTGGTATAATAGTGAAAGAGATAACTTTTTACAGGTAGTTAGTCACGGGCAGAATCCCAAAGAGGGAGCAAGGAAATGTCTTCTGTCTAAACTGGTAAAACTGGAACTGATGTCTAATCTTGTTGCATCCAAGATGGCTGCCAGGAACATTGACCAGCAGTAACTTCCTACTTCCTCAACTCATCTCTATGGGTCAGCCCCTTGAGTCCATGAACCAGTCACATCTTGACCCTTCCTAGTTCAACTGATTGTACAAACCAATCAGGTCTCCCCTCACACACCTGAGTCTGAAAACAGCAGTAACCCTAATTGGATGTCTGATCCATATAAAAAGGATGTTATTCACATGGCCCAGCTCTCTTTTTCCCTGTGACCTGTCCTGAACATGCATGTAGGTCTGTCTCTCTTTTTACCAGTCTGGCTGGAAGAAGGAGAGCCATTCTCTTGGCAAATTTTTCTGCATGCTTTCTATCTATGTCAAGTTTTGGAGTACTTTCTCATTTGATAATGACTAAAGCCAGAGGAGAACCAACTGTTTTCTGATTATATATGAAGCCTTCTCCATAGGAAGAAATTTATAGCAGTATATTCTCACTGTTGGGACAAAACACCAACCAGAAACAGCTTATTGAAGGGAAAGTTTGATTTCAGGCTTAAAATTTTGAAGGGAAGTTTAATTATGTCAGGGAAGCATGGGGATAACAATCTTCCAGGCATCACATGTCCATAGCAGAAGGGAGGAAGTATAGGAAGTGAGTTTGCTACCACTGGCAAGTGGGGATGAACTATAAAATCCAAAGACTTGCTTCCAGTGAAATACCTCCTCCATCAAGGCTACTCCTATCAAAGGGTCTTATGTGGTTTAATGAAAAACACATGAAGCTATGGGGCACATTCTGCAGGCTACCACATTCTGCCTTTGCCCCCACAGACTCATGTCTATCTAATGATGCAAGAAGTATCAGTCCAACTTTTAAAGTCCTTACTCTTTAACTTACCTGATTAAACCAGGATACTTCAGAAAACATTTTTTCTGTCATAAAAAAAAAACACTCAAATAGAGCAGGGTGTGTTGGCACATGCCTTTAATTACAGCACTCAGGAGGCTGAGGTAGGAGGATTGCCATGAGCTTGAGGCCACCCTGAAACTCCATAATAAATTCCAGGTCAGCCTGAGCTAGAGTGAGACCCTACCCCCCAAAAATCCCCCCAAAAAGAAAAACATTCAAATATATATAATGTATAATAATGCAGAGGAAATTTAAGAAGTCTCCTTGATGAAACTAAGGTCTTTGTTCTAAACAGTGAAATTCTGTTAACATAATTGCCCTAGACATGTGCTATCTGTAAGCATCCTTACCATGCTATGTAACTTTCAATAAAGTACAGAATAGAATAAACCAACCACTTGTCTCACCAATCACTTCCTTTATCTAGCTTAAATCGAAATATAACTTCATCTATCACTGTAATGGCCTAGGTGATCATTGGTGGTTTTTAATGGTCAGTAGTCTTGTAATTAATTATGTATTCAATAATCCTGTCCTGAAGGTAGATTGGATATTTTTTAACAACTGAATGTACCTATAGTTGAATGTAAACCTTTTAAAATTAGACACACCTATATTTTAATTCTTTCTACCATCTGTAAGCTGTACATGGCAGTTGAATATATAGTAAATGTATGTCAAAGCTTAATATTTTAGAGTAAAATATTATTAGGTTTCCTTAAATAGTAAACATGTGGTAAGCATCATCTCTGTGGTTTGTATATTGCTAAGAACCATAAATATAACTTTGAATGAAACTCTGGCCTTCTAAAAATAATTTTGAGTTAGAAATAAAGACATCATTGAAGTTAAAGTAAAATAAAATATGTATACATGTAAACAATAACTTGTTGGAAAGCCACACTACTCTGCATAGATAATGAAACATGTTTCTCCATCATCCTTTGTCTAATTGTCCTTGTCCCAGTGGTTTACAATTGTCTCTCTTTTATAATTACTACCTTGTGATATGTTAAAGAGGCTATGTTCACATGAAGATCAAAACTGACAGTAAGACAGTATATTTCCACAGACTATATGATCACAAAGGCTAGTAAAAGAAACATACAATAACTTATCTGTCACTGTTGTGAAGGCTGAAAATCAGCATAGAGAAAGCTGTGTGATTTGGAAAAGTTTTAATCCCAGAAAACATGCATATTTAAAGAAGTCAAACATTTAAATTAAAATTGTCTGGTATATTAGTGATATAAATTTTTATAGCAGAGACGATAGGAAAACTGAAGCATCTCTTTTATAGATTAAAGCAGAAGGTGGGCTGTGTTGCAAGCATGCCAAATAATCTTGAAATCCATTAAAAGACACTGTCACTTGGCAGCTTTCAGCAGATGGATACCAGCATATGTGTACTATTGAGTATGATTAATTGAATGATCTGTGATTCAGTTTCTTAGAACAAATAAAATAAAATTAAAATAATATAAGGAGAGGGAAAGTGGACAAAATCCCCTGCCTTGCCAAATTTAAAACTTTGATACTCTCTTTAAACATTGACTATACGTATATCATAGTTCAAGAATATAAGAGCCTTTGTGGTTAATATAAACTGATTAGCAGCCATTTAACTTTATTTCCCTAAAAAATGCAGTTTTCACTCCTTTTAACTAAAAAGGCATACTCGCTTTTAAAAAATTATTTATATGTATAGGGGTTTATGCCAAGTCTCTTGGCACTGCAAATCAATGCCCACCTGGCTTTAATTGGGTGGCTGGAAAATTGAAGCAGAGCTGGTGGACTTTGCATGCAAGCACCTTTAACCACTGAGCAAACTCCACAGTCCCAAGAATGCCCATATTTTTCAAAATTCATAGAAATTGAAAGACCAAGGACCATAGAAAATAATGTTAATTGTTGTAGATTTTTACTTCTCCTTAAAATAATTGGATAACTATGCTCCTTTCCAGCCCCAGATTCATGCCATTAACAATATATGTATAAAGCCATGATCTTGGGTGAAGGCAGTCCTGGTAATGATGTCTGAGAGAAGTAACTGGTGAATTTATATGCAACTAAACCATAGCTGCCCAAGGAAACTCTATCTCCTTATGAATATAAGAAGAGAAGAAAGTCTTTCATATTTGCATTAATTCCCTTAAATATGCAAAGAATAATCGTGAATTAGAAGAAAAACTCATTTACCTTCATTTTCAGAACCAAGTAAATTTTGTTGTTTAGGTAATGATATTTTCACCTGCTTATACTTTGCAAAATGGTAGATATATCAGACTTATTTTGAAGTCTTATGAGCATAATATTGTGTACCAATTTTATATATTTGCTTCATTTATTTTAGTCATTTCACACAATACTTTAAACTTTCTATTGCATAAATTAAAACAATATGCCAATAGTCATGACTATTTACTATTAATGATTACAGTAGCCAAGGAAAACACACTATATTTGCTCTTAATCTTCTATTATATGAAGCACTGTGTCATACTAGGAAATAGACTCTCTATCAAAGAAAGTGCAATGCTTATATGTTTAATATGTCAGATTAAATCCCAGTAATTCCTTGGATATGTAGGCTCTGTGTATTGCTGTCTATGTGATTAGACATCAATGTATGATTAAGTGACATTTACAAAATTATTATTAACAATAGTAACAAAATTCAAGGAACAAATTTATTGAGAAACATATCAGGTGTACTTCAACTGTAACCCAAGCAGTTGTAAATGAAGTACAGAGCACCATACTCTATCTACTACCCTTCATCAATGAAACATATAAATGCAAATGTAATATATCTTCATAATATTATGGGAAACCATTTATCACACACCATTTGCAAGATAAACACTACATTAAATACTGTTTTGTGGGTCCTCACCATGGTAGCTTGATTTTGAATATAACAATCCCATGAAGACAAAGAATATGCTAATGACAAGCTCCAACTAGTCTTTGGCTAAAAGAGGGGCTACATGCATCAAAATATCCCTAAATTAATAATTCTTATTTAATTTAACTTTTGCTGATTTCACTCTATGTTGGAGAATCTGTTTTTCTTTCTCAGAAAGTAGCTAGTCCCAAGGAGATAAACCACTCCTCGCACTTCATCCAAGACCCAGCTGAAACACCAGAGGATTTGGAGCAAGTGTGCTGCTTCCATGGTGAGCCTGACAAGCAGCACCAGGGTGAAGGAGATGGATGCTGAGGATACTCAACACATACCAAAGTAAAAATTCAGAGACTCCTAAGAGCTCATCTCTGAGGTAAACTTAAAACACACCCACCATGGCTCAGGAAACTTTGAGAAAATGGGAGCAGAAACATTGTAAGAGCCACAAGTTGGGATTTCATACCCAGAGGCATTGCCCCCACCCACAATAATTGACTGCTGGTGTCACAATGCATAACCTACAACCCCATGGGGAATACCAGCAATACCACTGAGGAGGGCTTTCAGCAGAATGGGGGCAGGGAGGAGGGAAAAGATAATACCAACACATGATGTATCCATACAAAGTATGTTCTTAATGTAAAAAAAAGAGAAAAACCCATGTTACAAATACAAAAAAATGATTTTCAACTCATCAATAAAACTTGTACTGATTTTAGATGCATTTACATAGCACAGACTCACATCATAGAATAAAGTCAGTGGGATGACAACAGTTCACAATCTGAACATTAAAAAAGATTACAATTAGTTTTAGAACTTTAGGAAATGGGCATTTTTATTGAGAACAGCACAGATGATTCAGAAATGTACTTGTTTTTATAGTTTTGCATGGGTAGGCAGGTAAAGTTTTAGCTAGTCATAATATTAAAAATAATAAATCATTGCATAACTTCATGTTCCTAAAGATAAAAATTTCAATGCTAGAAAATCAAGTAAAGACTTCTTTTTCTAAAATTTGCTCTGAAATAAAACAATGTGTATATATTTTAGCAATTAAATTTTGTGAAGAATTTTCAATAAATATGCATAAAAGAGAAATTCATATTAAAGTTTGTAGTCCCTTAATGTTCTATAAAATTGATTGAATCATAAACTCCTTGAAAGTATAAACTAGGGTAATATTTTACCTAAGGCAAATTATTATCTATGTTTAATAAACTGGCTCTCCTAATAATGTACCCTTCATGTACAATAGTTCTAAAATAGTTCCATGGAATTTACAAGTAGCTCTACTTCTGTATCTGTAAGTCTAACTACTGAAATTGGTAGAAGTGAAGCCATGTAACTTCAATGTAAGGAATACAACCATCTAGCTGAGAGTGAAACAATTAGTATGAGAATTACCAGGTAAAGCAATTATGGAGACATGGCTTTCACTAGCATTTCTAGCATATCATTGTGATGATAATGTGATTGTATACATACAATATGCTTTGAGAACAGATACTATTGCATCACAGGAAACTTATGCCATTTGATAAAATAATGTGACTAATAAAAACTTCTTGGGTTCGACCACACATGTGGAACATAAATTATGAGGGTTAGTCAACATGGCTGGAGCAGCAATACAACAATATTTTCACGTTGAAAAAAGTCAAAATTTATTTGAATATGGTGAGGTGATGTTAGATATGTGTATGTTACGGTGAGTATATCAAAAGGAATACCTAATTACAATGTGTAGATTGAGAAAAGACAAATAGAAATTATTATTTTCTAACTTTATCTCTGTATTAGGATTAGTTATGGTCAAGATGAAAAGTGAATTAGTGTGTGAGGATAGTGAATATTGGAGTAAAGTGCTTTTTATATGTGACATGGTTAGAGTAATTTCAAATATACTCTGATACTAGCAGAAAGTTTGCAGTATAAGTATTTGTCACTTTGTGAGTTGATAAATGCTTTGTATAAGGCTTGCTGATAGAATGCTTGCCTAGGATGCATGTGAACCCAGGTTCAATCCCACTATAGAAAAAAATATACTAGAATTTTTTTAAGTGAGTTGAATTTTGAATCTATCCCTAGTTTTACAAATGTAAATGCGTGGTTTTTTACATTTAAAAAAATAGAGCAGCAAGGAAATAAAAGTAAAAGTGGGTCATCTAATTTTCTATGCATTATGATCATAACTATCACAAAATAGTTCTATAGTAAATTGGGGTGTATGACCAAGATGCAAACATCAATAAAAAATTTGTTACAAAATGTCTCTAAGTTAAAAATGCTTTTTAAATGTCATTAATAATAAAGAATATGCACTATACTTGTCCATTAAAGATTCTATTGATACCAAAAAATCTACAATATAATTATCTCTCAATAATATTCCATAGAAATTAGCAAGCTCTGATAAACAATCTGCTTCTTTGAAATATGTCACTTGGTCCATATATAATTCTTGATGATTGCTGATGCATTTTCCTTTTTATACATTAAAAATTGAGTTATTGGGCTGGAGAGTTGGTTTAGCGGTTAAGCGCTTGCCTGTGAAGCCTAAGGATCCCGGTTCAAGGCTCCATTCCCCAGGACCCTCATTAGCCAGATGCACAAGGGGGTGCACACATCTGGAGTTTGTTTGCAGTGGCTGGAGGCCCTGGCATGCCCGTTCTCTCTCTCTCTCCCTCTCTCTCTCTCTCTCTGTTACTCTCTATTTTTTTTTTTTTTTTTTTTTTTGGTTTTTGCGAGGTAGGGTCTCACTCTAGCCCAGGCTGACCTGGAATTCACTATGGAGTCTCAGAGTGGCCTCGAACTCACGCTGATCCTCCTACCTCTGCCTCCCGAGTGCTGGGATTAAAGGCGTGCGCCACCACGCCCGGCTTCTCTGTCACTCTCAAATAAATAAAATAAACAAAAAAATTGAGCTATTATATTTCAAGCCATATTGTATACATCTTATACACAAGCATAATAGAAAATATTATCCTTTTCCTAAAAGATTTTACCTTCTAAGAAACATTAGAATACAATATGAATTGAATAAATATGATAATATAAGCAACAATTATTTTTATGCTATCAATTAAAAGGTATTGCATCATAATGTAACTGTTGATTGAGGAAAGCATGATTTTTCCTTAGGTTTTTTAGTAATAATTCCCTGGATTACTTATAATCACCTGAGATGGGGATTTCTTAAAATACTTTTAACTTTATTTATTTATTTGAGAGACAGTGAGAGAGAATGGGTGCACCAGGGCTTCCACCAACTGGGAAAAAAAAAAAAAAACTCTAGAAGCATGCACCATTTTGTGCCTCTGGATTGCATGGGTCCTGGGAAATCAAAAATGGGTCCATAGGGTTCACAGGCCATTGTCTTAACCACTAAGCCATTTCTTCAGCCCTGAGATGGGAATTTTAAGGAGAGGAATTTAAGAAAAGACATGCAGAAATGATGATACTAGGAGAAATAATACCAGTATTGAAATCTCAGAGACAGAAAAGGTAGTGCATGAGCAACATATAGAAGGCTATCATCTCAGAATTCAACAGAACTTGGAAAGAATTATATTAAGCGCAGTGTCCTAAACTCTGGAAGACTACTACCGCTCACATATTCTCTGATGTGTGGGTCTTAGCTTGTAATATCTATACATATGTTTATATAGGAGGATGTGGATAAAACCTATAAAGGTAGAAACAAAACCAAAAGCAAGTATAAAGAAATGAGAAGAGGGTTGAGGTATAGGCAAAGGATACACATGACCTGTAAATAGAAGGAGATAAGATACTGTGGGTGAGGGGATTTGTAGAGGAGAAGGCGATTGTAGACAGATAGGAGGATGCAGGGATGGAGAGATGTCTTAGAGGTTAAGGTACTTGCCTGCAAAGCCTAAGAATGTATGTTCAAATCTCAATATCCCACATTTCTCAAATAAATAAATAAAATGTAAAAATCTGTTAAAAAGGAATCATGACTTCGAGTCCAGCTGGCCTAAAAAGAAAGACCATGCCCCCTCAAGAAAAACAAAACATAAGGAACGCAGTATGAATATGATAGTGGATGATAGATAGATGACAAATACACACATGATAGATAGATAGATAGATAGATAGATAGATAGATAGATAGATAGATACATACATACATACATACATACATACATACATACATACATACATAGATACATAGATAGATACATAGATACATAGATACATAGATAAATAGATGCATAGATACATAGATACATAGAGAAATACATGATAGAAAATGATAGACAAATGGATAGGGATAGGTTAACAGGATTTAAATCATAATATAATAGTTACCTAACCAAAGATTTTATATTTTATTCAGGACATACCAATTGAAGTTACTACCTAAGTTTAGAATGAAATTTGAGAGATATAATCTAGAATCGAGAAAGAGAATATGTCAAAGTTATTTAATAATTATCTGGCAATACTCTTTGCCTATTGATAATTGTTATTACAAATTTAATGTGAGTTTACTGAAAATAGTTAATTAGTATACATAATCGATATTTATCCTTAAAAAGTAAAAGAATTCTATGCTACAAAAAATTATCAAAAAGTTCAAACAGAGAAGTATGAAGCAACGCTGCAAGTGAAATTGTATTAACCAGATTTTCAGTTATGAGGTAATAGGAACTAATGGGTATGTGTCCACCAATATGGCAATGATACTTTTCTGATGGGTCACATGTAACTCACTCTCTAACATCAAAAACTCCCTTTGGCACTGTGCTTTTATGCTTGGCTCCTTAAACCTGTTCACCTCCAATCTACGCCCTCCTCTTTTTTCTCTTTTTTTATATAGCAATTCTGAAGCTCCCAGCCTAGAGTATTCAGTGTTGAAACACAGATGTTTTTAATTTTCAGTTCTCTGGATATATATACTTCCTATTTATATGAAAAAAATAACAGCATATTTATTGTCATGCAAATAATATACCTTAATATCTTCATGGACCACATGTTATCAATGGATAAAAATAGATGTCAGTACTAGTTCCTTAAACACAAGGCACATTAGACAAGTACAAGTGTGCATGAAATGAAAAAGTTTGCCTAGAACTACTCTGTGATGAACAGTAACATGGACATTTATCTATGGAAAAAGCTTATGCACCAGATGGTGTAAGAAAATGAGTTCTTAATCCACGTTAGCACACATGCTTTCAGAGTATTAAACAAAGTTTCCAAACCTAACTTGCTAAATATTGTGCCCAATAACTCACAAGATGATACATTTTTCAAACTTCAACTCTTTGCTGGATTAGTGTTCAAAAGCCACTTATTTGGACTCTATTATCCTCTAAGCCTTATACATGCATGAGAATGAATTTCAACTATGTATTTTATTGCCCTGGTGATGATGGAAGAGACAAGTGAGAAGGGCTAATTTAGCCTACTTTACTTAAAATATTGCCTTTTTGGAAAGATAAAGAGTAATTGAAAAATGAAAGCTTTGAATAGCTTCACTAAATTCATAGGATGTTTCCTATGGATAAAGGTTGTAATGTCAATATTGCACTGAATAGATTAGCCATCTGTGGTAAGAATCAGAGGAGTACATTATGTTTGGCTCAGATATACATTGATTGATACTAGACCCTTAAAATAATATGTTTCCATTTATCTTAATCTTCATACCACTATTGGGATTAGTTGTAAAGGTCAATATGATAGGCACAGTATACTTTTTTAACCTTTACCCCTTGGTGTATTCATACAATGTGGGCTTCTTCTCATTTATGCTAGTCCATTATAGAACCAAACACCTCTGCCAAGCCCTTGTCCTCTATCTAGAGATTCCATGAATCAAGGCATGGAAGGCTGCAATGCTCTGCAGTTGTACTTTATGAAGGAGCAACATCTTTAGTAGAAGAAATATGAAAAGAAGATATCATAAAATAGGGTATTGAATCTTAAATTCATCCACACAACAGTAAGTTATATATTCATTGTACCAACAAATTCATGGTTATGCCTAAATTTATGCAGGAAGGCATACATACATTCCTACTATGTGCCTTGATAGAAAAAAGAAGTAAAAGTTGATCAACCTGAGTGTAATTTAGTACAATGTTCTCTTAGGGCTTATGAAATGTGACAATTTCAGATGACTTTACCAGAGTGGCATCAGGCTGCATATTTGTCCTGCATATGGCAAGATAGTAAGAGAGTTTAGTATCAACCAATATGTATTCAACCACACAGAATATATTCCTCTGAGTCTCACTTCAGAGCTAATGGAAACTTAAATGTGAGATTTAAAAGTTACCAAAGGCTTGTCTTACTATCAATATCATATCTCCTGAATTAATGGGAAAATACTCTTTCCAGACACATTTTTGGTTAGTCTTCATCTCTGTTATTTTCTTTATAACTAGTAATATTTTACTAAGTGTAATCTGTCAGGAAGCATATATATGTTCATAACATATGTATTACCATATATTATTTCAGATTTTAAATATAGAAATTGATGCTCAGATAAGTTAAGCAGGTTGTGAAAATTTCTACATACTTAGACATCTAGAAAGTAGAAGAGCTATAGTTTAACATGTATTCCATCTGATTCTTTCCAAAGCATAAAAAATAATTACTCAAAACAAATCAAATATATTCCTTGAAGAAAGCCAAATATTAGTTACTAGCAGTGAGCAAAAGAACTAAACTCAAGATACTTATATTATTCTTTCACAGAAGAGCTACTTTTGGAAAACAGTATCTCATTGTAATCAAGGTACTACAAGCTATACATATCTAAATTGCTGGAGACCACCAATCCTTTAATATTGTATTCCCAGAACTTAAAAAATGCATTAATAGAGAACCCAGAATCTTTTGTATGTGTAGTTCTTATTTGCAGATATATTTACTAATGCCATTAAAATATTTTGAAATATTCATTTAATACACCTGTACTGGAAAGAATACACATTCTTCTCAGCAGCCCATGGAACCTTCTCCAAGACAGACCATAGATTAGGCCAAAAAGCATGCCTCCATAAATTCGGGAAAATTGATGTAACTTCCTACATCTTATCAGATCACAGTGCTTTAAAGCTGGAAATTAACAACTCAAAGAGGGGCTATATCCATCTAACTTTCCCCAAATTAATAATGCTTATCCATTTTAAACTATGCTGACGTTACTCTCCTTTGCAGAATATGTTTTTCTTTTCCAGCAGGAAGTGAGACCAGAGTAAATAAACCACCCCTCACATTTTAGTTAAGGCCCAGGCGAAACCACAGAGGAATTGGGGAGACTAGCAAGAATGCTGCTTCCATGGTGAGCCTGACAAGCAGTACCAGGGTGAAGGAGACAGACGCTGTGGATACTCAGCACATGCCAAAGCAGAAATCTGGAGGATCCTAAGAGCTCATCTCTGAAGTAGACTTAAAACACACCCAGAAAGGATGAGGGAATTTTGCAGAAGAGGAGATAGAAAGATTGTAAGAGTCACAAGCTAGGATATCATGTCCAAAGGCAATTCCTCCCCCTAATAACTGACTGCTGTTCCCACAATGCATAACCCACAACCTTATTGGAAATACTAGCAACCTCACTGCAGAGAGCCCTCAGTGGAGTAGGGTCAGGGAGAAGGGAAAAGATGGTACTAACACGTGATGTATTCATATAAAATATGTTCTTAATAATAAAAATCAAAAATAATTTTAATTTCAAAAATTATCTTTTATTATACATATTAATAAATCTTGTTGAATAGTTTAGAAGACGGATAGATCCCTCTTGTATGTGTACATTTGGTCTATAATCATGTATTACTATTTGAGCACATGAAGTTAATATGACCTCTAGCAATTGTGGAGTTGCATAAAGGAGGATGTGAGAGACTGTTTGAATGGGGTATTAGACCTCAAACAGAAAGCTGTTGGTCTGAGAAAATCACTAAGGTAAGCCTTGTAGTCAATGTAACAGGCATTGAAGTAGGCATCAGGGCTCTGATGACCACAAAACTAACCATCCTACAAAACTAATGGTTGCTCTCTCTCTCTCTCAATCCTTGTCTATGTAAAGGCCATGAGATCATGAGATTTTCTGATTTTCTATAGCTAGCAGAATGTTAGTTGAACAAAATCTGTTCAATTACTGGGAAGAAACATAAAGATTCAGTGTATGCTTGGTTTGTTCCATTTTATTTTATTTTATTATTTTTAATTATCACAGTGGCCAGCACTTTTCCAGACAGGAGCTGACACAATATAGTGGATTCCAGAATATTCATGGCAGCAGTGTAGAGCAGAGCCTTCAGATGCCACTATAATTGATGGCTGGTTTTATCTTATCTTGAATGACACAGATATCTAGGTTTTTCCAATACTGCCTTTGATGCTGACTTCTAGAAATGTTGCAAAATATTACAGAATTCTAGATGTCACTAAAAAATAATAAAATAAGACTAGTACTATATGCCACAGAATTCCAAAATAATATAAGAATGCAATGAAGCTACTTTGAGTAATATAAATGCAAGATAATAGTTTATTTTATATTCTGTTTTGTCACAAGTGAAAGAATTATTTCTTTAAAAAGTACCTATTAATTCATGGCTTGATAATTTCCACGTCTATAATGCATGCTTGTAATAAGTTGTCTATACAACTTATTTTTTTTTAATTAAGAACATACTTTGTATGGATATATCATGTGTTGTTACCATCATTTCTCTACTCCCTGCCCCCTTCCACTGGGGGCCTTCCTCAGTGGAGTTGCGAGTATTCCCCATGGGGTTTTGGGTTATGCATTGTGGAATCAGGAGTCAGGAGATGAGCAAAAGTTCTGCTTCCATGGTGAGCCTGACAATCAGTGCCAGAATGAAGAAGACAGACCCTGAGGATACTCAATACATACGGAAGCAGAAATCCAGGCTCCCAAGAGCTTACCACTGAAGTAGACTTAAAACACACCCACCAAGGCTCAGGGAATTTTGTTGAAGAAGGGGAGGAAAGATTGTAAGAGCCACAGGCTGGTATGTCATGCCTAGAGTCATTGACTTCCTCCCCAACAACTTTAATTTTTCATAAAAGTTTCAATCTTTTGAAAATAAATATATTTAATTAATGTATAATTATACAATTTCATTTATATATTGTCATTTTTCTACAATTGTCTATCCATCATCACAAGAAAATTCTTTAGTCTTATTTAAAATAGACAGCTATCATTCTCATAAAGTTATTACTATATACAATTAAATAAACAAAACACTTAATCCATACAAATAACATTTTCCAGATTCAATTAAATGTACTAACTTTAATAAAAATTACATAACAATTTCATATCACAAAATTATATTCACAAAAGAGATTTGCTAAACTTAGGCTTTTAGTCTTTGTCTTTAAATCCATATCTCCTTTGTAATCAACTCACAATATTCTATATAGATATGTATATATATATATATATATATATATATATATATACATATTCTGCTTGAAAATATTTAATTGATTGTTTTATTCTACTTTTCTATATAATTAATACAACATAAATGTGAAAACTGTTAACTACTTATCAATTTTATTTATAAATTAATACACTTTATTTACCAATTTCTTTAGCATGAATGTTTCTGAAGATGATAAATTTTGTGAAAAAAATCAAAGGCTATATCTAATCTATTCTCACTTAAAAATAATTTTAGGTGGAAAACATATTTTTAATTACAATGATATTCAAAGCAGAGGGCAAAGAAATTCTTTTTTTTAATATTGTGAAAAGTTTATTTTCATTAACTCCTTTTCCACCATCATAAGAGATACTGACATTTGTTCTTTGTGATCAGAGAAAAGACATTTTGGAATGGACAGTCTGATTCTACTATAATATTCACTAAAGAAACTGGTGTTTAAAACAAAATCCTAAGTGTAAAACTTTTCAGTAGTCTTCTATCTCCAGTGTACCCCAGCAAAATATTCACAGCTGTGAAGAAATTCATAAATCCCAAGCTGTACTTTGCTGTGGTTTTTTCTTATGTTGTCTACAGTGTATTCCTGAAAGTACCTTTTATTCCTACAAAGTCTGAAAAGAAATTCTTGATAGTGGCATCTATGGAGATATGTTGCTGCTACAGGCATATGAATCATGTTGTTCAACAAGACAGACAAAGGCTCAGGAAGAAATGCTAGATATAGAACAGAGTAGAACAAGGTCAATTTGGAACCTCTCAGCATCTCTGTTTACCACCTTATATAGAAAATCCTATTTCAACAATAATAATTGTTGCTTCACCTCTACCTCATAAGGTACATGAAAAATTCTCCCTTTAAAAAATAAATAAATATAAATAAAAGAAAAGCATCTATTTGTTATTATTCCACATTTCAATGTTGCTATATTCAGTATTGTGAACAGATCCACTTGGAAATTTTTCTGTTGACCTGACCTCAAGTTCATTTATCATTCTTCTGTTTTATTTACTTTGCTATTGACCTAGACAAAATGTTTATTACTGAAAATGTATTATAGAACCCCAGCAATTTATACTTTGAAATTGCCAAATTACTTCTGCAATATTTCATGTCTTAATGCATTCTCTCCATCATTGACAGGGTTTGATTAATGTTTTCATATGATGATTCTGTTAAGTCCAATATCATGATATGCACAGTTATGGTTTGTAACCTATCTTTCTGATGGCTATGCTTTGAAGTCTTCTACTTTTAATATGTTAATCTTTGGTTCTATTCTGACCATTGTCATTTGGAAGATGCTAGATGATGAAGTATGATATTCTTGTATGGTTTTATTCTTGTTACTTAGACAATGTGAGCTCTAGCGTGTCTAATGACTATGGAAAAAATGATCATTTAGATTATAACAAATGCTATGTTGAGGAGTACCCAGTTTGTTGCTTTGGCTAGATTGTGTTTATTTGTGAGTTTTCAATGGACCTTACCTACAACTACCTTTACCTCCAATTAAGGGATGATATGCTTAATCTTGTCATATTTTAACACTAAACTTATTATGATTTTAATTACTTTGATCTTAAATAATCTCCATTAATATTAAAATTCATCAAAGCAGAAAATCAGAAGCTACAGAGCTCAGCACTAAAGTAGATTTACAAAACTTCCTCCAGGATTCAAAGAACATTCCAGAAGAGAGGGCAAGGAGATTGTAAGAGCCAAAGGGTGAGAGGGAGTATCCTGAGACATTGGATCCCTCACAGAGACTGACTGGTGCATTCATGACACCACAGTGACTAACAATAACCTAGCTGAGGACAGCCATCAGTGGAATGGAGGTGGTGCAGAGGTATTATATTAACAACAGTATAACCTGATGGGAAGATGACCAATATGCAATATTGAATTTCACATCCTTGAGAACATAAACAAAAATAGAATTCCACCTTAATCATTGTGTATTTGTGCCAAAAATCAATGAAATGTTAATATACAAAATGCAAATGTATATAAAGTAGATTTAAGCATGATAAAGAAAACAAGGTTAAACCAGCTATCTAAAAATCATTGTATGAATGTGGATATGTTAACAAAATGTATTATATAAACAAATGCCTAAACTTACTTTGAAATAAACATCCTGATGTTTATAATGATTCACTGTAACTCAATCAGAAATGAGAGAAAGATAGAAAAAAAGAAAAAAAAGAAATGAGAGAAAGATAATTAAAATTTTGAAGGTTTGACCATAAAAAGTAAGCAAATTATTCTAAAAGTTGAATTTCCCAAATAATTTCTACTAAAAATTTTTAGAACAATTCATATATGCTTTCTATAATCAGTATTACTCAACATTAATTTGGAAGATCTTGCAAGTATAATAATAACAAATATAATTTAGCATTGTGCATAAATACTGGAAGATGAAAGACACAATTGAGTTTATTTGTATATAATTTGATTTTTAAACTGGAAATCCCGAGAGAATACAATTTAAAAATATGAAAATTGAGGAACCTGCCAGGTTGTAAGTATAAATAATTAGCTTTACTCTTTATTAGTAAAAATCTGTTGAAAACTTACATGGAAAAATAGCTCATACACAGTAATGCCAAGTTGATATCATACTAAAGATTGAATTTAACATGAAAAGTAGGTCTCCTATATATTAATGATGCTAATTGAGATGCAATCGGGAAAGTTAAAAGTGATATTCTCTATTAGTGAAAAGAAGAACTGAATGCAATATATTGTCCTTTATTTTCTGTAGTTTAAAGAATGATTATACAGTTAATATAAAATGATATATTCCATAAAACTATACATAACTAGTGACAAATAATTTTGGACAAAGGAACAAAAGGAACTCAATGCAGAAAGAGTGGGGTTTTCAATAAATCTAAAGTATGGGCTTTGTTTTAATATATATTTTATTGGTCATTTTTTTGTTGCTGTTTCTATCACAAAATAACTGAGAAAGGAAACTAAAAAAAAAAAAAAAAAAAAGGTTACTATGGTACAGAGCTTGAGGTGAAAATCCATTATGGCAGAAAAGGCATGATGGCAGGAGAATGAACTGCTGGTCACAATGTGTTATTTATTAGTCAAGAAACAGAGCACAGAATATGCTGGTTCTAAGCTAGCTTTCTCCTTTTATTCATCCTGGGTCCCCTTGCATAGAATGAATTCACTGACAGTTGTGGTGGGTCCCACCACTTTAATCAGTCTAATTTAGAAAAATCCTCACAGACATATTCAGAAAATTGCTATCATGGTGACTCTAAATCCCATCATATTGACATATGGGATTTAGCAATCACAATACATTTTTACTTTTAATTATTCTACTAGAAGTAAAGTGGCTTTGATTTGTATTTTCCTAACGACTAATGAGATATTTGTCTTCTATGTGATTCTAGATCCAATTGAGCACAGAGACTGAATATCACACTCATCAATTTCATAAATGCATAGCAGTAGCATAAAATATTGACCAATAAGGCAATCTGAGTGGAAGAAGATATGAGGAACCCTATGCAAACGCTCAGCACTTTCTTTTTTTTAAATTTTTTTGTTCATTTTTATTTATTTGAGAGTGACAGAGAGAGAGAGAAAGAGAGAGAGAGAGAGGGAGAGAGAGAATGGGTGCACCATGGCTTCCAGCCACTGCAAACGAACTCCAGACACGTGCGCCCCCTTGTGCATCTGGCTAAAGTGGGCCCTGGTGAATCGAGCCTCGAACCAGGGTCCTTAGGCTTCACAGGCAAGCGTTTAACCGCTAAACCATCTCTCCAGCCCAGCACTTTCTGCTTATGATTTTTTTAGAACCTGAAACTGCTACTAAAGTAAAACATAATAGCTGAGCCATGATGGTGCATGCCTGTAATTCCAGCACTCACTCAGAAGCAGAAGTAGGAGGATCACCATGAGTATGAGACCAGTCTGAGACTACATAGTGAATTACAGGTCAGCCTGGGCTAGAGCGAGACCCTACCTCAAAAAACAAAAGAAGAATCCATGATAATATAATAAAGACATTAATAAAATGATAAATACTTGATACAATGCAACATATATCAAGGGAATAAAATGGAGAATGAAGAAAAAATTTCTTTATCACATCTTCATAAAGGAAAATGAATTTTAATTTTAATACAATTTATTTAATATGTTGTAGCAGTCTAATTGATATTTCCTAAGAAAACAAGAAATCTCAGAATATGAACATAAATGTCAAGATTAAATTTAAGAGAAAAGATTAAATTATAAAATAGAAAGTGCCCTGGACAGTGGGGAGTTGAACAAGGACCCGAGGGGAAGTTAACCTGAATGGGAGAAGGCAAACAGACACAAGAAGGAGACCAAGTCTAGAGTCTGATCAAGGTCTCGATTTTTATTAGTACAGGAGGGTTTATATAGGGAGATCCGGGGAAGGAAGGCTAGTCATATAGCACGTAAGCAGAACCGGGAACTTGGAAGGCGAGGCCGCATGTAGCACTTCTGGGAAGGTCCCAGGTGTGGTGTTCCGAGCACAGTGGGTCTTGTGATTTCCAGTAAGCGATTCAAGAACCAGGAGACAGAAACTTAACTCGTGACATGGCGGTTTCTGTCAACATGGCCGAGGTTTGGCTTATAGCTCCTAACAGAAAGTAATGCATCACATATTTTCAGTGAATTCTGTGAACATATTTTTTGCATCATATATTTTTCAGTGAATTCTGTGAACATATTTTTTAACTGAAGCATGAGTTTAGATTAGCGATCTGTTTAGATTAGAAGATAATCAAAAGGTCAATGCAATATACATGACTGGATGTATTTTTAAACTATAAATTTCAATATAATAAGATATACAAGTAATCATGAAAGAAATATTTGCGTATACATAACAAAAACTTGATATATGAAAATTAAAATGTTATTATCATCATTAAACATAAAACTTTTTACAACTGGCGAAGGTAATGAAAACTTTCACACAATGGAAAAATGTGCCAATAATGACTAGCAAGTTCACAGAAGAGGAAGTGCTAGTTGCCATAACATGTGAAAAGGCAATTAATCAAATAGAAAGAAATTAGAAAATTTAGAGGAACTTCAGTTTACAGCAATTAGATTTGTAAAAGTTTTTTAAAACAACTATATTTTCAATAGCCAGTCGGCAAGCTTGCAAGGTTAAAGGGCATGTGGAGATAGCTTTCTTCAAAAATAAAGTACATACCATCTAGTTTGTCTGCATAAAATATATACTTCAGTGGTTGACTCACTTGTGATTCTGATGTTCCATCAGTTGACTGTCATCTGAGAAACAAATTCTCACAAACTTTGAGGTCTGCAGCAATAGAAATTGATGATTTCACAACGGTGAGTGTCAGTAGTCTAGAAAAATTAAGCCAGTTTTTTGCCCCAAAGTTCATGAGCCAAAAATCAAGACATTTTTCTGCACTAAACAATTTTCTTCAGAGCTGAGGATGAATTTGAATGCTTTCCCAATTCACTTTGGTTGTAGAAAGAATTTGATACCTTTAAATTGTAGGAGTAACTTCCTTATTTTCTTTCTAGAAGTTCCTATGAGTTTCCTGGAATCTTAGCACCCTTCTTTCATCTTCAGAACAAGCGACCATAGATGTAAGCCTGCTCACTCTTGGGATCTCAATTGTGTCCCTCCAGCATTATACATTTCTGTGATTCCTGGTTTTTCACTCAATATTCTGACTCTTCTTTACTGCTCTTCTGCCTTAAAGGGTTCATGTGATGAAACAGACTTCAGTCTTCCTTTCCCAGACTTTAGTGAGGTTCCTCTGAAAACTAGCCCTCATATTTGGCAGCCTAGCTATAATCTCTCTACCACCGGCATTTAAATAAGTGCCTCTTAGTAATTTACCAGTTGCTATATTCTCATTTTGCTACGAAATTTTGACTATTATTTTTTGATTTTCTGAAAATATTTCTATTTATTATTTATTTATTTATGAGAGAGAGAAAGAAAGAGAGAGTGAGAGAGAAAGATTAGGCTCACCAAGGCCTCTAGGCACTGTAAACGAACACCAAATGCATGCACCACCATGTGCATCTGGCTTAAGTGTGTTCTGGGGAATTGAACCTGGGTCCTTAGGCTTTTCAGGCAAGTCCCATAACCACTAAGCCATTCCTCCAGCCCAGCCCAATGTATAATTGATTTTTGACAAAAATGAAACAGCAACTATATGGATGAAAGACATCCTGTCAACAAATGTTGCTGGTGCAATTGAATAGCCATAGGCAAAGCCAAAACAAAACAACAAAAATCAAAGTTGAAACATGCTTTTCATTGTACAGAAGAATGAACTAAAAGTCTATAATGAATATAAATATATAATGTGTAATTTAAAGTTGTAAAACTTAGAGAAATGTTTGGAGAATTTTTTTAGGAATTTAATATGTGAGCAGGCAGGAATTTCTCTAGAATTGCATCTGAGATTTTGTAAGTATTAATGGCTTCACGTTGGCAGCAATAGCATGTGAGCAGCACTATTTATCTGTATCCTCACCAGCATTCCTTATAGTGACTCTATCAAGTATTCAGTACGTATGTAGTGGTGTCTCATTATCCTAATTCAGTATTCCAAAGTGACTAACAGCATTAAGTATATCTCCACTAATATAAGCATTTCCATGAAATAGCTCTTCAGTATTTTGCCCATTTTCTAACTGGATTATTTATTTCATTTTGTTTATTATTATTATTATTTATTAGTTTTGTACTAAGTGTATAAAGTCAAGTTGGTACCATCGTTAGCCTTCTCCCTGTCCTCCCCCCTCCTCAGGGACCCGCCTCATTGGCAATGTTATTATTGATGTCTAAAAATATAAACTTTATATATTGGCCCATCAATGTGATCTAAAAATGTTGTCTGCCCATTTTCTACTTATCCTTTCTTCTTTAAAGTGTCTTTTGTACAACAAAACTGGTTAATTTTGGTCAGTTACATTTTCAAAAAATTGAATTTTATACATCATGACTTAATTTTTAATAAATATTATAAAAAATGTTTATTCATAAATTTTGAGCTGGCATTGCTGTAATGAGTTCAAGCTCTTTCTCCTGTGGTAATAGTCTTGACTTTCAAAACCACAGTCTTGTAGCCATGCAATATGTAACAGGCCTTAGAATAAGTTGTTTCTTCATGGGTTCATTAAGGCCATTAATATTTAGGGTAATGACTATGATTTCTCTAGTGCCAGAAGGTGCTACATGAGTGACTACGGGAACATGACCAATATCTGTACGGGAAACTCATGGTCTAAACTACTCAGCAGCAAACAACCTGATGTGATGCTCACACAAATGCAATAGTGGCCCACAGCCATGGTGGGAATCCAACTGCTCTTGATTTGGCTAATTGATCTGCTCTGTGGAACGGAACCCATAGGTGGAGCTGGGAAACAAGTCAGAATTATATCCAAAAATGAGCCCACTCTCCATTATCAAGCTCCCACCAATTATGGGCTACAAGAGGACCTACACATATTACATTCTCATGAATAAATAAATAAATAAATAAATAAATAAATAAATAAAACAAGGGTTATCCCATTTATCTGCTGCTAACTTTACTCTCTGTCAGAGAATTTTCTTGTATTTTTCATATAGATGCAGATCTTAAGGAGAGAACCACCCAATCATACTTCAAATAGGGCCCCAGCTGAAACTAAGAAAAATTGGGGAAACAACCAAGAGTTCTCTTTTCTTGGTGAACCTGGTACCAACACAATGGTGAAGGAGATAGACACAAAGATCAACTCCTGCCAAACCAGATATCCAGAGATACAGAGGCTCCCAAGACCTCATCACTGAGGCAGACCTAAAATGAACCCAACATAGCTCAGGGAAATTTGAGGAAGAGGGGTGGAAAGAATGTCAGAGCCACATGTTGGGTCATTATGCACAGAGACATTGCCTCCTACCCATAACTGAAGGCTAACACCACAATGCACAACCCATATACCCCAATAAGAAGGGTCCCTGTGGAGGGGGGAGGGCAGGGAGGAGGCTAATAATGGTACCAACTTGAGTGTATTCACTGAGTACAAAACTAATAAAAAAATACAACAAAAACTGAAAGAAAAAGAAAAAGTTGTTTCTTTGGTATGTGATTATACTGGACCTAATCACATATTTTTGTTTAATCTTATTTTAATGCTGCATCAAGAATAACATTAATTCCTTCTGAATAGTCCCTTTACTTCAGTACCTTCATTGGTATCTTGTCTAGAGCAGACAAACAGGTAGACTCTTAGGCAGATATCTTTTACCAATAGGCCTATAACAGTGGTAATTTGTTCTATTTTAGAAAATGATGTGGATAATAATCTGTAGGCTCACCAAGAACAGCAAGTTTAATATTCTGCCAAGGCATACTGGTAACAAATGCAACTATGCATGCGAGATGCCAGGATGATATGAGATATCTCTTTATGTTCCGCTAGATGTTCCCATGAAAGGCAAACTACTCTTTAATATGTCTTTCAAATTATCCAAAATAAGTTTACAATTAGCTATGAAAATTAAAACCGCATAGCTTTTTCTTTGAGATTGCAGTTTTATGAACAGAAATAAATCATCAATATTTAAGGATATTCGTTTGCTATTAATTATTTAAAAACTTTAAATTTCAGAATAATTTTATTTGCATTATTTTGCTTTGTACTTACTATTTTATAGTAATTTCCTTTGGTCTGGAACATTCTGTCTTAGAGGAAGACACCTTTTGCCTCAGGAAGTGAACAAAACTCACAAGCCTCAGGAAGTTCTTGAAACTTAAAAGATTCACAAGGCCACTCCCCAAGAATATACATGTCGTGCCATTAGTTGGACACAAGAGACTGACTAGCCAAACTACCTATAAATCTTCAGGGAGCTCTAGTGATGCAGACTTTGTGTATCATCATCCAATGCTTGGGTGGACTTTATTTAAGTCATCCATGCTCTTGTAATGTCTCCCCTTCACTCCTGTAAATAGTTCAGTAAACTTACTTATTTGCTGAGCTAGACTTGGGTGCAACATTTATTTGGTCTACCAATGTTACCCTATCAGGGGTGAGCAGCTACCCCAGGAAAAGTGACAGAGCACATATTAGCAGCAGAATCCACTGAAGTTCATTATTGAACAGACAAAGACTTAGATCCAAAGACTATGGTAGTTGTGAAAAAAATAGCACCTGCATAAAATTGAGCAGTTGACATCGAGAAGCGAAAGCTTTTGGTGACAACTAATATACCACAAATTGGAATTATACATGTATATTAAATGTTGATTTTGTTCTGATATCTGTTCATCTGAATATAAATTTTCTCAGGACATATGGCAAAGGTCCCTGTGCACAAAACAGCTATGACAAACTAATTGTCCAACAATTTTAATGCGAAATGTGGTATATGAATGATGATATGGCCATTATACATGAAAATAAGATATGCACAGACTCTTAAAAATCTAATATAGTTATTGAATGCTTTAAAATGATTAAGTTTAAAGTTATATGCCTGTAATCAGAGCATGCATGAGACAGAAATGTAGGATCATGAACTCCAGTTCAACCCGGGCTAATTAGTGACTTCTAGAATGGCCTGGGCTATATCTGGAACATAATTTGATCCTATCTCAAAAAACAAACAAATAAATGTGCATACAGTAATATTAGATAATACTCAAGGAATGATGTTGCTGTTGAATGACAAGTATGATTTCTGCCAAATATGTGGTTTCTGTATGAGTGACTAAGGAACAGAATATGAAAACATGGCATAGAATATGTGAAATGGATTAGGAGATTGTTATGTCTATGTATAATGAGTAATGAGAGAATTTCAGTCAGAGTAAAGGCACATGGCAAATGAACCTGAGTATATTCTATAAAGACAGCTATATGCAAAAATTAGTAAAAAGCAAATACACGTAATATTTGTGCCATCAATTACTCTCATGGACCACCCCTGAGCAATTGACTAGTCTATTCTTCAGTAAACTTGAAAATTCTGCATTTACATAGGTTTTCTTTGGGGATTTTGATTTTTCATTTATCTCTTTTTTAAAGATTTATTTCCAAGTTTTTAAGCTTTCAATTTTTTATCATAATTCACCTTATAATATTTTTCATTTTGCACCAATTTTAATGTTGTGTCAATAAATCGTATGTGGATGTTTAAAGAAAGCCAACTCATTTTCTGCATTTTTTCAAAGATTTTCCATTGTAAGTGCATAAACATTGCCTATGAGTTAGCATGGAACATACTTGTAAAATATTAAAACTTCCCAAATAAATGAATAGATTTATTTTTTTGGACCTGTAATTTGTGAAAGATAAATTTTCTTCAGATCTCATTTCCTTGGGCAACTGATTTATTCAGTAGTGGCTTGTGGTTTTGGATTTTTTTTTAATCAAGAAATTTAGGTTGTCCATCACTGAATTTGATGTATCACACATATACAAACATGCACACACACACACACACACACACGTACATGCAAAGCAATAAGATTTTGAGCTTTAGACAATTTTACCTTCCAGGATTACAACTTTAGGGATTATGGCATTTGGGACTTCTTTCTTTCTTTTCTTTCTTTCTGTCTTTTTTTTTTTTTTAACTGTAATGTAACACCTTTGCAATGAAAGGCTTTTGGACATTGCTTCAAGAATTTTGTTACTATATCATTGGTTTTCCTCTGCAAAGTTAAATATATTAAACATTTTTAGGTGAATAAGTTTAAGAACTAAGCCTGGAAGTAGATCACCAAGGTTTGAATTTGGAAGTTTGATTAAATGGCTGCCTGATCAGAGGCAAGTATTACCTTCTAGAACATCAAAATAATAGAAGTAATTTTCATATAGCACTGCTAGATTACATGACATACTACAAAACAAGAACATAGCAAAAGGCAATGGAAGCACTAAGTGTCTTCTATTATTATCTCTATTCCTAACAACTCAATATTCTGAAACTATTTTCTGACACCAAAAGCCTACATTTTAAGTAAGTTTATATCCCCATCTCATGTTAGGAAACATGATCTGTCTAGCTATTGTTCATCTCTCAGCTATTCTCATTTCTAAGAACTGTGTCTCACTCATACAAATCATTTCAGACATCTTGAGATGAGCAGTATTGACACTTTATCCTTGGAGACTCTTTCCTAAATTATCCATTTTGATAACTGACTTTAGTTTGTAAATTGTATACTCAATTGATGGATCATGAATAACAGACCACAATATCACTGTATCTAAATTTACACTCTTTGAACACCATTTACAGAAATGGCAACAATCATGTAAATACTGTATTTTCTCTATTAAAGTGATCTTAAAGATAACAGCATTTTTGCTTAAATGAAATTGCTAGTGAGAACTGATTCAAAATACCATTTTATTTTATTTGACAGAGAAGTTATGAGAGAACATAACAGTCCACGTTAAGGGGGTTCATTTTCCATTATAGCTAACAAAGAATATGGAAAAACTTATCTATAGTAGTGCTCTTCCCTGGATATTCAGCTCTCAAATTTAAGAAAAAGGCTAACTATGTAAATTTATTGCTATTCCACGCTAACATTTCTAATTATAAAGTTAGGCATGGGACTGGGAAGATGGTGTAGGTGTTAAAGACACTTGCTTGTAAAGCCTACAGAAAGGGTCCAATTAGCAATTATGTGCCACGCACATAAGCAAAATGGGAAAATGGCTAATGTGCTTTAGAGTAGCAAGATGCCATCATGTGTCACACACACACACACACACACACACACACACACTAAAAATACTTTAGAAATTATTAGGTTATTTCATGCTGGCCGGTTATGCCATGCCACTGCAAACTGGTACTTCTCCCAGTTCCAAACACTGAAGTTTCTGTGTATAAAGGACAGAGATGCATACTAGCAGGTAAAGTTACCAAGAATAAATGACTAGCGTGTGATCAGCCCTCAACATGACATGTAAACCACACCCTGGAATCTCTTAGAAAAGAGGCCTGACATAAAGAATGAAAGAGCAGGAGGGTGGGAAGTGGGGCTGGGGAATGCCGTCTTCTATGATAGGACAATTCCATTACACCATGGACTTCCTGCAGATGAGGTTTCCTGCACAAGTCTAAGATAAGAGAGGGGTCCATGAGACGCCACACTTTCCTGAGTACATAGTAGAAACTTATGATTACTGGAAAGGAGGTAGCCACTGGAAGATTGCCCATTGTCCAGTAAATTTCTTCCCACGCATGATCATGCAAGAAACTCTAATTAACTCAGTGGGTCAAAAGAACAAGTATGAAAGTAGGATGGGCATGTAATAGGAAGAAGGCATTTAGTGAAAGGAGAAGGGGGAAAGAGAGGGTCACTGGGGGAAATGAAATTAAAATGAATGTAGGAAAGTGTCAAAACTTATTAAGCTGAAAAATAGATGTGCATCTCTTAGTATGCACACTAAGCACATTTAATTGGGCTTTATGTTTGTTTAGTGTTTTGTTTTCTCACATTTAAATTAATTACTTAATTTAGACAGAATGGGTGCACCATGGCCTCCTGCCACTGGAAAACAAACTCCAGATGCATGTATCACTTGTGCATCTGGTTTTACATGGGTCCTGGGAAATCAAACCCAGGCTGTTAGGCTTTGTAAGCAAGTGACTTTAATAGCTGAGACAGCTCTCCAGCCCTGTTTTCTGAATTTTATTGTTAAATTGAAAAATATAGTAACAAAATTATCAGTAACAGGCTTATAATTATATAGTTTTAAATACTTGTTTCATTGTATTTAATTTGAGAGAGAGTGAGAGGCAGATAAAAAATGAGCGTGCCGGGCCCTCCAGCCACTACAAACGAACTCCAGATGTGGCATCTGGCTTATGTGAGTATGGGGAATCAAATCAGGGTCCTTAGGCTTCTCAGGCAAGATCCCTAACCACAAAGTCATCTTTCCAGCTCATAATTACAAAGTTTTAGAAAAGTCAGCAAGTATTTTTTTCACAAGTAACAACAAATAATAAGTGGGCTCCACTTCCAGTTTCTTGTCTTTTTTTTTTTACTCTCAAATTTATCCCATCATTGTTTCAGTTTTTGCTTATTTTCATTTAGTTTTTCTTACAAATAAACCAAGTGCTTTGTTTTGTAAACTAATTCCTCTTAGCCTTCAAGTCTTCTTCTTCTTCTTTTTTTAATTTAAATATTATTTTGCTATAAACTGTTCCCCTTTAAGTCAAATACTTGGCTTCAGCAAGTTGAAAGACCTCTAGGGAAAGAGGTAACTGTCAAACATTCTGACTGTGGGGCAAGGTAACTAGAATTATGAGACTGACTGCAGTAAAACAATGAGAAATTGGTAATATTTTTCACATAATTGTAACTGCACTTCAGAAACACAAGCCCTTTCTTTGTGGTAAATTTAAGTCTAAATTTGAACGACTTTGACCCTAACTGACAAACATAACAAGTGTTGCCTATGAAGTTTTCTAATTCCATGATTCAATAAAAAAAATGCCCAATGTAATGCGAGTGGTAAATTAAGAATTTATTTTATTTAATAATTAAAATCATTAGGATGGCAAATAGCCTTGTTTTTTGCCTTATCAACCGATTGAAAAAATTCCTTATATGAAATTGTAGCAGACAGCTTCAGGTTCGCTGAGATGAACTTCCAGAAGAGGCACAGTTATGGAGGAAGGGATTTATTGAAGCTTACAGATCCAGGGGAAGTTCCATAGTGGCAGAAGAAGCTGGCCTGCCTTCACAGGCCCAAGCAGAGAGAGAGGAGCACAAGCCAAAAGTCACACAGCACAACACACTTTAGGAACGCCTGCTAGGCACACTTTACATATCTTTGGATTGAAATCTTAATCCTACCACCACACCTTAAGATCCATCCAGTGAAACCACCTTTAGCCAGGTGGCTGCAGATGCAAAATACAAAGCAATAAAACCCTGAATATATTGGGGGCCATCTATTCAAACCACCACATTCCACCCCTGGCCCCCAATAGATTTATAACCATCACACATTGGCAATTGTACTCATTTCACTTTTAAGGTTCCCCACAGTCTTGACCAATTTAAGATAGTAAGTCGTGTAAAATCAAACAAGTTAAATACTTCCAACATATAAAGGCACAAAGTAAACATTTTCAACTGGTATAATGCATAGCAAAGAGAGACTAAAACAATGCAATTCAACCACCATCACACAACATCTAACTTCTGAAGTTCAAGTTCAATATAGCCAGAGACTGACAGTCTCCAGATTTTCCAATCCTGCCCTTCCAGCTGGGCAGAGTAGCCAGGGAACACTTCTATCCTAGGCCAACAGCTCACTCTATGGTAGCCCTTACATAGTCCTGGTATATACAAAACATCTTCAGGTCTTCATGGAAACCACAGTCCATTTTCCAAAGGCTCTTCAGCCTATCATGGCATCAGGCCCTGCCTCATGCTGCATCTCAGCAGTGGCTCCTGTGCAATTCACCACCACTCCTAGCATTTTTCATGCTTCTGAATCCAATACCAGGAGTGCAGGACACAACCATATTCTTAATTCAGGACAAAATAAGTCCTAACCTTGAAAAGCAGGTTCCTTCTCCAGCCAGCAATTTCCAAAAGAGTTTGCATTTCTATGATAGTCTTTCCTCAGGCATAGTTTTCATTGTTTCAATGTAAAGCAATTGGACCATCTTCCTTAAGATTGCTAATATGTTGACAGTAGCAGCTTTAGTAACCTAAAACCAGTCTCTGTGCCAGTAAATTTAACTTGCTTAAGGTTTTCCAGCTTAAAAATCTTAAATCTCTCAGTCTAATATCTTTAGCCAAGCACATCAGTCCATTACAAATTTAACCTTGATCAAACTCTCTGGGCCTGGGCAGCAGGACGCAGCCAGCCCTTATGCCAGTAGCCCAGTTCCAACAAAGTCCTCTGCAGTCTTTCCTTCCCCTTAGAAAGCTCATAAGCCAAGCCTCGAAGTTCAGTGCTGTCTGCACTTAGCATTCTCAGACTCTCATCAGAATAGTCCATAAAACTTGGCTTACCACTCCAGAAATCATCTTCATTTGCAAGCACCAAGTCCATGCCCATTTCTCCAAAACAAAGTTTCCAAAAGATCAACATCCACATGGTCAGGTTCATCTCAGTCCACTCCTCGGTAACAAGTTCTGTATCAGACAGCTTCAGGTTCACTGAGATGAACTTCCAGATGAGGCACAGTTATGGAGGAAGGGATTTATTGAAGCTTACAGATCAAGGGAAAGTTCAATAATGGAAGAAGAAACTGGCCTTCCTTCACACGCCTAAGCAGACAGAGAAGCACAAGCCAAAAGCCGCATAGCACAGCACACTTTGCATATCTTTAGATTGAAACCTTAAACCCACCACCACACCTTAAGATCCACCCAGTGAAACCGCCTCCAGCCAGGTGGCTGTAAATGCAAACTACAAAGTAATAAAACCCTGAATATATTGGGAGCCATCTATTCAAACCACCACAGAAATGATACTTTTTGGTTTTTTGACTTTTTTTTTTTTTTTTTGAGGTAGGGTCTCACTCTAGCACAGGCTGACCTGGAATTCACTCTGTATTCTCAGGCTGGCGTCAAACTCAGTGATTCTCCTACCTCTGCTTCCCAAGTGCTAGGATTAAAGGTGTGTGCCACCACACCTGGCATGAAATGATACTTTTAATAATTGTTCACAATTCTAAGTGGCTATTATGACAAATTTCCATTACTGTGATAAACATTTAAGTGATCTATATTGTATTTGTTAAAATAGCTATCTAAATCAACTGCTGTCATTACAGCCATTAAGCAGATGAGGATCTTTTTTTTTTTTTTTTTTGGTTTTTCGAGGTAGGGTCTCACTCTAGCCCAGGCTGACCTGGAATTCACTATGGAGTCTCAGGGTGGCTTCGAACTCACAGTGATCCTCCTACCTCTGCCTCCCGAGTGCTGGGATTAAAGGCATGCACCACCACGCCCAGCTAAGGATCTTGATTCATTGAAGGTTGGGTAATTCTCAAGCTAATACAGGTATTGGACACAAAAGGTTAATCCATTTGGCACCAATGAAATGTTATTGTTTATGCTAGGTATAAATAAATGCCCAGTGCATTAAACTAGAATGATTATTGACAGTCTTCCAAAGTTATCATATGTTCTTTGTCATGATTCAATTCTAATTTCTACCACTTTCTATCACAATGACCTTTTGAAAAATCATGGAATCTGACTATCCAGGAACTCCTCTGTAAAATAAGAATATAGCACCACAAATACTTGTCACAAAATTAGCTACATAATTAAGCATATAGAAGACCTGCTTTATAATATCTACCAAATAACAAAGCTTCTTATCAGGTTTGTTTGCTTTTCAGTCTGGGTAATTATATACATACATACATACATGCATGCATACATACCTACATGTATATATATACATATATTCTTTGCTGGGTTGTGTTGTGTCCAGTAATGTATTTATTGAAGACAATCTTTATTCTATTTACTGCCTTGTCCATTCATAGATATTGCAACATATTTAAATAACAGATATGACAGCTTTTGTTAATATTACTTATAAAATCATAAATATTCACTCACTTTTTCATTAATACCTTAATCATAATAAATATGATGTTGCTATAGATTCTTTCAAATATTTCCAACACTTTGTAGAGTAGCTCAATCTTCTGATGATTGCTCTATCTTTTGTGAGTGTCAAGATTTTTATTTTGACTTTTCATGTTTTATAAATTTTTAAATCATTTTAAAATATATATCTTATTTAGAAAAATAGAGACTCATGGTAAGTAGATTTGTAGATTTATGTTTGATTATGGCCATGCCTTGCCTTCTGGTAGGCCTATATTATATGGACATGAGATATGAGGTAATGTATTCAGAAATTGGCTGTACCTAAGAATCATTGTTGTTGCTATTATCTCTAATGCTCCACAGGCTTCAAATTACTACTGTGATTGAATGAGGAGTGTAATTTCTAGAATTTAAGGAATAATGTTAACAGGATCATCAGCTGATTTGACATAGGTTAAAGAATATGGACTTTATTTTCTGTCTCTGCATACATTTCTTAATAAAACAATAGGTATATTTATTTAATATATGTTATAATATAAAAATTCCTTCAGTTTGTCAGTTACCACAAAAATAACGATGATTCATCACGATGTTTATAAAACAAACAAAAATAATCTATACAATAATAATACAAAATTGTGAGTGTGGGTATAATAAATTTCACTTTAATTGTTCATATGGCATACTATTTCTGACTACAAACTATTAAAATATTCAAATATACTACTATATGGTAGTCATAGTCTTATAAAGTTATAAAGTTACACAAAGGTTAAAATTGAAAAAAGTTTGGCAATTCTACCATATAAAATCCACTATATAAAACCTTATATGACTACATTAATATTGAGGTAAGGCAACAAGTTTGATCTCCAGAGAAAGAGGGAAGGTGTTATTATGATTGAACTGGAACAACTTAGAGACTAAATTTTACATATTTATTTATATTCACCATTTATAAAATTTTCAGAAACATAAAAACCATTTTCACAGTATTAATTATTTCAATCCATGAACACAGCGAATCACTTTATATGTGTCTAATTAGTTTCATTAAATTTTATTTTTATTGAAAATTTCAATATAAGAACATACTATAATTTCATAATTCCCTCCCATTACCTTCATTAGTCATTTCTCTCCCACCCCAATTCCAGTGAATAGTCCTAGTCTTTGTATTCAGTCTTCTATTTTGATATCTCATTATTTTTCCTCTCCAATCATTTATATAATAATGTTAATGGTCTCAGTATTGTACTGATTTTATGAAGGTCCCACTGTAACGTCATGAATGCCACAGGCCCTTCATGTCTAGAGGATAGTGTTCCAAACTTCTCTTCCCATCATCTTGCTCTTATATTATTTTAGCCCATCTACAGCAATATGCCCTGATCCTTGGAGGGTATGATAAGGATGTCACATTTAGCAGTGAACTTTCAATAGCCTCTTGTTTTCAGCACTTTGATGAATTTTGATACTCTCCAGTATTCCAATAAATCATCAAAAAGAACTTCTCTGGTGAGTGATAAGACCAGCACTAATATTCTCTGCACTAGTCGGACTGGAATGTTCCCTGAACCTGGGCAGGCATGATCGAGATGACTTATCCAATTCTGACGAATGAATTGTCACTATTTCTCATAAACTTGACTAGCATTTGGTCTCTCAGCTTGTCATGGCCATCTGAATGAAGAAGCTTCATTAACCAAAAATATGAATAGTATTAATCAATGGTATTATAAGCATACACATTTAGAATGCAATTTGATAGGCACAACATATCTATTTGGTCAAAAATACTGGTAGCATCTCACTATAGCCATAAGCAATTAACTCTGTTTTCAGTAACAGGCATGAATTTCCTCCCAAAGGGTGGGCCTCAAATCCAAATTAGAAATTAATTGTTCATATCTATAATTTGCATGCCAATATTTCACCATTGGGCACATCTTGCCTGGGTGGTTGGTTATGCAGCATGCAGATCCACTTTTGGTTAAGACTGTTGATAAGTTTTCTCCTTCAGAAGCCTGCAGAGCTCTTTACAAAATGTTAGCAGCTAGCCAGCAGGGAGCTTATAGCACATTTCTAGTTTGATATTTCAGTTCCCTACAAGTACAATATGTGGTATCTTCAACAAAGCGTCAACCAACTAGTTCTGGTGGAGAACCAACAGCAGTTTCAGTAGCCAACAGTGAAAGTAGCATGGATAAAAGGGGATAAACATAAACATTATAAGACACTTTTTGAAAACCATAAACTCTCCTTTTAGCCAAATAACAGCGGAATAAAGAACAAAGAAGCTCCCATGCCATACGCTTCTGACTTGGTTCTCAGTACAGAATATGAGTCCCCGTCCATTGAGTGGGCCTCATATCTAGTCAGAGAGCAGCTGATTCATGCCATAACCTGTGGGCCACTAATGCAGTGGTGTGCTCATCTTGCCTGGATTGTTGATTCTGTAGCATTATGAGAGCTAGCCAGCAAGAAGTTGGCTTCCATATCAGTTTCAGCATTATCCAGAGAGAAATTTGAAGAATTGCTCTAAAGTACTAATTAAGTAAAGGTAAAAGTTAAAATAATATATTGTCACTCTATTAAAAGATAGATCAGGTAAATTTCAGGTGTGAAATTTAGTTTCTTATGTGATAAAATGTCATTGAAAATGAACCACCATATAAAAAAAGGGAAACAGGATTATAGTGTAGATCTTGAAAATGAAGACTAGGTAAAGCTTTCTAGTTTCACAAATATGGGAGATAGGAAAATGTGACCATATATAAAGTGCAGCTTAAGCACCCCCACACACACATTTAGAGTAGGTATAAAAGTAGCAAACTTTTATGATCATGTGATTAGATTTGATATCTCCCAAGACAACCAGTGAGCAGTAAGTGCAATAAATCTAAACAGTAAGTGCAATAAAGCTAAGAAGCCATTATAATAAGAGAAACATAGAATTTCATAATCCTGATAGGTCAGAGCAAAAAGGAAGGAAAATAAAATCAAATAAATGAGGAACTTAAAATAAATTTTTCATCACAAAATGAGCAAAAAATAAATTCATAAAGCCTAATGTTATAAGGCCAGCTAAATCAGTACTGAAAGAATTTATTTGAGTAAAACTTTGTCAATTATATTAAAATGCTAGGAATGTTCATCTATTTCCATGTTAATACTTCTGATACTGTCACTTACACACAACACAGGCTGTTCCAAGTTAGGAACTGCATATTAAAGAACATGTAGCATTTTAATTTCTGTGCTTGTTAGACTTCACTTGCTAAGATTTTTTTCCAATTCCATCTCTTTTCCTGCATACTTCTTTATTTCATTCTTTATTACTGCTGTGTAGAATTCTTGAGTAGTATATGTACATATTTATTAGCCATTCATCTATTGATGGGCATCTGGGTTGATTCCAGCTCCTTGCTATTGTGAATAGAGCAGTGACAAACATGGCTGAGCAAGCATCTCTCTAGCAGAATCTTTAGGTTATATGTCCAGGAAGAGTATATCTGAAGGAAATACTTGACAAGAATCTTAATGTACAGAGCACAGGGGATAAAATGCTCTTTGAGGGGAGGGCAGATGAGAGGGAGGAATATACACAAAGGTAATAATATCATAAATCAGTATCATATAAACCTTCCTCCTGGATAGCAAACTAAAGATATAACACTTAATAAGAGAGAGGGGTAGATCGCCTGGGCAGAAAGGCCCCAGAGAGGATGGGGAAAGCCTAATCTTTTTTTTGTTTGTTTTGTTCTTTTTTGTTGTTGTTTTTCGAGGTAGCGTCTCACTTTAGCTCAGGCTGACCTGGAATTCACTATGGAGTCTCAGGGTGGCCTTGAACTCACGGAGATCCTCCTACCTCTGCCTCCCGAGTGCTGGGATTAAAGGAGTGCGCCACCACGCCCGGCAAGCCTAATCTTAAAACCATGGCATCTGGCCTGTAATTCTCAATCCCAGAACTTGGTTATATCCCACAGTGAGCTGTTGGTTGGGAAGATCTATGAGGTCCCCAAAACAATGTAGGTAATTGCCAAAACACATGGTTACTGCCACTCTTACATGGTAAGACCCTATTAATGAAGACAACACAGGCCCTGGACATAGGACATTGAAAGATCATGCTAGAACTTTTAGAAGGAAGGAAGCTCCCTGCTGGCAAGTCCTCATAGTGCTGGAAAGAGCTATGTGAGCTGCTGGGAGAGAATGGCCATTAACAGTATAAATAATCAGGGGATCCTGCAAGCAATGAAACCAACCAGGCCAACAAGATATACACACCTGTGCAGTAGTAGCACACACCTATGCATGTAAATAAACTATTCTCTTATTTGGTAACAGGCCTGCTCAGTGGAAGAGAATTCATTACTAATAACGAGACCAAGTCAGAATCCTATGGATATGATGGCCATAGACTTCAGAGAGAAGCTCCCACTAGTCTTTGGCAAAGAAGGGTGGTTACACTCATCAAAAATGTCTATCTATTAACTATGTTTATCCCCTTTAATCCATGTTGCTCTCACTCTGTTGTAAAATATATTTTTATGTTTTCTTTTGTATTTTTTAGTTCTGTACACAGTGTCTATACAGCCATGTTGGTACCATTGTTAGCCTCCTTCCTGTCCTCCCCTCTCCACAGAGACACTCCTCATTGGGGAATGTGGGTTGTGCATTGTGGGGTTAGGCATCAGTTATGGGTAAGATGCAATGTCTCCGTGCTTGTGCATGATGTCTCAACATGTGGCTATAACAATCTTTCTGCCCCTCTTCCACAAATTTCCCTGAGCCTTGATGGGTTTGTTTTAGATCTACTTCAGTGATGAGGTCTTGGGAGCTTCTGTGTCTGTGGATCTCTGGTTTGGTAGGACTTGAGTGTTCTCTGTGTCTATCTCCTTCACCCTTATACTGGTAACAGTTTCACCAAGAAATCAGCTCTCTTGCTCATTTCCCCAATTATACTTACTTTCAGCTGTGGCCCTGGTGAGGTGCAATGGGCTGGTTCTCTCCTCAGGATCCACATCCATCTGAAGAAGAGAAGCAGATTCTTCAGTGGAGAGTGAAGTCAGCACCAGATAAATAGGATAGCCATTATTATTTTAGAGAGAATTTAATATGTGTAAGCCCTCTTGTAGCCCAGGACTGGTGGGAGCTATGGTTACTTTTGTTGAGGTAGGGTCTCACTCTAGCCATCTCAGGCTGTCCTCAGACTCATGGGATTAAAGCTGTGCACCATTACACTTGTTTTTCTTTCATGGCAGCAAAAGGACCAAAAAATCAGGGAGAACCAAGATCCATCAATATTTTAACAAAAGATAGCTGATTGTCTAGCATGACAGGAGCCACCCAGTGCTGCTCTCATCGCTATACTGAAAACCTGCTACAGGGAGATAGCAATAGACACGGAGGACATTCAAAACTCATCAATCCAGAAATCCAGTGGTTGCAGAGAGCACAAAACTAAAATAGATTTGTAACACACCCACCAAATCTCAGGGAACATTGTGGAAAAGGGTCAAAAAGATTATAAGAGCCACAGGGTAGAAAGGAGTATCCTGAGGCATTGCCAACCCCCACTAAGATTGACTTAGGAATTCAAAACTCCATGATAATATATGCCAACAAACTGGAGCACCTAGAAAAGTAAATGGATTTCTAGTTGCATATCACTCACCAAAATTAAGCCATAAGAAAATAGAAAATTAGAGCAGACCAAAAGGAAATAATTGAAAAATATCATTTTTTTAAGAAAGTATTGCTAGTAGACTAAGGGAGAGAGTGGAGTTGTGAAGGGAAAAGTGAGGGAGGGGACGGAATTATCATGGTTTATTGCCTGAAGGTATAGAAATTGTTAGTAAAAAAATTATACATAAAAAAAGGAAGTCTCATAGCAACAACACAAAATCCCAGGACTGGACAGCTATAGAGCTGAGCTTTAAGATGAGTTAATGACAATTTTTCTCAAATTTCAAATATTCTATTTCAAAATATGGAAAGGGAGAAAAATCATTTGAAATTCATGCAATGAGATCAACATTAACCTGAGCACAAGACAAGACAAGGGCATAACATTTAGAAACAAAAAGACAAGGGCTGGAGAGATGGCTTAGCAGTTAAAGCACTTGCCTGCAAAGCCAAAGACCCAGGTTTGATTGCCCAGTACCCACTTAAGCCAGATGCACAAGGAGGCACATGCATCAGGAGTTTGTTTGCAGCTGATAGAGCCCCCATCTCTCTTCTTCCTCCCTACCTCCCTCTCTCTCTCTCTCTCTCTCAAATAAATAAATAAAAATTTTAACAAAGAATGTAAATAGTCCCACTGAGGAATGTCCTCAGTGGAATGCATATAGGGAAGAGGGAATATAAGAGAATAACACGGGGGAATGGGACCAAATTATGCTTTAACATATCAATGTATCTATCTGGGTTTGGACATTTGGTTATTGTTACTGGTTTTTTTTTTTTTTTTTTTTCGAGGTAGGGTCTTTCTTTAGCCCAGGCTGACTTGGAATGCACTATGTAGTCTCAGGGTTACCTGGAACTCAAGGCGATCCACCTACCTTTGCCTCCCAAGTGCTGGGATTAAAGGCATGAGCCACCACGCCCAGCTTAGGATGCTTGCTTTTAGGGAAAATGCAAATTATTACTAATTGAGTTGGCCTATTGTATATGTAATATCTATGATCATGCAATTAACTAACCATAGGTCAAACATATTTGAAATAAAATATTTCTTTTGTTTTGATTTTTTAAATGCATATGCATGTATGGTGTGAATTCATGTATGTGTGTGTGTTTGTACATGTATTGGGGTATGTGTGTTTGGGTGCAGCACATGGATATGGAGGCTAGAGGGTGAGGCTGTTGTCTTGCTTTATGCCTCTCCATTCTATTTTCATGAGAAACAACCTCTCACTAAACACAGTACTCACTGGTTTATCAAAAAAGCTAGCCAACAAGTCCCACGAAGTTGACTGTCTCTGCCTTCCCAGTTCTAAGATTACAGGATTGCTCCACTGTACCTAACATTTTTATGATGGTTCTTGGAGTTCAAACTCAGGTTCTCAAGTTTCCACTATTTTTTTTATTATGTGTTGTATTGTTTTATACTATCATCTTTATTTTTTCTGTCATTCTGCTTGTGGGTTTAGTTAATTCACTTTTATTTTTCTAGTTTATATAGATGGACATTCATTTCTAATTGAAAATATTTATTCTTTATCTATCTAGACTTTCATATACATACATATATACACACATATATCAAAGCTTTAAAAGTCCTCCTGAGCAATATGGCTATGCATTTTAATATTTTGTAATTTATTTTAGTTCAGAATATTTTAATTGCTTTATTTAAAAATAATTATAATCCCTCAAGCTTTTTAACTTTTATTTAGTGACAATTTTGTACACATATATCATAATCCTCTCTCATTACAATTTTACATCCTGCCACCCTTCTCGTTTCCATTTAAATATGTCTTCTACTTTGATGTCTTGGGTGTGTATTTGTGTGATTCGCTAACTTTATTTACCATTGCTTGCATGAGTATGAGTGAGTTATGCACCTCAGCACATGCTACTTTGAAATAACTACATTATTGAGGAAAAATGCCTCCCACTTTCCTAGCAACCATTAACTTCCAATAATTCCTCAAGGAAGAATTGGGACTTCAGGCTCTCCTCCATCACCCATGATGGAATATTGATGTCCCCAAGTTTGTGCAAGTTTTGTGCCAGTAATGACAGCCACCATGAGGTCATGAACATGTCCCAAAGACACTGTTCTATAGGACACCTACCCATTCTCTGTCTGCTATATTACTTTTGCTCCTTCTTATGAATTGTCCCCTGAGCCTTGAAGGGAGTGATCTGTATGTCTCATTTAGTGCTGAGTACTCAGTAGTCACATATTCTCAGCAATGTGAAATTTTCAGTGTCCCCAGTAGTCACCTCCATCTTTCCTAATCTTTATAATCAAAGTAAGAATGACACTACTCTGTGAGCACAACGTATATAGAGGGCAATTTGATGAGTGTGAGACATATCTATCTAGCCAAACAACAGTAGTAGTGTCCCTCCTAAGGCCTATGACCTTCCTAGCCATTCAAATTAAATTACAGGTTGGTCAAAACACAGATTTTGTATGGTTATTGTTATTTTTAAGTTATAGTGTCTTATGGCTATCTTGGTATCCTGGGTGGGAAAACATTTCTACAAGTTAATAGTAAATCCAAACTGCAGAATTGTTTTGAGTTTCTACACTCATAGGAACATTACATAGATTGGAATGAAAGATACTAATAACTAGAGAATGTAGAACACGTACACACTGGTACATTTTTGATGGACTTCTAAAATGCCAATAGCAAATAATTTAGAAGATTTAACTTCTGCTTTTTAACAAGACAGCAACAAAGCAATGCAACTGTAGCATAATAATGAATTCAAGACTACATGACTCTTGGTATCTTTTCAGTTTCCAAAAACATGAGCTCTGAAAATTTGAGTTCTCAGGCAACTTCTTTGGGATTCCCTCATACTTCAGGAAACTTTCACTTCTCCTTATAATGTAACTTGTTTAGCCTTCTATCTGTGTTAGTCTTTCTTCATTTTTGTAAGACAACAAATTCTAACCCAGAAAGTCAGTGACATACTTTGAAAATCTCTCCAGGATCTGGAATCTTAAGCCTAAAATTTTCTTTAGAGGAGTGGGTTCTTAGATCCTATGTAATTCTAAAACATCTATCACTAAAATAGAGACTATTTCAGCCAGATAAAAGTCATTAGGAAATCCGCTGGTCTTAAAGTCACAGAGGTCAGGTGTACTGAGGTCTGGATGAATGTTCCTTCAGCTCCAGTGCTGGAATGTTGATTCTACACTGACTCAGTTTCCTTTCTTAACACAAGCATAAAATTGGGGAAAATACCTAAAACAACTGTTTATGGTTAGGGATACCCTGAAGGTTTGTTGAGAGGATACCATTTCTAACAGCCCAAATGAGTGGCAAAAAAAATCCCACTGTGTTTCTATCCTTTTGAGGTGATTTGTTTGTCATATTAGGATGGAAAAACTAATAGAGTCTCTTGTGGATTCTACTTAGAAAAGCAATGCCCTTTTAAGGGCCAACACAAAAGGAGCTGCCACTCCAGCACTACCCAAGGTTTATCCAGCCAAAAATCCTCCTGAACTTACCCAATCACAGAAAAAAAAAAATCGCCACATAGTCTCACTCATCTACAGCACCTAAACTGAATCTACCCAAGATACCTTACATACCCAGCAAGCACCTCCTAGACTAGACACTAGGATGGAAGGGGAGGGAGGGGAGGGCATCAAAGGGGTGGGAAACACAAATCTAGACCCAAATGGCAATGGTACCATAATTTTCTACTTACTAAAAGACAGACCAAATGGCTGATCCCTCACCAGACCCTTACAGGGAACACCTGAACCACAAGACACTGGAGAGGGTAGGATCAAGATTAACCTTAATCTTCTACATCTTCCCTCCCTCACTTCTCCTCTCCCTATCTCTCTCTTTCTTATCTCTAACTCTTGTATATTAGTTATCTTTTTCCTCATTTTCTTACTGGGCCCTGACCTGTAACTCCCAGAACCAGCATGGGGCTATCATCCACAATGAGCTTTTGATCAGAGAGATCTACAAGGTTTCCTAAACACAGACAGATTTCTGTCAGAGTACTTGATGACCCACCAAAGGCTAGTGGTAAGACCCTACTGCTGAAGACACCTTATGTGATTGACATGCAATTTAGAATGGCATGTCTGGAAGTTGGAAGAGAGTCAGTCCCCAGACAGTCAGCGCGTCTAGTGCCAGAAGGTGCTACATGGGCGACTGGGGGAAAATGACCAATATCTGTCGAAGCAACGCATGGTCTAACCTACTTAGTAGCAAATAACTTGTTGTGATGCCCACACAAGTGCAGTGGTGGCACACAGCCATGGTGGGGAACCAACTGCTCTCAATTTGGCTAACTGATCCCCTTACTGTTATGGGACCCATAGCTGGAGCTGGGAAAAAAGTCAGAACCATATCCAAACATAAGCCCACTCTCCAATATCAAGCTACCATCAATTGTGGGTTACAAGACGGCCTACACCTATTAAATTCTCTACAAAAAAAAAGGGTTATCTCATTTGTCCTGGTGCTAACTTACTCTCTGTTGGAGAATCTGCTTCTCTTTTTCAGATAGATGTAGATCCTAAGGAGAGAGCCACCCCATCATACCTCCAAAGGGCCCCCGCTGAAACTAAGAAAAATTGGAGAAACAAGCAAGGGGGCTGTTTTCCTGATGAACCGGATACCAGCACAAGGGGGAAGGAGATCAGCACAGAGAAAAATCAACTCCTACCAAATCAGAGAGCCAGAGCCTCAGAGGCCCCCAACACCTCATCACTGAAGCAGACCAAAAGTGAACCCAACATGGCTCAGGGTAATTTTGCCGAAGAGGGAGCGGAAAGAATGTCAGAGGCACATGTTGGGTCATGATATGCAGAGACATATATCCTACCCATAACTGTGGGCTAACTCCACAATGCATGACCCGTATACCTCAACAAGGAGGGGCCAAGGGGAGGGGGTAGGTCACGGATGAGCCTAATAATGGTACCAAACTGACTGTAAAAAAAAAAAAAAGGAGGAAAAGTTCATGACATTAAAATAAAAGAGACTGATTGAGAGGGGGAGGGGATATGATGGAGAGTGGAATTTTAAAGGGAAAAGTGGGGGGAGGGAGGGAATTACCAGGGGTCATTGTCTACAAATATGGAAGTTGTCAAAACAAAATAAATTTAAAAATATATCTATAAAAAGAAAAAAAAATCCCCTCACAACCTGAATGAAAGGAAAGTAGAATCCTCACTATATCAGACATTATGACTCCCTACTTGGCTCTCTTTACCCTGGTGGGTGTCAGTGATGGTCCCACTCTCTCAGAGTTCAACCACATCATTGTCAGGAGCCAAATCAGCCCTTTTCAATTTCCTGAGTTCCACTGGACACCAAGCTGCTACTCAGGCCAGCTACTCTCCTTTTATGACCTAACTGTCTTCACTGGTTCCCTCTACATTTGAATTTTCTGCTGCCAGTGCTTTCTATCTTCATACTGCCTGTTCTGATTATGAACAGGAGAAGTTCATTTCTCTTGAGAGAGCAAGATTATCATGCTTATTGCAATCTCCATCTTAATGAGAGGCATTCTACTATTTAGAACACAAAGATAGACTAGGAGACTTAGCATGGATGGCATAGGTCTTTAGGCACTATTGCAACCATGTCCATAATTCTCCCTATATGGCATATTGCTACAGTCTGTCTGAATGGATCCTGGGAAGTCATTTTCATAGGAATGAATGCAGTCTCATGGCCTTGACTTGAAAGGAACGCACTGAGAACAGGTTACACCTATGATTTTCCTAATCACAGAAAAGTTCATGAAAACTTTTCTCTCTGAGTTAATTATCACATCATTAGGCAGAATAATTTTTTTTCAGGCAAATACTGTGTTAGAAATTCCAGTTTCAGTAACTGATCATGCAGCATTGTCCTTGGAAAAGGCAAAGGAAATCTCAGGGCAAGGAGGAAAAGGGCCAGGTGCCAGTGAACCTTGATACTCTCTGATCAACTTTTATTCCTCTGTCACTGGTGATTGCCAGAAACACATCAGTCATCTTTGGCTTTGGGCAATTACCCAGAAGGCAATAGATGACAGAGACTAACAAAGAGATAGGTCTGATGGTATCACCTCTCTTTTAGTATGGGAAATAAGTGAACAATCATATGTATACTTCTAAAGTAAATTCTGAAGAACTAGGACCTCTTATAATGCCCTCTTCTCCTAGGAACCTAAAGAAAAAGTGCCTAACCTTTTCTTGCTCCACTGCTTGGCCACCATACAAAGTAGGAGTTAAGGAGCCACAGCCAAATGGTGGAAGTATAAACTACAATCCTATCTGACAATTTCTCTATTCTGTCAGAAAAACGTAAAGTGAGCAGATATCTTATATGTAGAAGCCTTATTTAAATTAGAGAAAAATCCAGATATTTGCCAAATCTGCAAGATGGATTCAGCATCACTTGCAGCAATGACTAAACAAGTCTCCTCTAGCCAAGCGGACAATTCAGAAAAGGAACATCCCATAGTTCCAGCACCACCTTGTCCCTTCTATCCAGAATTAGAGCCTTCATCCCTTGCTTCTTCTTCTCGGAATATAGTCTCCCCCTACACAGGACACCAGCTTCTTTGTACACTTCCAACAGCTAGCAGGAAGAATTCAACAAACAACTTCCATGAAAAGACCTTAAGCAGATTAAAACAGATATAAGTAAATATTCTACTGACTCAGACATATATATTGTGACATTTATTTGACCTAGAGCTCTATATACTTCCCTGGGAAGACAATGTAACTCTTAAATCTGACCTTCCTGACTGCTGAAAAGAATAATGCCCTACAGGCAGATATAAAATATGGAAGAGATATCTTTATGTCATGGGAATAAGAACAAGGGCCTGACAAATGAAGCCAGCCTGAACTCAATCACTATTCCCAAGAGATGAACCAATGGAACGGGCCTGAGCTCAGCATCCACCCCTAGGAGTCTAACTGTCATGTGAATACATGTCCTTATTCTCCCCATGTGACAAAAAGCCATTCCTCTGGTGGAACTTGAATGGGAGTATGAAGAAGAGAAAACTGAGTGAAAAGTGTTAGAAAGGAGATGTAAGTATTTCAGACATGTGTTCTAGAAGGATGATGTTAAACGAATACCAAAACCATTAATTATTCCAAACTTTGATTAGTCATTCAAAACCCTGATGATCACCCTGCCAAAGTCAACAAATCCACAAGTCTATCCCCTGACTCCTTGGCTGGAGAATCAGTAAGGGCAGAATATATATTTTTTAATTCAGTTAACCATACACATCAGGAGAAAATTACAATGAATTGTTATTGGGCCTGAGAGTACTCTGTATAATGTAATAAATGTGGCTACCACGGTCTTTCATAATGAGACCAATCATATAAGAAAGGAAAAGATACAATCAGATACAGAACTTTAGTGGTTCTTTGGGAGAAAGCTGGCACTAAACCCAAGAGGAAGTGCACCAAGAGACTCTTAGGAATACCAGCCTCAGAAAAACTTCCAAAAGAATTGTACCCATAGGAAATGTCCATCTCAGCGCTGTTTTTTGTTTTTGTTTTTTTCTTTTTGTTTTGTTGTTGCTGTTGTTGTTTTTCAAGGGAAACACTGAAAGGCAAAGAATTCTGAGATCAGAGGCATCTCCACAAATGGTTCAAATATAATGAAGGGACATAGGATGTATCCCCTGACTCCTACTACTTGAATTCCTAGATCTTTCTGGGAGTCCTAGGTGATTCTATGTATAGAAAGACAGCCCATCCTTCCCCTTGTGGATACTGGAGAATCTTATTCAGTCTTGACCTCTTATCCTGGACATACTTCTTCCCAAACTGTGGCTATGGTAGACATCACTGCCCAGCTGGTGATCACATGTTGTTCTATGCTTCTCAGTTGTAATTTGGCAGAATTACTTTTCTCCAGTGCCTTTTGATTATGCCAGAGATTTCTTCAAAATTATTGGTACAGGATCTCCTTTTTAAATGAGGAATGGTTAGCCTAATGAACTTTGGGTCAGTGTTGTGTTTACTTTTGTTGGAGGTAGATATTACCTCTGAGGTCTGAGACACTTAATGAAAATTCTGTTGAGCTAAGACAGCTAAACATGTACAAATTGCCTTAAAGTCTTTTCTTCTTCCTTCCCTCACCAGAGACAATTTCCTTTGAGACTAGAAACCCAAAAAGGCCTGCTTCCAGCAATAGGAAATTTAAAATGTCAAGGACTCATATATTTTTAATTTTTCTAATAATTTCATTTCTATGGAGTATACAGTGATATTATGTTATACAGATTATAATATCCTTGCTATTTGTTTCTTACAAATATAATCTCAGGCTCAAAAGAAAGAAAGAAAAGGGAAAAAAACTTACAGATGGCAATCTAATAAAAATTCAGTCTGGTTTACAAGCTGAAACTACAAAGCCTTTTTTTTTTTTTTATCATGTGCCTCTAGATAGAACCTCACTGAGAGAATCTTAACTGCCAAACCCTCTAACACTGCTAAAATTGAAGAAATTTGAGAGGTCATCCCCCCATTAACCCTAATGGAAATTAGGGTTACATCATGTGAAGGTGGAATGAAAGAGATTAGAATGAAGATAGATTCCTTTTTAGGCAGCTAGTTAGTGTACAGTCCTACAAAGGATGAGATAGCTTCTTTCCCTGGTGAAAAGTACAGAACTAAAATCCCAAAATCCCTGGCTCATCAAGGACCATTTTTCTAGTTCATTCCTGGCTCTTCTCCTTGGAACTTACTGGAAGGCTTTTGTCCTCTCAATGAGCACTTTCTGAGTCTGACCTCCTCTCCCTGGTCCATCAACCTTTCAGAATCTTAAATATACATTTAAGCAACCAATAAAGTATATCCCAAATCAATACCTCATTAACATGTAGGCCAAAAAAAATCAGGCTCTTTCTTCAAACATAAAAATATCCTGTCCAGAGTGCTCCTTCAAAACTCCACTGGGACACCAACCTTGCTACAATGAGCTTTAAACTTTCACTACTCAATAAAACTTTGCTTGTTCACACTTCTATGCAAATGACTGTTTTCAGGTCAAAGGAATATATTATTGTGCATTTGAAAGGCATATGATTATTAATGGATTGCTAACCATACTATATTTAAGCAACTCCTATAAATTAGTAACAAAAATGAAATTAAATACTAGAAAAAAATAATATAAGGAGTTGGATTTTTTTTCTTAGGCATATATGGCACGTATGTGAATGAATGTGGTGCATGCATGATGCGTGCAGATGTACATGCCTTATATGCACATGTGCAAAGGGAAAAATGACATTAGGTATCTTCAGTATTGCTCTTCCACCTTCTTTTCCTGGGACAGAGTCTCTCACTGAACCTGTATCTCCCAGGTTTTTTTGGTTGGGCAGGCTGACCACAAACCAACCCTAACAATTTTGCTATGCCCATCAGCAGTGGGATTACAGGCATGCTCAAGTACATTTAGCCTTTTGTAAGTGTGCTGGAGATCAAACTCAGGTTCTCATGAGTGTGTAGCAAGAGCTCATACTCATTGAGCAATCTCCCCAGCCCCAATATCAGAAAAAAATTAAATATGTACGGTGTATGTTTTTCCCTCTAATGTTATCTTAATTTAAGTAATGGAAGAAAATTTGGCATAGAATAAATACTGATACCTTTTAAACTAGATACAAAACATTTTCTATATTGTTCTCTATTATCTACCGTTAAAGTTGAAATATTACACATAAAAAGTTTATGGAAATCAGAAAAATCAGTAATGCAATAAAATAGAAATTACAGGAGTATTGTTATGAAGTCATTGTAAAGCTATAGAAAGGGCAGGAAAATGAAAATATTGAAATATAAAATCTAGTGAAACAAAGAAAAAGTTTTAGTAATGTTCTATACATTTCCCAAAGGATTACACTTCCTATTGGATTAAAATATACAGATGCCCAATATCAGAGAAAGAATATGAATTGCTAAAGAAATGCAAAAATTCTTGCTCTAATTCTTAGAAAACTGCCAGATATTAACATCATTTAATGATATGTAAAATAATAATTTTCTCACTACATTTTAATAAAATCTTGGGTGTTTAATTAGAGATATCATGAGTTCATATTTTAACATATCTCAGTTTCCTTGAATCAGATACTCATTCATAGAACCTATCAAAGATATTTCTTAACACTTAATGACTAAGATATGACAGGTTACATAGCTTGTAAGTTATAAATTTTGTTTTGACAATGCATTAATAAAATTTAAAGATACCTATTCTTTTAGTATATAATAACTTCTCATGTCACACTGTATCTTACAATTTATACCTCAGAATTAACATAATCTAGTAATAAACATTATAGTTGTTTAAAATATTGACTTTCATAAATTTGAGTAACATTTCATCATTGGAGGCTCATATTCAATGAAATATAAAACTTTTTGAAAAATAAACTTAAGTCCTTACCAATCAGAGTGTTTTCCCCACATTTTATAAGCATCTAAGTATTACCTTTTCTTTGATTGTTGGTGGCACTAAAACAGTCAAAGCTCATTATTCAGTTCCTAATAACTGGTTTGACATGGAAGTAGCTTAGCATTCACTTCCCATATCCTCAAAATATGAGTAGAAGTTAAATAAAGTAAAAACCAACAATGCTGCTTCGATTTACAAGAGAATTGAAGCCACATGAAAAATTGATGTACCATTTTTTTATTTTTATTTTTATTTTTATTTATTTTATTTTTTTGGTTTTTCGAGGTAGGGTCTTACTCTAGCCCAGGCTGACCTGGAATTCACTATGGAGTCTCAGGGTGGCCTCGAACTCATGGCGATCCTCCTACCTCTGCCTCCCGAGTGCTGGGATTAAAGGCGTGCGCCACCACGCCTGGCCATGTACCAACTTTTGAAATGACAGAAATGAGGATATAGAGAATCATAATTTTTTTTTAAGCAGAACATGGAAGTAGAAATTCTGCTATAATTAGTCCTGGAGAAAAATATTAATTATATTTCTCTACTGTTGTAATCACTTCACTAAACAATGCACATCAAAATTTATACCGTATACTTTAAATACATGCGCCAATATGAAATTTAAATATAAAAATAACTGTTCTAAAAATAAAAATATATTAAATTATTTTGTCTTAGCACAGAAATTAATATTTTTTAATAATAAAATAATTCTTCAAATAACTTTCAATTCTACTACCAACTCAAAATAATGATGTAGTTTAATATGTTTCACATTTTTTGATACAGTGTACATGCTAATACAAAATAAATAAAATTATACAGACAACAACACTGTCACATTTATAACTTTTTGCAAGCAAGAAATACTTGAAGAATCAAATATATTCCCTTCTAATTTTAACCCCAAACTTATGTACTAACCTTTGGGAATTATTATTATTTTAATACTGTTGACTCCTCAAATCAGAAAATAACCTGTTTGACTGTAACAAGGAATCCTGAGAATAAAGGAAGTACATTAGAATTCATTTTAGGATAGAAAAAAATCTAAATAACTGATTAATAGTATAATTATGGACTACTATCTGGATCTAATTTCTTTACATTAATTAAATATGCTAGTTGAGAGGATATGCATTTTTAATTCTATAAATATAATTTGGGTCGTAATTATTAAATAAGATACCATGTTATGCATCTGTTAAATTTAGTTTTGCTGTTAGTTTAAGGAAACAACTTATAAGTGGAATGATCAATTTTGGTGGTTAGGATAATGGTAAAAGCTGGTACAGTAAGAAATAAAGATGGCAAAATAAATAATTACTTCATGACTGTCAGGATTTTTATTTCACAACTAATATACATAACATGGCAAAAGTCTGTCCAGCTGATAATTTTAATGGTCATTAGAAACTAAGGATACTACATACAAACATTTATTATCTTTACAGGAAGCAGTTTGTCAATGTCACATTATTCAAAATCAAGATTCTTAGTGTAAAAAGAAATAAGTCTCCCATTGTTGAAAGTTAGAGAGAAATAAAGTCAGTAGCAATTCATCAACCAACAAAAGCAAATTCCTATAATGCATATTTGTTCTGAATAAGGCATAATTTCAGTTTAGAACATACTTGTTACAGCCACCTCAGAAAAAAATATAACTAGTGAAGGTAACAATAAGAAGAGCAAGAGGGTCTGCCTTTCAGTAACTTTAGAGTAGGAAATTTAGAAGACATTCTTCTGACATTGGGATGGCTCACCGATAAAAGGTGCCTGCTTGCAAAGCCTACTGGCTGTGGTTCAATTCCTCAGCCATCCACATAAAGCTTGACAAGCAAAATAGGCAGTGGGCAAGAGACACTAGAAAACACACACACACACACACACACACACACACATATATATATAATAATAATAATAATAATAATAATAATAATAAAATTAAAAGGCATTCTTAATGTAATGATAAGATTTGGATAAGCTATAGCTTTATATAAATATGCTTATATGTTTACATACTCAGGACACATATCAATATATCCATTTATGTGATTACAAAAGGTAATAAAAAATAAAAATAAATAAAAAATAAAAGCCATAAAAGTATTTTGCCAACATGATCTGGAGGGGAGGAGCCTAAGTAACTAGAATTTTTCCATTAAGAATATCTGAGCCAGGTGTGGTGGCGCATGCCTTTAATTCTAGCACTCAGCACTCAGGAGGCAGAGGTAGGTAGGAGCATCACCATGGGTTCGAGGCTCCCCTGAGACTACATAGTGAATTCCAGGTCAGTCTGGGCCAGAGTGAGAGCTTACCTCAAAAAAAAGAAAAAGAAAGAATATCTGAAAATGCATAATGCATCCCACAGTGGCCATAACCATAGATAGAAATTTTGAAAACTTAAGGAGAATGGGAAACAAATGGAAGTTAATAGATACAGAAAATATGAATAAAAACTTAGCCCTTCCTCAGTCTAGAAATATTATTAAAGTTGCCTCAAATTCTGATTCTGTTGAATTGTTTTTATGATTATCATATCTGTTTCCCTACCACAAGAAATGCAATTTCTTTCTTGATAATGAATTATAACATTATGTATAGTACAAAGTTATTTGTGCAATTTTATATACAGTATCCAATTTATATTAAATTGCATTGAAACATGAAGAACATCATGTGATCACAACCCTAGAGCATATGCCAAATTTAAACACATCACCAGGCTATTCTAGATGTATTACAACTATATAAAAGACAATCAACATAATAAACAGGAAGATAAGAGATTTAAAGAGAGAAACCAGGGGCTGGAGGGATGGCTTACCAGTTAAGGTATATGCCTGCAATGCCAAAGGACCCAGGTTCAATTCCCCAGGACCCATGTTAGCCAGATGCACAAGGGGGTGCATGCGTCTGGAGTTGGTTTGCAGTGGCTGCAGGCCCTGGCACCCTCATTCTCTCTCTCTTTCCCCTTTCTCTGTCAAATAAATAAATGAAAATGAAATACTTAAAAAAAGAGAGAGAAAAAACTTTTTGTAACAATCAATTGAGCATTTATTATAGTACTAAATGTAAAGGCTTGTGGGGAGTGCATGAGCCCCTCCCCCATCTATGATGGAATGTTAACCTCCCAGCTACTGGCAGTTAATAACTGTTGGGGGAGGGGATCTGGTTCATGCTCTTCAGTATTGTGGCACTGTTAATTTGCCCATTCTCCAGTAAATATACCCACACCCATGCTCATGCAAGCAACCCAAATTTAAATCAATGAGTCACAAGTGAAAAAAAAAATAAAATACGGTTACTCAGAAGGCACCATGGTGAAGAGAAGAAGTGACAGAGGAGTGTTCAGCACAGCAATATCTCTATCACAGCTTCCAAGGCTCAGGATCCATTGCAGAAGGGTTGGTGGAAAGAATGTAAGAGGCAAAGGAAGTGTAGCACTCCTTACAATGAGCTCCTCCAGATACAAAATGGCCTGGATATCCGTGACCTCACAGTGTCTGACACTACCTATACAAGAGCATCATAGTAGGAAGAAAAGATCATGACACATGGATAAAGAAATGTTTTTGTTTTAATATATTAATTCTACATATTAATGGTGTCCATTGTTATATTTTTCCATACATACATGTAGCATTCACTGTTCAAGTGCAACTTTTCCCACCTTTACAAAACACAAACACTACCTATTCTAAATTAGCATCAGGGTTTTTCATTTGTATTTATGTGACATGTGTCTCTCTTGTTTTACTTAATATAATGTATTCCAGTTAATACATTTTCCTTCAAATAGCAATATTTTTATTTTGTCATAGCTGAATAATATCCACATGCATGTATATGTTTCTGTTCATATTATTCTTTAAATATTTTGTTTACTTATTTGAGAGGGAGAAAAATAATGGGAGAGGGAGAAAGAGACAGGAATTATGAGCATGCTAGAGCCTCCTACCATTGAAAATGAACTACAGAAAGTATGTACCCACTTTGATCTGGCTTTACATGGATATTGGGGAAATCAAACACAAGGCACCAGGATTTACAAGCAAGGGCTTTAACTGCTGTGCCATCTCTACAACCCTTCTGTTCATATCCATCCATGTGTCTGTATGTATCTATGCTGATTCCAAATCTCAGTGATTATGAACAGTTCCACAATAAACATGGGCATGCAGATGTGTTAGATACCTTTCCCATTCCTGTGAGAAAATGCCTGACAATAGCAACTTAAGGAAGGAAGGGTTTCAGAGTGCAATACATCTTGGTGGAGAAAAAATGTCAGCAGGAACATGAGGTGGCTGGTTACATTGCACTGAAAGTCCAGTAGCAGAGAGCAACAAATGGTGATGTTCAGCTAGCTTACTCATTTTTATTCAGTCCAGTACCCCCAGATTATGGAATGGTGCCACCCACAGTTAGCGTGTGTCATCCTACCTAATCTAGGTGATTCTAGATGCCATCAAGTTGATAATCAAGATTCAACATCACAGCCAGGATCATTTTTGTAGGTTGATTTCATATTTTTGAGCATAAATGGGGAATAGCTGAATCATAAGGCATATATATATATATATATATGTATATATATATATATTTCTATATTGTTCTTTATAATGACTATATTAATCTGCATACCTGCCAGTAGAGTAAATTGCAGTTTGAATGCACAATGTCCCCCACAGGCTCATAGGTTTGAACATTTAGTCAGCCAGTTGGTGGCGCTGATTGGGTAAGGTTGTGAAACCTTTAGGAAGTGGAACCCCATTGAAGGAAATGTGTCATTACAGGTGGTCAATGACATTTTTATGTTTGGCCCTGCTTCCTAGCCTGCTGATAATGTGAGCTATAGACACTCACCGCCATGCCTTTGTCATCATCATATACTGTATCACTTCAAACTATATTCTTCACAAGTTCTGAACTTTTCATTGTTAATTCTAAATACTTATTATGTGATGTATGAAAACAAATCACATTCAGTATACAAATTTAGTAAGATCCCATTATCCTTAGTATTTCAAATCTAGGTATTTGGTCACAGCTGTGAGAAAACAAAAACAGAGTATGAGTTTCTTTAATTCTGCATTCTCTCCAGTATTTATTAACTTTTATGTTTTCAGATCCAGCTATTGAAATATGGTTAGATGGTACATCATTTTGGTTTTGCTTGCATTTCCCTGAAGGCTGAAGACATTATAATTTTCTATACACTTATTGGCCATTTGGATTTCTTCTTTTGGAAAATATCTACACCGATAATTTCACCATTTTACAACACAATTACATCTTTTTTCTTAAGTTTTTTTTCTCTTATACATTCAGGATATTAACAAATGGTCTGATGGAAACTTGGCAAATATATTTTCAGTCTCTAGCTGTTTATTTTTTCTTTGCTGTTTTTCAGTCTCCTACTTTCATGCAATCCCATTTTCCAATCTTTGTATTTGTTTTCTGTGCCTCTTTGTTCCTATCTAGAAAAAGAATCTTACCTGTGTCAATGTATTGAAGCATCTCCTGGAGTGATTCTTCTAGAATCTTGAGAGTTTCAGGCCTCATGCTAAAATAATTGATCCACCTTGAGTTGACTTTTGTGTAATTTGAGAACTAAAGGTCAATGGATGAGGACATTCAGTTTCCCAGCACTATTTGTTTTTAGTATGTGACACCCAATGTTATTCTTTTACAAAAGCAGGACTTTTAGAAAATAAATGATAAATTCCCTGATGGTACAAATTTGTTCCACTTATTTATGCCTTCAACACAGTAAGTAACTGGTAAACATTTATAGTGCCTGGTGATGGTGGTGGCAATAATCATTCCTTAATTTCATAACTTCATCCAGCTTTTCTAAATTGAATGTTGGCATTTTAATCCATACATGATATGTTTTCCTTGTACATAAGCTAAGCCTTTTATTCTTCACAAGTTCTGAACTTTTCATTGTTAATTCTAAATACTTATTATGTGATGTATGAAAACAAATCACATTCAGTATACAAATTTAGTAAGATCCCATTATCCTTAGTATTTCAAATCTAATAAAGAAGACCTTTCAGTGATTTGTTGTAATATAAATATAATTCAATTAGAAGTCACAGATCTGAATTCCAGTACCAATTCTAGCTATGTGACTTAAGGCAAATACCTTCATTATACAAACAATTCATTTTATATACATAAAAAAGTGGTATCTGAAATAATTATTATCTCTTATATTCAATGATTCTAAAGCATAATGTTGAGATAATATGATAGTTCAAAGGGTACAAATGTTATATACATACTTATATTACAACCAAATACATATATATAAAGTGCAGGCATGTTTAGGGCTTGTGAGTTAGTACCTGGTGAGGTGCTAGAGTGCTTGGGGCTTGTGCTCTCATGCTGTATGAGGCACTGGTGTATTTGGGGACTATGCACTCATGCTGGATGAGGCACTGGTGTATTTGGAGCTTGAGCACTGGGACTGATTGAGGTACTTGCATGTTTTGCCTCTGAGTTTTGGGGCCTGTGGCTCAGACTTGGTAAGGTGCTAGCTTGTTTGGGGCCTGAGTACACAGGGTGGGTGAAGAACAGGTGTGTATTTGGGGTCTATGAACTAGGGCAGGGTAAGGTCAGGCTTATTGGAGCCTATGAACTCAGACCTGGGGAGGATTGCCACCATGTTCAGTGGCTGGCTAGGGTGGGTTAGAAATGCTGATTAGAGGCATGTTTGGGGCCCAACACAGGAGGTTACAACAACTTCCCCAACCTTGAAGACATCACATTGCACTGGAATACCCAAAGCATCAAGGCTGTGGCTACAGCCTTAGTATTTACAAGCTCTTGGGACTGATTGCACTTGCAACCTCCTGAACCTATGCATCTGTGGATAAAATGGCATCCCACTCCAACCAGTTCAAACCCAAAACAGAATACTCACTGAAGTGCAAATTCTTGCTTCCTTCTTAAGAAAATAAGACTTTTACCATGAGATGGGTAGAGCCTAATGCGTGCACGTGTGCGTGCACACACACACACACACACACACACACACACACACACACTGCAAAATTACAAAATGAGAGATCTCCACCAAGATTGCTTAGTCCCAGGTCAGCACCCAAGAAGAGAATGAGGAAAAAGATAAAACATTAAGGTCAGTGTTCATCATACTCTCTCCAGGCCTTCCAGTACTAGCATGTGGCTAACAACCACAATGAGCTGTTGATCAGAGAGATCTACAAGGTTTCCCAAAAGAAGACAGATTTCTGTAAGAGTACTTGAAGACCCACCAAAGGTTAGTGGTAAGACCCTACTGCTGAAGACACCATATGTTGTTGGTACATAACATGGAGTGACCTGGCTGGAATCTGGAATATAGTCAGTCCCCATACAGTTAGATCATCTAGTACCAGAAGGTACTACATGAGTGACTAGGAAGAAGTGATCAACATCTGTCCAGGCAACTCGTGGTATAAGCTACTCAGCAGCAAACAACCTGATGTGATGCTGACATAATTGCAAAAGTGGTGCACAGCCATGGTAGGAAACCAACTGCTCTTGATTTGGATAACTGATCTACTCAGTGGTGTGAATCTCATAGATGGAGCTGGTAATCAAGTCAGAACTATATCCCAAAATGAGCCTGCTATCCATTATCAAGCTCCTGCCAATCGTAGGCTACAAGAGGGCCTACACCTATTAAATTCTCCCTAAAAAAAACAAAGGTTATCCTGTTTATCTGGCCCTAACTTCACTCTCCATTGGAGAATTTGCTTCTCTTTTTGAGATGGTTGCAGATTCTAAGGAGATTATCAGCCCATCACACCTCAAAACTGCCCCAACTGAATCTAAGAGTATTTGGGGAAATGAGCAACAATGTTGCTTCCTTGGTGAACCTGGCACCAGCACAAGGGTGAAGGGGACAGACACAGAGAAGAGTCAACTACTACCAAACCAGATATCCAGAGAAATAGAGGCTCCCAAGACCTCATCACTGAAGTAGACCTAAACTGAACCCAACATGGCTCAGGGAAATTTATGGAAGAGGGGCAGAAGGAATGTTAGAGCTACACGTTGGGTCATGATACACAGAGACATTGCCTCTTACCCATAACTGATGGCTAACCCCGCAATTCGACCCATATGCCCCAAAAAGGAAGATCCCTGTGGAGGGGGGAAGACAGGGAGGAGGCTAACAATGGTACCAACATGATTGCATACATAACTAATAAAAAAAGAAAACAAAGATTGCCTAGCCCCACAATGGAGTTCTTTAATGAAAACATAGTGGAGTCAACAGAAATAGTATCCCAAAATGAAACAAAATGTGCTACCATACGTGTGTGACCATGACCAAGCTAATCACTGAACTGGAAGCAAGTCATTGAAACAACAACATTCGCAAAACTGAAACAGAACTGAACCACCTCTTATGTAACACAGCTTTCATCACTACACTTAAATTAGATATGTAAAACCAGTCATGTCAAAAGAGATATAAATGAATTGAAGGTGAGTCAACAAAGATAGGATCTTAATAACAAGCTGATTAACCTTAATGAAGACATGATTAAATGCAAAAATGAATTTTAATAAGCATCAAAATTATCAAACCAAGATCTGAAATTAGAACTCCATAAAGGGATAGCCATGATACAGAAAAATGTGACAGAAAACAAAGATCAAATAAAGCTTGTATAAACCTCTCTAGAAACCCTCACTAACAGAGTTAATTATGTGAAGGACAGAATCCCAAAACTGGAAGATAAGACAGAAGAAATTGTTTTGGCAGTCCCAAACTTTGGTAAGTTCAAAATACTATGTGAACAGAATACAAGTGAATTTTAGGTTATCCTAAAATGACCAAGCATATAGTTCATGGATATAACAAATGGGGAAGAAGTTCAACAAAATTTTTAAAGAAAACTTTCCCACCCTCTCAAAAGAGAGACCCCTCAAGATACAAGAAGTTCACAGAACACCAAGGGACAACAGAGCTAAAAGTCTAAACAATGAAAGCAAAGCAAGAGTGCTAAAAGCAGAAAGAGAGAAACAACTCATTACACTTAAAGGCAATACCAACAGAATTACCTCTGATTTCTCAATGGAAACTCTGAAAACCAGAAGGGCTTTGAATGGAGGATTTCAAAATCTTAAACATATATATATATATATATATATATATATATATATATGGCTTCTAGCCCAAACTACTGTATCCAGTATATGGTGAAAAAATTCTATGATAAAAGGCAGCACTATAATTATATGAACACAAAGCCAAACCTACAGAGAATACTTTATGTAATACTCCACACAGAAGAGTTGAACAACCAACCTCAAGAGCCTATAAGACGAAGAATACAATAATCTAAACAAGAGAAGGAAAAAAACATAAAAAAATCCCAAGAAAGCAAAAAAAATCCCATAAAGCCTACAACATGACAGGGAATAAATCAAATGTCACAGTGATAACCTTAAATATTAATGCTCTTAATTCACCCATCAAAACACAAGTTAACAGTGTGGATCAGAGAGAAATGAGTCTTTCTCTCTGTTTGAAGAAACCCACCTCACCACTAAGGATAGACAACTCCTTAGGGTGAAAGTATGGAAAATGATTTTCTTAGCAAATGGAAATAAGAAATGAATAGGTGTGGCTGTATTAATATCTAACACCATACTTCAAACCAAAACTATTCAAAATGGACAAATAAGGCCACATTTTATTCATCAAGGGAGTGATCGTAAAAGTGGATATCATGACCATAAATGTGTAAGCACCAAACACAGTTCCACTACTTTTATAAAACAAAACCTACTTGACAACATGGTAGAAATAAATCCCAATGCCATCATAATATGGGACATCAATAACCCACTATCATCAATAGGCAGATCATCCAACCAGAAAATCTCCAGGGAAATAATGGAGCTTAACAACACCATAGATCAACTGGGCATAACATACATATAGAGAACATTCAACCCCAATTCTACAGAATACACATTCTTCTCGCCACCCCACGGAACCTTCTCCAAAATAGGTTATATATTAGGACATAAACATGCCTCCATAAAATCAGAAAAATTGACATAACTTCCTGCATCACATTGGACCACAATACATTAAAGCTAGAAATTAACGAGAGAAACAACAGAAATTATACAAGCTAATGGGGACTGAAAAACACACTATTAAATAGTGAATGGGTCATGGAAGAAATCAAAAAGGAAATTATAAAAGTTCTAGAACTGAATGATTATGAAAACACAACATACCAGAACTTATGGGACACAATGAAGGCACTTACAAGTGGAAAAATCATCATACTAAAAGCCTTCATAACAAAGACAGAGAGATCTCAAATTAACAACCTATGTACTCACCTAAAGGTAATGGAAAAACAAGAACAACCCACCTCTAAGAGTTTGAGACAGAGAGCAACAATTAATATCACAGAAGAAATTAATAAATTGGAAACTAAGAAAACATTTTAAAAATTGATGAAACACACATCTGGCTCTTTGAAAAAAAATTAAACAATATTGATAGCTCCCTGACAAATATGATCAAATGGAAAGTAGAGAAGTCTCAAATTAACAAAATTAGAAAGGGAAAGGGAGAGATCACAACAGATATCAATGCAATTTTCATTAAAGAACTGAAACCATTTTCTCTCTAGCTTTTTCACATAAAAGGATAATAGAGAATTCTCCCCAAATTCTTCTATGAAGCTAACATCGCCTGAATACCAAAACTAGACAGATATACAAGAAAAGAAAACTATAGGACTCTATTCATGATAAACTTAGATGAAAAATCCTGAACAAAATTCAACAACACATAAAAATCAGTATGTACCTTGAGCAAGCAGGCTTCATCCCAGGAATGCAGGAATGGCTTAACAGACAGATGTCAGCTAACATATAATACAACATACATAAACTTAAACACAAGATCCACAAGATCACCTCAATAGATGTAGAGAGGGCCTTTGACAAAATACATCACTTTATGATCAAAACACTGAAGGGACAATGCATGGAAAGTTTATATTTCAACATAATAAAGTGTATAAACAAACCACCTAAAGCCCAAATAATACTTCATGGGGAAAGACTTAAGGAGTTCCCATTAAGATCAGGAAAAATATAGGGGGAGCCGGGCATGGTGGCACACGCCTTTAATCCCAGCACTCGGGAGGCAGAGGTAGGAGGATTGCTGTGAGTTCAAGGCTACCCTGAAACTCCATAGTGAATTCCAGGTCAGCCCGGGCTAGAGTGAGAACCTACCTCCAAAAACAAAAAAAAAAAAAAAAGAAAAATATAGGGGTGTCCACTCACCGCTGTTCTTCATCATAGTACTAGAAGCCCTAGCCCAAGCAATAAGACAGCAGAAGAATTTTTTTTAATAAAAGAAATACAAATTAGAAATGAAGAAGTCAAACTATCCCTATTGGTAGATAACATGATCCTGTACATAAGCTACTTGAAAGACTCTACCAAAAAAATTCTAAAGGTGTTAAATTCCTTCAACAAAGTGGCAGGATCAAAAATCAAACACAATAAAAAAAATCAACACACAATAAACACTCACCTAATAAACACACACAAAAAAAAAATACAGAGAAAGAAATCAGCAAGGCTGTCCCATCTTTGTAAATTTTTTTGTTTATTTTTATTTATTTATTTGAAAGCGAAAGAGAGAAGGAGGCAGATAGAGAGAAAGAGAGAGAGAGAGAGAGAAAGAGAGAGAGAGAGAATGGGCGTGCCAGGGCTTCCAGCCACTGCAAATGAACTCCAAATGCATGCGCCCCCTTGTGCATCTGGTTAATGTGGGTCCTGGGGAATCCAGCCTCGAATCGGGGTCCTTAGGCTTCACAGGCAAGCGCTTAACCGCTAAGCCATCTCTCCAGCCCATGTCCCATTTTTATTACACACACGCATACACACAAAAATAAAATACATTTAAATAACACTAACAGAGGTTGTGAAAGACATATATAATGAAAACATAATAACATGCAAAAAAGAAATTGAGGAAGACATGTTCAAATTGAAAGACCTTCCATATTCCTGTATAGGTAGAATTAATATTGTGAGAATGGCAATTCTACCAAAAGCAATATAGTAATTCATTGCAACACCAATGAAAATCTCATCATCATTTTTCACAGAAATAGAAAAAAATAACCTCAAAATCCATATGGAAAGACAGAAAGCCTCAGATTCCAAAAGTATCCCCAGCAAAAGAGACAACTCTGGAGGTATCACAGAGGTATTACAAAGAGGCCATAGTAACAAGACAGCAAGGTAATGACATAAAAACAGAAATATACAGAAATGAAACAGAATTGAAGACCCATCCCTTAGTTCAAGTAATGACAGCTACTTGATCTTTTACAAGGAGCCAAAAACGTGCATTGGATAAAAGACAGAATCTTCAACAAGTGGAGCTGGACAAATTGGATAATCACATGTAGAAAAATGAAACTAGATACACACCTCTCAACATGAACAACAAACAATTCAAAATGGATCAAGGACCCCGATATGAGACCTGAATCACTTGAACAACTGGAAGAAATAATAGGGGGAACTCTCCACCATATAAGAGTGGAGAAAGACTTCCGAACAATACCCCAGTAGTCCATAAAATTAACAATTACTCAACCCATGGGATCTCATGAAGCTTAAAAGGCTTTGTACAGACAAATAGACATAGTCAACAGACTACCCACAGAATGGGAGAAAATCATCACCAGCTACACCGCTGCCCAAGGCCTAATATCTAGGATCTATAAAAGACTCAAAAAACTAAGCAATAAAAAAAAATCAAACAGTCCATTCAAAAAAATGGGGCAGAGAACTCAATAGGGAATTCTCAAAGGAAGAAAAAAAAATGGCTATGTTCATTAAAAAATGTTTAAAATCCTTAGCCATCAAAGAAATGCAAATGAAAACTATTATGAGATTCCACCTTACTCCACTGAGGATGGCAATCATTAAAAAAAATATATATATAATGTGGCTGAAGAGATGGCTTAGCGGTTAAGCGCTTCCCTGTGAAGCCTAAGGACGCCGGTTCCAGGCTGGATTCTCCAGCACCCACGTTAGCCAGATGCACAAGGGGGCGCACATGTCTGGAGTTCGTTTGCAGTGGCTAGAGGCCCTGGCGGGCCCATTCTCTCTCTCTCTCTCTATCTGCCTCTTTCTCTCTCAGTCTGTCATTCTCAAATAAATAAACAACAACAACAAAAATTAAAAAAAAAATACAATGGGCTGCAGAGGTAGCTCAGTAAATAAGGCACTTGCCTGCAAAACCAAAGAACCCAGGTTGGATTTCCCAGGACCCATGGAAACCAGATCCACAAAGTGGCATATGCATCTGGAGTTGATTTGCAGTGACTGGAAGCCATGGCATGCCCATTCTCTTTCTTTCTCTCTCTTCATCTACATCTTTCTCTCTCAAATAAATTTAAAAAATCAAACAGCAATAAACGTTGGTGAGGATGTGGGGAAAGAGTAACCCTAATTCTTTACTATTGGGAGTGCAAACTTGTACAACCACTGTGGAAATAGTTATTCCTAAGAAAGATGAAAATAGAGCTAACAACTGACCTAGCTAATCCTTTACTGGATATCTACCCTAAAGGATTCACTCTTCACTACAGAGATATTTGTTTAACCGTGTTTATAGCTGCTCAATTCACAATAGCTAAGAACTGGAATCTACTCAGAATCCCATCATTTGGCAAATTGATAATGAAGATGTAGTACATTTACACAATGGAATTATACTCAGCATTAAGGAAAAACAATATAATGAAATTGGTACAAAAAATAGATGGACTTGAAACAGATCATATTCAGCAAACTCACACAAGCACAGAAAGACAAAGGCTACATGTTCTCCCTCATCTGTGGTTGCTAACCTGGAATGTCTTGAGTTTCAGGCATATCTGACAGGCAACCCTAGGAGCAAATAATAGGTGTGGAAGGGATTGGGAGCAGGGGAATGATAGGGTGGCGGGACATGTACACAAAACTAAACCCAAAATTAATTTGTACCATAGAAACCTTCATCCTAGATAGTAGACTAAAAGACATGACCCTCAATAGAAGTATGGGGGAATTCATCTGGTAATAAGTGCCCTGGAGAGAGTGGGATGAAGCCTAACTCTAAAACTTTTGGTTCTGACTTATAACTTCCAGTACCAGAATTCAGTTACAAACCACATTGAGCTGTTGATCTGAGAGACCTATGAAGTCCCAAAACAAGATAGACTTCTGTCTGTCAATTTAGTTGATTACCCACCTGGGGTAAAAGGTAAGAACCTGTTGCTGAAGGCACCACATGCTGCTGACACACAACACCAAGAAATCCTTGTGTAATCTGGAGGAAAACCAGTTCCCAGATGGTTAGCCATATAGGGGGAGAAAGTCCTAAGTAAGTTGCTAAGAGAAAAAGTCCAACAGCATTGTGAGCCAGCAAGGGACACTGGCATATGAAAGCAACCAGCCTGACAATATGTACACACCTGTGCAATGGTGGCAACTAGCCTATGTGGGTAACTATTGCCTTTCTGATTGGCTAAGAGATCCACTCAGTGGAACGGAATCCATAATTGAATCTGGGAAATGAGTCAGAATCCTATCGAGTCCAAGATTATGGACTCCGAGGAGAAGCTCCCAATACATTTTTTTTTTTTTTTGCCAAAAATGAGGCTACATTCTTCAAAATCTCTCTAAATTAGCAATGCATATTGGTACAACCTACGCTGATCTCACTGTCCTTCAAAGAATATATATATATATATATTTTTTTTTTCTTTTTCAGAATACAGAGAGAACTGAGGGCAATAAAAATCTATCAATAAAACAATAGAAGTTAGCTGACTCTCTGGCAGAAGATGAAGCACAGCAACTAGAGCCCAGGTGAAACCACAGAGAAATTGGTGACATGAGCAATTGTGCTGCTTCCATGGCGAGCCTCATGGCCAGCACCAAGGTGCAGAAGCCAGACACCAAGGATACTCAAAACGTAGTACAACAGAAATGCAGAAGCTGATGTGAGCTCAACACTACAGTAGAGGTAAAACACATCCACCATGGCTCGAGGCATTTTGCAGAAAAGGGGGTAGAAAGATATATAAGAGCCATAGAGTGGGTAGGAATATCCTGAGTTTTCCTCACCACCATCACCACAATGACTGTCTAATTCTCTCACAACTCCTAACTCACAACTCTATGGTGATTATCAGGAATCCCACTGAGGGAGGCCCTTAATGAAATGGCGGCAGGGAGGAGGGAAATGATTGTATCAGCACATGATGTGCCCATACAAACTTTCTAACTAATTTAAAAAAGATAATATTTTTATCAAGTTGGAGATTCCCTGAGAAAATAAATATGGCTCCTCATCATAAAAATAAATGAATCAAATTGAATTTTTTTTGTTGTTTTTTCGAGGTAGGGTCTCACTCTGGCCCAGGCTGACCTGGAATTCACTCTGTAGTCTCAGGGTGGCCTCGAACTCATGGTGATCCTCCTACCTCTGCCTCCCAAGTGCTGGGATTAAAGGTGTGTGCCACCACGCCTGGCTTCAAATTGAATTTTGAACCTAATATAAGAACACAAGAGCAAATAATTGCAAATTCCTAGAGAAACATTTAACAGAACAGAGCTGGAAAAATAGCCTAGCAGTTAAAGCACTTGCCTGCAAAGCCTAATGAGCCAGGTTTGATTCCTCAGTACCCACTTAAGCCAGATGCACAAGATGACACATGCTTCTGGAGTTCAGTTGCAGTAGCTAGAGGTCCTGGTATGCCCATTCTCCCTCTCCCTATCTACTGCTTTCTCTCAGAAATAAATAAATAAACTAATTAATTAAAATATTTTTTAATTAACAGAACAAACTATTTTTGTAAGCAAACATGAAAATGCTATAGGGCAACATTTTCCTTATATTTATTTATATTTTTTTCTTTAAATAAAATATAAAACTATTAAAATATTTATTTCCTAGTTGTACTTATCTTTAGCTATTTTAAATATATCTATATATATTTTTTACCAATTCTTTTTTAATTATGATAAAAACATCCCCCCTTCCCTTCCACTGAATTTCCTCTTCTCTCCTTCTATTCAGTCTTCTATTTTAATGTCTTTTTGTTTTCTCTTGCCCTCTTCCATCATCCAAAAGATGCATTGATGGGCTCAATATTATGCAGCTCTTGTTCAAGAAACCATAGCTGCTGTGAGGTCATGAATACAACCATCATCGTGTGTCTGGTAGACCATGTTCCAAGGCCCTCTTACCAGTCTTTGGTTCTTAAATTCTTTAATCACTATTTCTGCAATGGACCCTGAACTTGGAGGATGTTAAACAGATGACTTATTTAGTGCTGAACAGCTAAACTGTCACTTCTCAGCATTTTGAAGAGTTTGAGTCCCCTAGTAGTCACTACCATCTGAAAAGAGAAGCTTCTCTTATCGAAGAGTGAAAGCAGCACTAATATATGGGCATAAACGTAAGTATAGAGAGGGCAAATGGTGGATATAATATGTCCATTTATCCAAGCAAGAGTACTAGATTCTGAATCCCCCCCCCTGAGTGCTTGATTTCTAAGATTTGTGAAGGTCAAGCATGTCTGCAGCAGTAGGGTCTTACCATTTAGTTCTGATGGGCAACCAAGAGCCTTAGCCATAGTCTTATATTGCTTTGAGTGTCATGGGTGCATCTTGACAAACAACTCAATGGGATGTATCCTACACCTGGCACTGAAAATTTTCTGTAATGGCCTATGGATTCTGAGAAATGCCACATTTTTAAATGTAGTAAAAAAGAATGATCTATTTCCATAAGCAGCTTAATAACTTTTCCCCAATAATCTATGTATTGAATTTCACTATTAATTTTATTTAATGGCTGTTGACTTTCATTAGATCCCAATAAAACTTTATAATTTCACCATACAATGAAGTAGATAATGAAAGATTCAAAAAAAAGTTAGGAAAACTTTGGAAAATATCTGCTAATGCTGTGTTGACTCTCTAAGGTATGCTTTAATATAACTGAATAAATAGATACTAAAACTGGACGAGTAATAAAAAGACAAATGAGTAGAATAGAGATTTTTACAGACAAACATATATGAAAAGAAAGTTGATGTATTACAAAATGTGGTGATACAAATTTTATCTGTATGATAAAACTATATAATTTAAATGAATTACAGACCAAAATATGAAAGAAGGAAAAAGGAAGATTTGAGATTTCCATAATGGCTTTATCAATGAGCTTGGAAATAAGCCTTGTAAGTTGCACTTTACTCAACAACTTGATTACACCTTTGTTACTGCTAGTGAGCTAAAAAAGAAAATCATTGAGTCAAAAATTCGAAGTTTCTTTAACATGTAGAATGATAAATATCTACTAATAGATAGACAATGATAAATTCTACCTAAAATGACAATAGCTCATCAGTTTAATTTTCCCCTCATAAATTTACATGATTTCATGTCTGAAAATCATTTATACTAGCATAGCACATGATACTCACAATTTAGTTGTTTGTTCCCTAAAATTAAATGGGTGACAGATGAAAATAAAATATTTGTCTTCCAATCATATATCAGGTGTCAATAAATGATAAAGTATGTGTATGGGCTTTCACCAACCCAATGCATATGCTTTCCATTATTTTAATAATATTTCTACGACTGAATTTACATTTAAAAATAGAAATTAACTTAAAGTTCATCTAATTGTATTGCTTCATATAATTATGCAACTTAATTAATGTTAGCATTTAAGCATGAAGTTTCAGCATTAATTTCAAAAATGGAAAACTGTAGCTGCTACCTGAATCAAAAAAATCTATTGTTGTACACAGTTTAACAATTAACACCTGAAATAGTCATAAAAGTGACAGGCTTCTGATACTTTGTATTATTTTTTGTTTATATAAATAAGTTTTATAAAATAAAAGGGCAAATCCATTAGCTAAAGAAAGATAGTATTGTTATGTAAAGGTAAGAATTAGAAATGAACTTAATTGATCTAAAAATATAAATAATAAATATTTAAACATTTCCTGATAGAAAGTTATTGATGCTTTTTGTAATTATAAAATTTAAGAAAATACAAAACACTGTATGAAATTACTGTCAATCACTTAACACAGTGATAAGCATTAAAATATTTTCATATCTATTCTTTCATATACTTTTTCTTTCTAAACAGACATCTTGCTTTGCAATAAGTTTTAAATGTAGGTAAGATCTATTTTCCCATGCTATAGTTCAGATATTTTTCGTATCAGCATGCATAGCTGAAAAAGTTGTTTGAGGACTGTGAAGATGGCTCAGTGGTTAAAGGCATTTACATGCCAAGCCTGCAGACATGGGTTCAATACCTCAGTATCCAAGCAAAGCTGGAAGCAAAGTGCACATGCATCTGCAGTGGAAAGAGACACTTGCATAGCCAAATACATGCAATACATACATATATACATACATATGCATAAATATTTTAAAAATCGTTATAGAAGTAGTTTGATGGCTCTTAATATATTTAATTTATATATACTTTATATCATATTTTATATAATATACAATTAATTAATTATATCAAAATGGATATTTAGTTTTATATATAATTATTTAACATTAATAAATTTAGGAAAGAAATCGTTAAGTATATTATTTTTGAACTTGTATTATTATTTTATTAGGACTACTGATAGAATTGATATTATTTTTACATATCTACACAGATTTTTGAAGGCTTCAATGCACAGCTTCTTAGAAAAATCATAATTTAATATATCATAATAATATTTATATTCATTTTCTTGCAACTTAATAATTCATATATTTATTATTTTTAATCTTTAGGAATTTGATTAAATCATACATCTCATTATTACATTATTTTCCATATCATTAATTAACTAAAGAAGTTACTATCTATTGGTAACTTCATTTCTCCATTTTTATTGTCTTTTAAAGAAAATAGTCTTTTTCTAATGAATTATTGTTTTAATTTTAGTGGCATTTGAATTATGGCTTTGATTATGTAACTATGTGTTCACTGAAGATTGTAGGAATATGTATTACAGAGAGTAGATTTCTAAGCATTCTCACCCACAAAATCAAACATATTAGTACATATGTTAATTGTCTTGATATATCTATTCCACTGTGTTTATATATAAATTTGTCATATATATGAAATATGTAAATGTTATCTCTAAGTTCAAAAAATTTCATTTGAGGGCTGGAGAGATGACTTAGTGGTTAAGGAGCTTGTCTGCAAAGCCAAAGGACCCAAGTTTGATTACCCAGGACTCACTTATCACTCTCCTTTGGAAATGTATATGGTCACGTGACCTAATTTGTAAAATGGAACTTGATTAAGAAAGCATTTAAAATTACACAGACCATTAAAGATAAGAAACATACTACATTTTTTCAACCCTTGCCCCATTTTCCACTGTCTTCAGAGTAAATATGTAGGGAGGATGGAGATCAATCATCATAAACTATGAGATAATGTTGAATGTTGATACTGACACCAGATCATGATAATAGCCATATGGGTCCCTTACATTGTTGGTCTCTAGCAAATGTAGCTATTAATGTTACTTTAATTGCTAGAGAAATGAATTTCCATTTCTTTGAGGTCATTCTTTAAGAATGTTTCAACTCCGTCACACTGGAGAGATGGCTTAGCTGTTAAGTGCTTGCCTGTGAATCCTAAGGACCCCAGTTCAAGGCTCGATTCCCCAGGACCCACGTTAGCCAGATGCACAAGGGGGCACATACTTCTGGAGTTCGTTTGCAGTGGCTGAAGGCCCTGGCCTGCCCATTCTCTCCGCCCCCCACCCCCGCCTGCGCTCTCTCTCTCTGTCTCTTTCTCTCTTTGCCTGTAGCTCTCAAAAAAAAATTAAAAAAGGATCTTTCAGGTATGACACCTAAATTTGTTAGTTATCTAACACAAAATTTGGTATGAAGAAAGAAGTGTGACTATAACAAATGCCAATATGGCGATGTAAATTAGCATTTCCAAGTGTAAAAGGCACAGATATCATAGACTGTATATTTGGCTTATTAGCACATTCCAATGCATTTAGTAAGACTACTGCTCCTGGTAATATCATAAGGGGAAAATGGGTGTCAGCCATGTCTGTAGATACAGAGCAAAATCTTTCTGAAAAGGCACATATTAAATACTTTGGTTTGTGGACTATGTTGTATCTCACAACTGCTCAACTGTGCTGTTTTAGTGCAAATCCATCCATATACAATATGGAAGAAATGGGAATACAAGTGCATGACCCCACCCGTGTCATTTTTAAATGGGTGCTAGGGATCCAAACTCAAGTCCTCACACATGTGCAGCAGACACCCTACCCACTGGGCTATCTTCTCAGCCCTTACAGTATCTTTCTCTCTCTCTTTCTCTCTCTCTCTCTCTTTCTTCTTCTTCTTGTTTGTTTGCTTGAGGTAGTGTTTCATTCTAGCTCAGGCTGACCTGGAATTCACTCTGTAGTCTCAGTTGGCCTTGAACTCCCCGCAATCCTCCTACTTCAGCCTACTGAGTTCTGGGATTAAAGGCATGCACCACCATACCTGGCTTCTTACTGTATCTCTTAAGAATAACATTAACTGGTGCTAACTTACTCTCCGTTGGAGAATCTGCTTCTCTTTTTCAGATAGATGTAGATCCTAAGGAGAGAGCCACCCCGTCATACCTCAAAAGGGCCCCTGCTGAAACTAAGAAAAATTGGAGAAACAAGCAAGGGGGCTGTTGTCCTGATGAACCAGATACCAGCACAAGGGGGAAGGAGATCAGGACAGAGAAAAATCAACTTCTACCAAATCAGAGAGCCAGAGCCTCAGAGGCCCCCAACACCTCATCACTGAAGCAGACCAAAAATGAACCCAACATGGCTCAGGGAAATTTTGGGGAAGAGGGGGTGGAAAGAATGTCAGAGCCACATGTTGGGTCATGATATGCAGAGACATTTATCTTACCCATAACTGTGGGCTAACTCCACAATGCATGACCCATATACATCAACAAGGAGGGGCCATGGGGAGGGGGTAGGTCACGGATGAGCCTAATAATGGTACCAAACTGAGTGTATTTGATGAATACAAAACTAACTAATAAAGAAAAAAGTAAAAATAAAAAAATAAATAAATAAAAATAAAATCTTAGAAGTTGATCCAAACTTAGAAAGGTATATGGCAATTGTCCAGGGCACAGAAAAGTTATGCAAGTATAGTAATGACAAGCATTGTTCAATCCATCTTGATAGATACTTTATGAAGAAAAAAGATACTTTGATATTCAGTGTTTCAAATGTTTTAAATTATTATCATATAACTATCAATGTATGACGTTTGGACTTTGTTTGTTTATAGTAGCAGTTAGCAGAAGTTTTCATGTTCTCACAAAATATATAAAGTGTGACATAAAAATTATAATTTTCCTATGGATTAAGATTGTTTTGCATGTTTTCAGTTTGTATAATCCTTTTTAGTCTTGTGCCTCCCCACATACTGTATTTGTTTACCAGTCATGACCAAGTTGTATTTATTTCAGAAATGCAAGGCTATCATTAAGACTGTATACTTTAATTAGAAACACTTCTTTTTCTTTCCTAGCAGTTGATGGCATTATAAAATTACATTTAAAATAAAAACTTTGTGGAGAATAGAAAAAAAAAGAATAACATTAAATTTTTATTGTTGCCCACTGGTCATGTTTGGATCCTAGTGCTGAGATCAACAGATACAGACAGAAAGCAATTTCTACCCTGGAAAGGATAAAACATTCATAATCATGATGACTCAGTGGGACCATTTCTATGTACGTGAGATAGGGGCTATTTAAAAATTTGGGATATGGCATTATTAACTATTTTCAGACTATGTTTACTTGTAAATGAAGGAGGTAAAGCAAGCATGGCCGCATAAGTATTGAATTTAACTACCTACTAGCCTAGACCAGTAGAAATGCTCACAAAGGGGAAGCAAAAGCTCAAATGTGGGTGTAGAAGGGATGTGTCAATTAAAACCTTTTGGGAAACACATGGGATCACTGAGTATTACACTATATCCCAATAGTCTTGATTTTGAAAAATTTGCAGAAATTATGCCCTTTTGCTCTCCTAAAGATATGTCTAGATGGAAAAATATTATTTTGAGAACCAAGTGTCTCTGAGTAATACAGGGTGTCAGTTGATGCCATAAAACCCCATCAAGATCCCCTTTATCAAGTGGTGCACTGCTCCCAAATCCTCTGGTAATAACAAGTCACACATGCAGCTTCTGTCTATCCAATTTAAAGATCTCCCAGCACATGAAGCTGAAACACATAGCCACATAAGAGTTTGACTTCAACCAATGACTAAAAGACAACAATACTAAATGGCTTGGCCATTTACTTTAAAATGGGAAGAAAAATATGGCACATATTTTTTGCTTTAGACCTTCTTTTGGGAATCATTCTTGAATCCTGAATTCATCATTTAGCATTTTCCCACTCTATTCTTCTGCTCCTCTTACATCCCTTCTCCTAAGTAAAAAGCCCAATAAATTATGTGAAATTGAGTACTTGTTCTAGGCTCTCCTTTCAGAAAGCCCAACTGCAGATATTTTCATATACTACTTGTAAAGTCCACTTTACTACATTAACATATCTAGAGAAATATGTCAACTGTTCCTGATTGTCCCTTTTAGTACATATATGACAGTAAACAATACTCAGTTCCATTTCCCTGTCTTAAAAAATTGAATCGATAAAAGTTATCGTGCATTTAACTCTCCTCTGACTAGATATTTTTTCCTTAACAGTATATATTACAGACACATGTAGCTTGGCTTTATTTTTATTTCTATGTGCCATTTTGAAATAAGCTAATTAAACATATCTATTCTCCCATTTTTTCTGAAAAAATAATGTGATGAATATTCTTGCACTCATCTTAGTTTACAAATGTGAGCATATAGTCTAGTGAAAGTTTCTACTTACTGAATGATTTCATCATGACATATTAAATTTATAGGTTCATGAGATAATTCCCAATCATTTTCAAACCTGATGGGACTGTTCAGCTCCTATTAAAAAACATAAGAAAATACTCCTTCCATATACTTGGCATGTAATTATAATAAACTGCATTACAAAATTTTACTATTTTATATAAAACTGTATCTCAGTGCAGTATTTCTTCAAACCTCTGATTATTATTAAGATTTTTACAATTTTGCATCAGTTAATATTGTTTGCATTTTTTAACCTGTGAAGCACTTTTCTTTTACTGCCTTTTCTCTTCAGTGATTTATATTGTGTTTCAATCTCTGTTAAAGGGGGAATACATACACCCAAAACATATAAATTATAATTACACAGATTGATGTATTGTCACAAAAAAACAGCTTGAAGCCATTTGAAATGTCATAATGAGGTGTTCTGTCTCTACCAAGGAGAAGTAGCTGATTGTGATTCACTTCCAGCTGATTTGTGTCAGATATTGCTGCACTTCAAATTACAGTGTATTGATCCAGAAACCCAGTTTGTCTAGGTTGTGATTTTCCTTTTGAGATTCACCCCATATTATACACTGTACCTTTTCTTATGTCTAATAACTCTAACACTATGCAATAATAAATAACTTGGTCTAGCATGAAGAGTTCCTTAACCTATAGCCTAGACATATAACACAATGCTTTCAATCCATCAGAGTGACTGAATGCTGTCTGCCATTTGTGTAAGAAAATGAATTGTACTAGATGGAGCAGCATCTTCAAGCTTGGAGAATACTACATTCAGATCCTGAAGAAACTTATGACTATATGCTTAATTCTTAGTGATGGAAGTTATAAGTGTGAATAATTTGTCCTTTAATTTGGTAGGATGTCCAACATTTTGACTCCTTTATCACACAAAAATCCAAGGATTGATGAAGCCTATAGTAAGATATATCTATCACTTACTTGAACATGTGTCAAAGGGATCAAAGCACTCAATACACAGGGTATCTGCCTTCAGGATTTCCAATTTTCTGTAATACCTTAGTACAGTGGGCAAATATTGACCCTATTTTCTAAATTACACAGACATCTCAGATTCATTTAGAAAAATTAAAAAGGGTGAAATAATTCTCATAAATTTATATCTTTGGTATATCTGTGGCTGAAATGTACATACTTAAGTTGATTTAAAGATGTCACACCTAGTACAACAAGTGCAATTGAAGATACACCTATTTTAGCTTACAGTAATAGACCATTATTTTAAAGGATTACTATACCTTCATTGTAGGTTAGAATGGTGAATTCAGTGAAGACCTCAATCTCAGCATCCTTTAGGCCTAAAGGAATAGAACTAAAGTTGGATATATTTCCACACTATGCTCTGTTACATCTGAATGATTACTTTGTTTGGTACAGAGGTCAAAAGATTTTATTAACATGCACTAAATACAGGGAACATAATTTTCAATGAATGTTATCTATTGAACTCAAGCATCTAAAACCTCATACCAAAATCCCACTTCTTACAGACTGATCCCTGAAAAATGACAATATAGTGGTGATATTAGGTAGGAAAGTTCTAGGTACACATGAGCCTACTTTGTCAACTTGGCCTTGAGGAATCCAAAGTGGATTTTCTTGCATTAACTTTCTTATGCTTTATGGACAAAAATCTGTACTAGCTATTCCAAATTAAACAGACAACATTCAATACCATCATATATGTTTATTTGATAATTGTTTCAATTTCTCTCTCTCTCTCTCTCTCTCTCTGTGTGTGTGTGTGTGTGTGTGTGTGTGTGTACTTTCTTGGTAAGCTTACCTATTTACTCAAGAATCATTGACCTGAAATTAAGTATTGATAGATTTTCCAATAGGTCAGTATTAATTTTGAACTCACTTCATATGCATATTTATTTATTTGTTTATGACTGAATCATCACTAAACTATGTTAAAAATAATTCATTATTTTGAGGGAGGGTCTTTCTGTAGTCCAGGCTGACAAGAAATTCACTATGTTGTTTTAGGCTGCCCTCAAACTCACAGTGAGTGTGGTAGAAAAGAAGCTTAAAGTTAAATTGATTCACTGAGTTACTGTAAGAGTTAATTGCTGAGAGGGTAAACTTATATTTTGTCAGCAGATGAAAAAATACCAAAGAGGGAATTGTCCAGAAAGGGCCCAGAGGGACAATAAGAAGGAAAGACAGTTTAGGCTAAAATAAAATAAAATGGAGCTCATTCCTAGAGTCCACTAACTACAGAAATGTTTGATATGTTTATTCATTCACCCCCTCTTCTTGGCTATGAAAATTATCAAATAAAAATAAAATATAAGCTTGTGACAGAGCTTATTTGGAGAGCTATCTCAAGCTCTTTGCCCCCACAGGTAAATAAACTCCTCTACTATCACTCATAGTGGTGTTGGAGTGATCTTTCTAGAGAATTTCTACAATATCTCCAGAGATCCCAGTAAGATTTTCCTTCACCATGACCCCCATTGATTTAAAAGGGCTGCCCCTCCTGGGCCTCCCAGCCTGCCAAAGGTCCCTGAAACTGAGACTGTACACCCCTGACATGATTGTGGGGTCCCCTTCTAGATGATACAAGGACTGGAATTGCTGAATAGAAAGAGACAAGATAGCCAGGTGTCTGGACTAGGTAAGAACTCTCCAAGGAAATTGGAAATTAGAATTTAAAATTGGGATTATGACTAGCCAGGTCTGAATTATATTCTAACTGATTTTGAGATCTGGAAAAGGCAATGTGGCTTGATATGCACAGAAGGAATTCCATAATCTTGAGACAGTTCCAAGGTGATGACCCTCCTTCTAGCTAGACCAGGATTGTGAGTGGAATTAGATAGGAAAAATTGTTTAAACTATGAATGAATGAATGAGGGAGGGATGGCCATCTGGAGTGTGTATGAAAAGTGCACTTGATTTGAATGTGTGTACAAGTATGTATGTGGCTCACAGCTCTACAGCTATAAGATTTCTGTCCTGAACAGTGTACGCTCAGGAAAGCTTTGTCTTTGTTTCTGTTCTGAGCTACCAACCCAGTGAGAAATTCATTTTGGGAGAAGTCCTTCACCAAGCCCTCTCCTAGACTTCATGATAAAAAATAAATCTTACTTCAAAGGGGAACATTTAAGAGATTATAATACTAAGGTGACACTAGGAAATTCAAAGGCCTCTGTAAATTAGGAAGGTTAGCTTTTAATGTTGAATGGCCCCAAGAGGAAACACCAAAAGTAACTAAGATCATAGACAGGGAAAAATGCAAGATTCTCCTTCTCTTAAAAGTTTTAAGATAGCAAGATCATGGAGCTGCCCTGTAGCCCCAAGAGAAATCCAAAACTCTCCCTGGGGGAAAATAAAATGTCAGAGTCAGACCAGAAGCTTCAAGTCCAGAGACTGCCCCACACAGAACTGCCTCCTAACACACTCTCTGGTAATGAGGTACTGGCTGGCAGAATTTAGACCCAAGGCCAAGGAAAGAGGGGTAAAAGGAGATACTGCTGTCTGGGATACTGTGGAATTCCACCACTCCAGGACCTGACAATGAGGAAGGGGTTAAATGATGGAAAAAGACAAGCCAAGATAAAAGTCTCACTGCAAGGTCTGACAAAGGCCTCTGAGCTAAAAGAATGTTAGTGAAAATCACTGAAGCCCTAAACCTAACCACATACCTACCAGAATAGGTGGAAGAGCCCCTCCACACTTGCAGAAAAGGGTTGTGCTGTCCAGATGTGTTCCCCATGGGCAAAATGTCAATCAGAAATAGCTAAATTCTAGGGCCAGTGCCAACCAAATGCTAGCTAGGGAAACTCTTCTGTCTTGCTCTCACATGCTGCTGCTGCAGCAGGTCTCCTAAGGAAGGACAAAATGGGAGACTGCACATGAGCAGGCACCTGAAATTGCAATGTGTTACTTGCTGCTTCCCTTGCAGGGCTTGATCTGCATGATGAATAAGCAGCCCTAGAATAGGAAGGAGAACTTGACATAAGTATCATTGTTGGACAGGGAAACAAGGTAAAAACCTCTCTGGGCTTATGTCACCTCCAGGAAAACCCCTTATGGCTCTGATTCCTTGCCTTGCAGAGCCAGGGGAATCTAGAGACACAAGGAATGTCAGGGTCCTGGCCCCAACATGATGATAGGTGAATCCCAAATTGCCATGGACAGATGGTGACTTCTTATAATCAATTTAGAACTATTATACATTTACTTTACCTCTCTATGCCTCTATGAAACTGCTAATAGACAACAGCCCCGAGGTTTAAGCTTAGATTCAGAAATACTCAATGCTGAGTTTTTCAAAAAAAATTCTAAAATTTCTAATAATGTTCTGATGTGCTTTCATATTTTTAAAATACATATTTTAGAAAGCTAATAAAAAAGAGATTCCATAAATCAACAAATGAGGGCTGGAGAGATTGGTTAATGGTTAGGCGCTTACCTGTGAAGCCTAAGGACCGTGGTTCGAGGCTTGATTTGCCAGGACCCACATTAGCCAAATGCACAAGAGGGCGCATGGATCTGGAGTTCATTTGAAGTGGCTGGAGGCCTTGGCACACCCATTCTCTCTCTCCCTCTCTCTCCCTCTTTCTCTCTCTGTCTGTCACTCTCAAAAACATAAATAAAAATGAACAAAATCTAAAAAAATCAACAAATGATATAATTTATTATGTATATTCTAGGTTAATAATGTAAGTCAAATCTCATCTGATCTTTTATTAAAAGGTTATTTCAAAGAGCCTTTTGAGGACAATGGAGAAAAAAAGAAACTTAAATGATCATATTATAAAGTTTTATGATAAGGACAATAAAAGTTTTGCTGGTAATTATAATAAGATAAACAAGACAAAATGGTAAACTGGAGAAGAAATTTTGTATGTTGGGTGTTAAATGTTAGATAAAAGATTATTACAAAATAGTAACACAGGTTGAACTATAAAAGTATATAGAAGAAGGTATGAGTAAATTTAAACAAAAAGATTAAAGACAAAGTTGATTAACTAAATCTTACAGGGCTTGGTCAGATGACAGACTACTTGAGATTAAGATGACTACCAGCCTGGAGCTTATATCAGACTAATAAAGGATGGCCCTAGCTGGTTGCAGGATGTTATGATATTCATGTTATAAATTTAAAACTTTAACTTACGGAAGTTAATCTGGTCATGAAAATAATTGTAAGGTTGTAAAAGACTGACTTTAAAATGCTCAACCAAGTCAGATATATTCCTCTATTTGTCAACCTTTTAGTATTTAATTCTCTTATAAGCTTATTATACCTAAAATACTAACCATAAGATGGTTTCTGTCTTGTTCATGCTGTTTTACTTGGTAATTATCACTGAGATCATTATTTTTTTATTTTTTCTTTATTAGTTAGTTTTGTATTCAGCAAATAAAGTCAGTTTGGTACTATTATTAGGCTCATCTGTGACCTACCCCCTCCCCTTGGCCCTCCTTGTTAATGTATATGGGTCATGCATTGTGGAGTTAGCCCACAGTTATGTGTAAGATAAATGTCTATGCATATCATGACCCAATATGTGGCTCTGACATTCTTTCTGCCCCCTTTTCTGCAAAATTTCCCTGAGCCATGTTGGGTTCATTTTTGGTCTGCTTCAGTGATGAGGTGTTGGGTGCCTCTGAGGCTCTGGCTCTCTGATATGGTAGGAGTTGATTTTTCTCTGTGTTGATCCCCTTCCCCCTTCTGCTGGTATCTGGTTCATCAGGAAAATAGCACCCTTGCTTGTTTCGCCAATTTTTCTTAGTTTCAGCGGGGGCCCTTTTGAGGTGTGATGGGGTGACTCTCTCCTTAGGACCTACATCTATCTGAAAAAGAGAAGCAGATTCTCCAACGGAGAGTAAGTTAGCACCAGGACAAAAGAGATAACCCTTACTTTTTTTAAAGAGAATTTAATAGGTGTAGGCCCTCTTGTAGCCCATGATTGATGGTACCTTGATATTGGAGAGTGGGCTTATGTTTGGATATGGTTCTGACTTGTTTCCTAGCTCCAGCTATGGGTCCCATACCACTGAGGGGATCAGTTAGCCAAATTAAGAGCAGTTGGTTCCCCACCATGGCTGTGTGCCACTATTGCACTTGTGTGGGTATCACAACAAGTTATTTGCTGCTAAGTGCCAGAAGGTGCTACATGGGCGACTGGGGGAAAATGACCAATATCTGTCCAAGCAACTCATGGCTAACCTACTTGTCACTGAGATTATTGTCTACATCTTATAAAAGGTTACTGTGACTTTCTTCTTAGGAAAACTAAGGAAGTTTCTCATATTCTAGGAAAACCTGTGATATACAAACAATATTAATATAGTTTGTGTAGGCTTCATATATTCTAATTAATATATTGCTTTGTTAAGCTTAAAAATGGTTCAATGTACTTGATTCAGAAATTACTTTATGCCTGTCATAAAGTCTCTAATATACGTTAAAATCAGACTAATTTAACTCAATATGACCAGGTTTGCCTTTACTCTTCAGCTATGTATAATCAGTCTCAGTTAAGGTTTCACTTAAGTAATTTTCTCATTTCTGATATCTTAAGTTCATTGCTTATAGATATAATGATACTTAAGACATGATTCCTTCTCTAGAAAAATGATCTTAAACTCTCTTTTTCTGCTGCCAGTTTGTGAGGTAATTGGTACCTACATAGGTATACAGACTAGCCAAAGTTGTTTTCAAACACAGATGCCAAGTTTTTATACTATCTTGTCTTTTCCTGACATAAAATTTCTAGATCAAATCAATTGATTTAAAGTTGTGGGTAAAATATTGTTTCCAGGGATGTTAACATGTTCTGCCTGTACTCATAACTCAAAGATATGTAAACAATAAAATGAGTATGTTTTCTATGTTCCTGATATAGCTTACACTGTCATCTGACAACTAAACTTAAATGCTAATCAGAATGATTTTAAACTATTGGTTCATTCTCTGACCAGGTCTACTTTGCTAACCAAATATGTTCTGTGCTTCCCTAACTAAATCTATTTGCTAATCAAATGTGTACAGTCTCTTTCAGTGATTAATAAACATATGTATAAGACAAAGTTAATTGGAAACACTGGACTTAAAATGATAACCAAGTTTTTGGTTGTTGCCCACACATCAGAAGGCCACAGGAGACAATGGGACAGTTGCTAACTTCTAACCTCTGGCAAATTACCTGTGTTCTTGATAAGGGAGGACCCAGAGGCCCAGAGATGGACTCTAAATCAATGTATTTGCAACAAGAGAGTCACACCAGAGAAAAATCAGTCCTCCAGGCTTCCCAAAGAGGAAGGACCAGTTGGTCAACATGGCCTTGACTTATTCTAGCAGATGATAATGATGAGAGTCATAGAACTTCCCACCAGTCCGTAATGTTTCTTCTACAGAGCCATAAATTACCTCTAAAAATAAATAAAATAAATAAAATAAAAATAAATAGTTAATTTTGGCTGTATACATGGACTTAAACAGCCAGTAAGATAAAATAAGTACAAGATATTACAAAATAAATAAAGATTCCGACTAATAGAGTCCCCTGCCTGATGCTGGCTCTAACATTAACTCATGCCTTTTTTCTGTCTCTGCCTGACCCTGATTAGTCAGCTACTGTTTGTCTTTAAATCAAAGATCGAAAAATTAGCCTCACTGTTTAGGTTTACCTGATAGTTATTGAACCATATTAGTCCAATTTCTCCTTGATATAGCATATTAAAAGGAGGTATATCACTAAGGACAGATCTCAGAGCCCATGCCTAAGATACATTTGGGGCAAATCTAGAGCCTAATCCTAAGATGTAAAAATAAATTCTGACTATTTGTAATGTTGGTGTCGCTTTGCTTAGATTTATAGAGGTAAGCAAGATTCTCTTGCCATTGATGATGCTTCCTTAAAATTTGTATAAGCGGATCCATATACCCTTGGGAAATTGGGACCACACCCATCAGCCAAGAGATATAAACACATCACACCAGAGTCAATAAGACAGTTCCCTTAGAGAATTATTAACAGCTAACAGGTCACCGTGGACACAGAGGGAACCCTGAAGATAAAGCTCTGGAGGACACCTGCTCCTGCTAAAAAGACAGTGGCCCAGTTCCAGTCACAATCCTAAAAGCTGACTTGTCCACACATAATAGAAGCCTGAGAAATTCAACATGAGATGCCTCCCCCCCCCAAAAAAAATAAACAAAATGTCAACTAGTCCTCCTGGTGTTTGCCATGCCTAGGTAAAAATTATCTTCTTTGGGCTGCAGAAATGGCTTAGCTGTTAAGGCATTTGCCTCTGAAGCCTAAGGACCACAGTTTGATTCCCCAGGACTGATGTAAACCAGATGTAGAAGGGGGAACATGTGTCTGGTGTTCATTTGCAGTGGCCAGAGGCCCTGGTGTACCCATTCTCTCTTTCTGTTTATCTGCCTATCTCTCCCTCTCTCAAATACATACATACATACATACATAAATAAATAAATAAATAAATAAATAAATAAATAAAATATTTTTAAAGTATTTAAAAATTATCTGCTTCTATTTTTTACTAGTTATGTACATACTCAGTGTGCAAAAAGCTTTGTTCGTATGATCTTTAGCCTCCTCCATGTACTCCCCCACTCTGAAGGGACCCTCTTCACTGGGGATTGTGGGTCATGCATTTCGGGGATAGCCATCAATTATGGGGGAGAGGCAATGTCACTGTGCATAATGTCACAACTTGTGGCTCTAAAAATCTTTCTGCCCACTCTTCCACAAATTTTCCTGAACTATGTTGGGTTCATTTTAGGTCAACTTCAGTAATGAGGTCTTGAGAACCTCTGAGTCTCTGGATATCTGGTTTGATAGGAGTTGAGTGTTCTCTGTGTCAATCTCCTTCACCCTTGTACTAGTACCAAGTTTACCAAGATAGCAGTACTCTTGCTCATTTCCCCAATTACTCTATGGCTCTATGGTTTCAGCTGGGACCCTAGTGAAGTGTGATGGACTGAATCTCTCCTCAAGATCTGTGTTCATCTGAAAATGAGAAACATATTCTCCAATGGACAGTGAATTCAGAACTGGATAATTGGGATAACCATCATTATTTTAGAGAGAATTTAATAGGTATAAGCCCTCTTGTAGCCTAAGATTGGTGGGAGCTTGATATTGGAGAGGGGACTCACTTTTTTGGTTATGGTTCTGACTTGTTTTCCAGTTCCAGCTATGGGTTCCATTCCATTGAGCAGATCCATTAGCCAATTCAAGAGCACTTGGTTACCCACCATGGCTATGTGCCACTATTGCACTTGGGTAAGCATCACATCAGGTTGTTTGCTCCTGAGTAGCTTAGACCCCAAGTTGCTTGGACAGATGTTGGTCAGCCCCCCCCCAATTATCTGTTTCTTATAGCAACATGTGCCCTATTAAACTCTACAAGTCACAGATAATCAAACACATGATAAGGATCCTAAATCCTTACATTTGCTGGAATGATCAGCTCTTTGATAACCTTATGGGATCCTTAGAGAAACTTTTACTCCAAGGTACTTTTATGTCTTTCACCCCAGGACATATATAGTTCTTTACTATTTCCTTGTATTATATCCTTTTCCTCCCACAGGAATATCTCTTTCTTTTTCAGTAATGTGATATAACCTGCTCCCTCTAACTGCAGGAATGTCCTGTGCTCTCCTTACAGTAGGGTTAATCACCATTACTACTGTTGACTTATACAGAGAACACCCTCATGGCTCTCTTTCTTTGGCTTTATTTTAATAATTCTTCTGTGTTGTCATACATATTTTCAAAGACAGTTCTTGCTGCTGGCAAGTAAAATACAAGACTTAATGGTAAAAGTGTCAGTGTTCCCAACAACAACTGACACATGCTTGGACCTCAGGGTCATGATTACCCAAGACTACCGAAGTCTAGAGATGATGTACTCCAGACCTAGGGCCTGACCCCTATGTGGACTACATGGGGCCTCTCATAAGAATTTTGCTGGACATTATGTTAAAACCCTATGTTCTAGGGCTGGAGAGATGGCTTAGTGGTTAAGCACTTGCCTGTGAAGCTGAAGGACACCAGTTCAAGGCTCGATTCCCCAGGACACACGTTAGCCAGATGCACAAGGGGGCGCACACATCTGGAGTTTGCTTACAGTGGCTGAAGGCCCTGGTGCGCCCATTCTCTCTCCCCCTCTCTCTCTGCCTCTTTCTCTCTGTCTGTCACTCTCAAATAAATAAACAAAAAATATGTTTTAAAAAGCCTATGTTCTAAATTCTAGATCCACTTTCATCCAATCTGGGGGAAAGCAATTAAAATACAAGTGATAGGCCTGGGATACCAGCTATTGCATACAAAATCATAAGGTGATATGATGATAAAGAGGAGAGAATGTGGTAAAAACAGAAGGTAAAAGACTTCAGGTCAAGATGGCATCCACCTAGCCATGCTTCAGCACCCAGGGTAATATCATGCAAGACCTGTGGGGCACCAGTGAGAGTAGGTCTAAGCAGACTTCCAATGGGTGGGCACAGAAGGGCACAGATGGAAATCTGCTGATTCCCACACTTGCAGGCAGCCCAGTAAACCCTCAGTTTCCCCCCACCACTCACCCTAGCTGCCACTCCTTAACCAGGTTCTTTGCTATGCACTGACCTTGGCCCATGCACTTCCCCAGCCTCCCAGAGCCCAGATCCCACTTAGTCTGTCATAGGGGCCCATGTCCCCGCCTTCTCTTGACCCCCCCCAACATTTTGTCTCAGTGACAGATCGCCAGCACTCCATCCCTTTTCTGGGACCCAAACTGCGTTCATGAACGCATGTCTCTCCTTAACCCCTTCCCCCTGCACTGCATTGTGAACAAGCCACCCTCCTCTCTCTTGGCCCCACCCATTGCATCAATAAACATAACACCTTCATCTCTCTCTGCCCACCCACTGCATCTATGAATACGCCACTTTCTTCTTTCTTGGCCCTACCCACTGCAACTTCAAACACATGCCCTCCCTCCCTCAGTCCTCTTCACTGCTTCTTTGTTCACTGGCCTTACCTATCTTGGACCACACTGCTATACTCTGCACACAAGTCCACGTGCCTTCCATCTCCCCCAGAGTCACCCTCCACTGTATCTGTCAGCACTTATCTGGATTCAGTAGGAGATCAGGAGCAAATACTACAGAAAAGACACAGCTGAAACCAGCCCCAAAGGGATCCCAGACTTCCAATCCCAACTTTGATAGTAAGCACCAGGCTAGAGCAACTGCTGTGCTTATTCCCTTCACAACAAGTTTATCATAAATAAAAAGTCACCATTAGCCTACCCTAGTCAAACATATAATGGAAGACTCACCAAAGATTCTAAAACGTAAAGCTCTTGTTTCTTCGTTAATAAAATAAGACTCACACACCATGATGAGCAGCAGATCACAATGCAAAAGAAATACCATGAAACATCAAACAGAGGGAGCTCCAACAAGGGTGCCTAGCCCCACAATGGAAGTTTCCAATGAATAAATAGGACAACAGGAATAGACCTCCAAAATGAAGACATAGCAGATATGTGACAATGGCTAAATGAATCAACAAAAAACAACAACCACATAAATGAAATCCACACAGCTGTCTTCACTAGACTTGATCAACTAGAAAAAAGAAAAGAAAAAGTGACTTCAAAAAAGAGTTAAGTGAGCTGAAGTTAAGCCAAAAAAAAAAAAAAAAAAAAGCGGAGCTTAATAACCAGCTGGTCAAGCTTAATGAAGGCCCTAGTGAATGCAAGAATTTATTTCAAGAAGAATTAAGAAAATCAAAACATGACCTGAAATTGGAACTTGACAAATGATGGATACTATACAGAAAAAGGTAACTGATAATACAAACTGAATTGATCTAGAGAAAAACTCTAGAAGCATTCAAGAACAGAGTTAATCATGTGGAAACAGAACCTCAGAGCTGGACAACAAAACAGAAGAAACAGTATGGGAGTCAAAAACTTCAATATGTTCAAAAATTCTTATGAACAGAACATAAGGGAACTGTGGGATACCCTAAAATGACCCAACATTCGGGGAAGAGATCCAGACCAAACATATGGGGAACTTATTTAATAAAATTATTGAAGAAAACTTTCCCACCCTCTTAAAATAGAGCCCCATCTAGATACAAGAAGCTCACAGAACTCCAAAAAGACTGGATGAAAGAAGAAACTCTCAAAGGCCCATCACTGTTAAATCTCTAAACAATGAAAACAAATAGGAACTGCAAAATCAGCAATAGAGAAACTAAACATTACACACAAAGTCAAGTCCATCAGAATTACCTCAGATTTCTCAATGGAAACCATGGTAGCCCAATGGGCCTGGAATGGAACACTTCAAAGTCTAAAAAGTTATGGTTTCCAACCCAAACTAATGTACCCAGAAAAAGTATTCCTCATAATAAATGATGAAAGAAAATATTTTCATGATAAAAGCTAGATCAATTACTTTATGAACACAAAGTTAAATGTACAGAATACAGGGAATACTCCATACAGAAGAGTCAAACAACCAATTTCAAGATGCTACAAGAACAAGACAACAATAACCAAAACTAGTGTAGGCTCAAAAATGTAAAAAGTTCAAGAAAACACCAAACCGTATTAAGCAACCCAACATGGCAGAGATTAAATCAAACATCACTGTTATATTCTTAAATATCAATGGATTTAATTCACCCATTAAAAGAAACAATTTACCAGAGAGGATCAGAAAAACAGACCTATTGATTTCTGTCTTCAAGAAACCCACCTCACCACAAAAGACAAACACTTTCTCAGGATGAAAGGACAGAAAATGATATTCCAAGCAAGTGCAAATAAGAAACAAGCAGGTATTGCTATATTATTATCTAAGAAAACAGACTTCAAATGAAAACTAATCAAAAAGGACAAAGAAGGCCACTTCTTATTCATAAAAGGTATGGTCCAACAGAGGGATAACAAAATCATAAATATATAAGCACCAAACACAGGTGCAACACAGTTTATAAAATGAAACCTTATTGACAACAAAACAGAAATAAACACCAACTCCATCATAGTTGGGGACTTCAATACTCCACTATTATCAAGAGACAGATCATCCAAGCAGAAAATAAACAGGAAAATAAGAGAGATCAACAACACCATAGATCAACTAGACATAACAGATATCTACAAAACATTCTTTCTGAATTCTAAGGAATATATATTTTTGTCAGAAGCTCATGAAACCTTCTCCAAAATAGATCATATACCATGACATAAAGCTTGCCTCTATAAATTCACTAAAATTGACATAATGTACTGCATCATATCAGACAATACTGCTTTTAAGCTAGAAATAACAACAAGAGATGCTCCAGGAATCCTACTACATCTACTGGAGACTGAACAATACTTTTAAACAATAAATGAGTAGTAGAAGAAATCAGAAAAGAAATTTAAAATTTCTGGAATTGAATAAAAATGAGAAAAAAACAACTTTTCAAAATTTATGGGACACAAAGAAGGCAGTCCTAAGGGAAAAATTCATAGCACTAAATGTCTTAATAACAAGATCCCAAATTAATAACCTAACCATCCAACTAAAGGTATTGGAAAAACAAGAAGACTCCAATCTTAAGAGCTCCAAATGAAAAGAAATAATCAAGATCAGAGCAGAAATCAATGAATTGGAAACCAACAAGACAATTAAGAAAATCAGTGAAATGAAGGGCTAGTTCTTTGAATAAATAAACAAGATTGATAAACACTTGGCCAGTTTGATCAAACAAAATGAAAGAGATGTTTGATATTAACAAAATTAGAAATGAAAAAGGAGAGGTCACAACAGACATTAATGAAACTGGAAGAATCATCAGAACAAACTTCTAAAACCTACTTTACTCCAGAAAAATGGATAATCTGGAAAAATGGAAGAATTCCTAGATACATATCACCTACCAAAGCTAAGTCCAGAGATTAATCTTGTTAACAAACCTATCACATTCATCAAGCTTGAAAAGCTAATCAAAACCTACTTAGAAAGAAAACTCCAGTACCAGAGTGCTTCTCAACCAAGTTCTATCAGACCTTTAAGAACTGAAATCAATTCTTCTCAAACTGTTTCATATACTCTAAGAACAAGGAATGCTCCCCAACTCATTTTATGAAGCTAGCATCACTCTAGTCCCAAAACCAGAGACATACCAAGAAAATAAATCTATAGGACTATATCCCTAATGAACTTAGAAGTAAAGATCCTGAACAAAATACTCACAAACCGAATTCAACCACACATCAAAAGAATTGTCTACTTTGATCATCCCAGGGATTCAGGGATGGTTCCACATATAGAAATAGTGTAATACACTACACAGATAAACTTAATCACAAGAATCACATGAACATTTCAATAGATGTAGAGAAGGCCTTCAACAAAATACAACATGAATTCATGAGCAAAACACTGGAGAGAATGGGCATGGATGGTCAATACTTCCACACAATAAAGGCTATATGTAAATCACCTAAAGCCCAAATAATACTTAATGGGGAAGGAATCAAGGAGTTCCCATTGTGATTGGGAACATGACAAGTAGTGTCCATTCTCACCAGTGCTCTTCAGTGATGTACTAGAAGTCCTAGCCAAAGCAATAAGACAGGAGAAAGATATAAAGGGATACAAATTGGAAAGGAAGAAGTCATGTTAGCCCTCTGCAGATGACATGATCCTATACATAAGAGGCCTAAAAGCCTCCATATAAAACTTTCTAAAGTTGACTAATTCCTTCATCAAAGTGGCAGGATGCAAAATCAACAGAAAAAAAATTATTACTTTTTCTATATGTAAAGGACAAATATAGGAACAAAAAATAAATACCTTGGAATAACACTAAACAAGGATGTTATAAACCTATGTAATGAAAAACTAAAAACACACAAAAAAGAAATTGAGGAGGATTTGAAAGGATAGAAAGACCTCCCATGCTCCTGGATAGGTAGAATTAATTAGAATTAATATTCTGAAAATGGCAATTCTACCAATAGCAATACACAGTTTTAATGCAATAGCAATAAAAATTCCACCATCATTCTTCACAGAGATAGAAAAAATGATCTCAAAATTTATATAAAAAATTGGCTGGAGAGATGGCTTAACAGTTAAGCACTTCCCTGTGAAGCCTAAGGACCCCAGTTCGAGGCTCTATTCCCCAGGTCCCACATTAGCCAAATGCACAAGGGGGCGCACGTGTCTGGAGTTCATTTGCAGTGGCTGGAGGCCCTGGCGTGCCCATTGTCTCTCTATCTCTACCTGCCCCCCCTCTCTCTGTCTGTTGCTCTCAAATAAATAAATAAAAATGAACAAAAAATTTTAAAAAAAATCATATAAAATGGCAGCAGACCTCAGATATCCAAACATAACCTCAGCAAAATTAACACTTCTGGAGGTATCACCATATCAAATCTAAAGCTATATTACAAAGCCATAGTAACAAAAACATCATGGTACTGACATAAAAACAGAAATATAGAGCAATGGAATAGAACTGAAAACCTGGCCTTTAGATCAAATACCTACAACTACTTGATCTTTGATAAAGGTGCCAATAACATAGACTGGATATAAGACAGCATTTTCAACAAATGGTGCTGGACGAATTTGGACGACCATATGTAGAAAAATGAAACTAGACCCACTCATCTCTCCATAAACAAAAATCAAGTCGAAATGACTTTAAAACCTCAATATAAGACCTGAAACTCTTCTCTTACTGGAAGAAAAAATAGGAGACACTCTCCACAATATGGGAGAGGGGAACAACTTCCTAAACAAAACCTCAGTAGCCCAGGAAATTAAATAATCACTCAACAAAATGGGAACTATGAAGCTAAACAGCTTTTTCACAGACAAACACACCATAAGTAGAGCCAAAAGATTACCCACTGGATGGGAGAAAACCTTCACCAGATATACTACTGACAGAAGTCTAATATCCAGAATCCTCAAAGAACACAAAAAACTAAATAATAAAAAATAAAAAGTTGGACAGAGAACTGAATAGGAAGAATTAGAGGGAGAATTACAAATTGTTAACACACACTTAAGAAATTGTTCAACATTCCTAACCATTAGGGAAGTGCAAATTAAAACAAACATGAAATTCCACCTTACTCCATTAAAGATGACAATCATTAAAAAATCTAACAGTGACAAATGTTGGTGGATGTGGGGAAAGGGGAACCCTCATCCACTCTTGGTGGGAATTTAAACTTGTACAACCACTAAGGAAATCCATTTGGAGATTTCTGAAAAGAATGAACATAGAGCTCCCAACAGATCCAGTTATTCCTTTACTGGGCATTTACCCTAAATGTTCCATGCATCAACACAGAGACATTTTCTCAAGAGGTTTATAGCTGCTCAATTAATTATAGCTAAGAACTGGAATCAACCCAGATGCCCAATGTTGGATGAATGGACAAAGAAGTTGTGGTACATTTAAACAATGGAATTCTACTCAGAATTAAGAAAAAATGATACAATGAAATTTGTAGAAAAATGGACAGTCTTAGAACAGTACATACTCACTGAACTTACACAATCAGAGAAAGAAAAATGCCACATGGTGTCACTTATTTGTGGTTCCTAATATGGACCTGATCAAGTTGCTGTCATACATGGTAGGGAACTTAAGGCCCAGACAATAGGGATGGAATGGCTTTGGGGGAGGGAAGAGAAGGGGATGGGAGAAAACAAATACAAAATTAAACCCCAAATGAGCTGATACCTTAGCAACCTTTATCTTTATAGATAGCCTAAAAGATATAACCCTAAAAAGGAATAAGGGGGAAGCACCTGAAAAGTAGGGCTCTGGTGAGGGTTGGATAAATGCTAAGATTAAAAGGAATGTTTATTCTGTCTCTGGCCTATAACTCGCAGTACAAGAGATTGGTTGCTACCCGCACTGTGCTGTTTATCAGAGCAACCCATCAAGTCCCAAAAATCAAGACATCTTTCTGTCAAAGCACTTGATTACCTGTGTGAGGCATAAATTACAACCCCATGGGGAAGATCTGCAACCCTACAGAGGAGTGTCCACAATGAAATGGGGGCAGGGATGAAGGAAAAGAGGGTACCAACACATGGTGCATCCCGTAAGAAACATCTTGTTAATAATAACAATAAAAACATTAAAAATCAAATAACCTACTCCAGAAATCGGGCAGAGAACTGACTAGGGAGTTCTCAGAGGAAGAAATACAAATGGCTAATACTCTTAAGAAAATGCTCAACATCCTTTATCATTAGGGAAATGAAAATTAAAATAACTATGAGATTCCACCTTACTCGAGTAAGGATGGCAATCATTAGAAAATCAACTGATAAAAATGTTGATGAGGATGTAGGGAAAGAGTGACCCCTCATTTACTGTCAGTGGGAATGTAAACTTGTACCACCACAATGCAAATCATTATGGAGATTCCTGAAAAGGATGAACATAGAGCTAGCCAAAAGAACCAGTTATTCCCTTACTGGGTATCTATCCTAAATGCTCAACATCTCTCTACATAAATATTTGCTCAATCATTGTGGCTGTTTGATTTGAGTGTCCCCAATAAACTTAGATGTTCTGAATGCTAAGTTCCCTGCTAAAGGTCATTTGGGAATTAACAACTCCTGGAGGCAGTGTATTGTTGGGGGCAGGCTTATGGGTGTTATAGCCAGCTCCCTCTTGCTAGTATTTGGCATACATGCTTGTTGCTGTTGTCCATCTGATGTAGCTCAGGAGGTAATGTCTACCCTCTGCTCATGCCATCACAATCCCCTGACATCATGGAGCTTCCCCTAGAGTATATAATTCAAAAGATACCTTTTTTTTTCCCACAAGCTGCTTTTGGTCAAGTGTTGTTTTTTTTTTTTTTTTTTTTTTTTTTTTTTTTTTTTTTTTTTTTTTTTTTGTGGCAGCAATGTGAACCTGACTGCAACAGTAAAGTTGGTACCAGGAAGTGATGTTATTACTTCTAGACACCTAAGTATGTGGCTTTTGGCCATTTGTAGATGATTTTTGAGAGGAATGTGGAAGGATTTGAAACCTTGGTCTAAGAGATACCTTTCAGTGCTGTAAGTACAGCTTGATGTACCATTATGGTTGGAGTTGAAAGACCTGAATTCAGTAAGGCCTAAAAACTGTGAGGTTTGGCTAATGCAGGTTAGAAAGAGCTTTGCCTGGGCTGGCCTAGAAGCAGTTTGTGTGAGAGGCCTTCTGTTATGCCGATGTCCTGAGAATTTGTGCAGGGTTGCATTGCATAGAAATGGTCTGATGTGATCAGAGGAGAATGGGCACAGAAAAAATTGAAATTTTTGAGCTGAAACTACTTCCTGTTCAGCTTCAATTGTATGAAAGATTACAACCACTGAGATTGGGTCAGCTGACATGCATTGGGACAACAGAAAGAATACAGAGTCTTTTGAAGAGGACTGAATGATAAAGGGTTATCCTGTTCTTTAAAGTTTGCTTTATTACTCCTTGGATTAACAAGTTGGCAGCCTACCTGGTATTATGAAGTATAACAAATGCAGGAAAGGGTGCATTGTTGAATTTGCAACCTGGTTTTATACTTTGGAAATGGCCATAGGCAGTGCAAAGTGGGCTTGTATTTCCTGCTTGGAGATCTGACTAAAACATGAGGATGAACTGTGGGTTGCAGTGTAGACTCAATGGAGATGCCACTGCTATGGTATGGCTGTCAAGAAGAGCTGCTGGTACTGGATTAAAATTTCTAGGACTGTGGGTAACCCACCTAGATGGGAAGATTTGCAACTCAAGAGAATTGTGGTAGTTAGAATTACTGGACTTGGGACTTGACACTGGAAAATTACTGGACTTAGAGCTACAGAGTTTAATGTTTGCCCTGGTTGTTTGAAATCTTTTTTTTTTTCTCTTTCTTTTCATTAGTTATGTACATAGTGTGTATACAGCCATGTTGATACCACCATTACCTTCCTACCTGTCTTCACCCTCCAAAGAGACCCACCTCATTGGAGAATGTGGGTCGTGCATCATGGAGGTAGCTATCAGTTATGGGGAAGAAGCAATGTCTCTGTGCATAATGTCCCAACTTGTGGCTCTAACAGTCTTCCCCCCTTCCATGAATTGCCCTAAGCCATGTTGGGTTCATTTTAGGTCTACTTCAGTGATGAGGTCTTGGAAGCCTCTGTGTCTCTAGATATTTTGTTTGGTAGGAGTTCAGTGTTCTCTGTGTCTATCTCCTTCAGCCTTTTGCCAGGATCAGGTTTACCAAGAAAGCAGCACTCTTGCTCATTTCCCCAATTACTTTATGGTTTCAGCTGGGGTCCTGGTGAGGTATGACTGGCTGAATCTCTCCTCAGGTTCTGTGTCCATCTGAAAAAGAGAAGCAAATTCTCCAAATAAGAGTAAAGTCAGCACCAGGTAATGGGAAAACCATTACTATTTTAGAGGGAATTGAATAGGTATAGGCCCTCTTGTAGGCAACAAATGGTGGGAACTTTATATTGGAGAATGGGTTCATTTTTTATATGGTTCTGACTTGTTTCTCAGTTCCAACTATGGGTTCTGTTCCACTGAGAACATTCGTTAGCCAAACCAAGAGCATTTGGTTACTCACCATGGCTGTGTGACACTATTGAACTTGGGTGAGCATAACATCAGATTGTTTGCTGCTGAATAGCTTAGACCACAAGTTGCTTGGACAGATGTTGGTCATTTTCCCCCAGTTGTTCATGTAGTACCTTCTGGCACTAGACAAGCTAACTGTCTGGGGACTGACTCTCTTCCAGATTCCAGACAGGTCACTCCATGTTCTGTACCAACAGCATATGTTGTCTTTGCCAGTAGGGTCTTACCACTAACCTTTGGTGGGTCAGAAAGTATGCTGACAGAAATCTGTCTTCTTTTGGGGAAACTTGTAGCTCATTGCGGATGGTAACTGCATGCTGATACTGGGAGTTACAGGCCAGCACCAAGGGAAAATAAGGAAGAAAAACATAGGCAATATAAAAAAAAAGAGAGAAGAGGGAGAGAGAGAGACAGAGAGAGAGAGAGAGAGAGAGAGAGAGAGAGAGAGAGGAGAAGCCTCTCCAGGGCCCTGTGATTCAGGTGTTCTCTCTAAGGACCTGATGAAGGTTAAACCTTTTAGTCTGTCTTACAGGATACAGGAATTTTTGGTATCATTTCTTTTTGGTTCCAGTTTTGTGTCCCCCCACACCCTTACACGCCCCTCCTGCCCACCTTCCATATTTTCTGCTCCTTGAGATGCTTATTAGGTATGTCAGTATCTCGGGCAGTATTGGGTGAATATTTCTTTGCTTTCCCCAATAGCATATTTTGCAGTGTGAATGTTTACTCTTTGCTATTATGTTTTCTTTTTTTTTTTTTTTGGCTCAGGTGAAAGAGCATGGAGTATGGGAATATTTGAATATCACTGGGATTGATTAAAAACTATGGGGACTATTAAAGTTGGATGAATGCATTGAATTTTACATAATGGATGGTTATCAGTTTGGGGGGGGCAGGGGAAGAATGTGGTGGTTAGATTCTGGTGTCCCCCATAAACTTAGGTATCCTGAATGCTAAGTTCCCAGCTCATGGTGATTTGGGAATAAACATCTCCTAGTGGCCGTGTGTTTTGGGGGATGGACTTATAGGTGGTATAGCCAGCTTCTTCTTTCTAGTGTTTGGCACACTCTCCTGTTGCTGTTGTTCATCTTATGTTGCCCAGGAGATCATGTCCACCCTCTGTTTGTGTCATCATTTTCTCCTGCCATCATGGAGTTTCCCCTCAAACTTGTAAGCCAAAATAAACATTTTTTACCATAAGCTTCTCTTGGTTTGATGTTTTCTGCCAGTAACTCAAACGTGATTGCAACAACTATGTTTATAGCTTTTCAAATCATAATAGGTAAGAACTAGAATCAACTAAGTTTCCCATTATTGGCTGAATGGATAATGGACTTGTCATACATTTACACAATGAAATTCTACTCAGCAGTTAGAACAGATTATTCAGCAGTTAGAAAATGTGACAAAAATGAAATTTGTAGAAAAATGGTGTAGATCATACTCAGCTAACTCAATCACAGAAAGACAATCATTGCATGGTCTCACTTATCTATGGCTCCTAACCTGGATCAGCCCAAAATGCTGACATACCAAATAGGCAGTTCAAGGACCAGACAATAGGGAGGGTAGGGCTTCACAGGAAGGTAAGGATGGGCAGGGTGCCCGAATCTGGACCCAAATAGAACTGGTACCATAATATCCTATATCTTGGAAAACAGACTGAAAGATTGAACACTTATTAGAACTTTAGAGGCAACACCTGGATCCAAGGGCCCTGGAGAGTGTGAGATGAAACCTCATTTTCTCTGTCCTCTCTCTTTTTTTCCCAAGGTAAGTTCTCACTCTAGTCCAGGCTGACCTGAGATTCACTATGTAGTCTCAGGGTGGCCTTGAACTCATGGTGATACACCTACCTCTGCCTGCCTAGTGCTGGGATTAAAGGCATACACCACCATGCCCGGCTTTTCCCTCTCTTTTTTTTTTTCTTTCATTTCCCTTGATTCTGACCTGTAACCCCTAGTACCAGAATGCAGTTAACACCAAAAATGAGTTGTTGATCAGAGAGACATACAAGGTTTCCCAAAAGAAGACAGGCTTCTGTCAGAGCACTTGATTACCCACCAAAGGTTAATGATAACACTCTCCTTTCAAAAATACTATACACTATCGGTATGGAACATGGCAGGTCCAGGCTGTAATCTAGAAGTCAGTTCCCTATGCAGTCTATTTAGTGCTAGAAGGTGTGACCTGATCTACTGGGGGAAAGTGGTGAACATCTATGTGAGCAACTCATGGTCTAAACTACTCAGCAGCAAACAACCTGACATGGTGCTCACACAAGTGCAATAGTGGCACATAGCCATGGTGGTAACCAACCGCTCTTGCATTGACTAACAGATTTGGTCAGTGGAAAGGAACCCATTGCTGGAACTGGAAGCAAATCAGAATCATATCCAATATCAAGCTCCTACCAATCTTCGGCTATAAGAGGGCCTACACCCGTTAAATTCTCTCTAAACTAACAACAGTTATCACATTTAGCCTGTGCTGACTTCACTCTCCACTGGAGAATCTGCTTCTCTTTTTAGATGAAAGCAGGACCTCAGGAGAGAAACTTCCCAACACACTTTATCAGGGCTCCAGCTAAAACCACAGAGGAATTGGGGAAATGAGCAATAGTGCTAATTTCTTGGTGAACGTGATATCAGCACAAGGGTGAAGGAGGTAGACACTGAGGACACTCAACTCCTACCAAACCAGAGACCCAGATATACAGAGGCTCCTAAGTGTCCATCACTGAAGTATGCCTGAAACAAACCCAGTATGGCTCAGGGAAATTCACAGAAGAGGGGGCTGAAAGATTATTACAGCCAGAAGTTGGTACATTATGCACAGATACATTGCTTCTTCCCCATAACTGATGGCTTCCCCCACAATTCACGACCCACAATCCCCATGGGGATAACTGGAATCCACAACAAAGAGGGTCCCTTTGGATGTGGGGGTAGAGATGAGGGTAAGGACGGTAACAACATGTGCTGTTTACATACTGAGTATGCCCATAACTAATACAAAAAAATCCAAAGCCTGGCATGGTGGTGCATGCCTTTAATTCCAGCACTAGGGAGGCAGAGGTAGTAGGACCTCTGTGTGTTCAAGACCATTCTTAAGCTACATAGTGAATTCCAGGTCAGCCTGAGCTAAAGTGAGACCCTACCAAAAAAACCAAAAAAAAAAAAAAAAAAAAAAAAAGAAAAGAAAAAGAAAGAAAGAAAAAATAAATAAATAAGCAGAGCCAGGACTAAATTACATGGGATATATGTGATTTATCCAGATGGTGAGAGAGCCAATATTCTTTGGAAAACACACTTTACACTGAGATGGAAATGTGAGAAATTGGATGTTTCATTTTTGCTAGAAATATCAAAATGTTAGGAAAACCTGCCACTCAAAGGCTCAGTGAAGAGAATAAACGTTTGACTCATAGGTTCTCTTAGAAACCTAAGAAGAAGCAAGGGTTGGAACAGGAATATCCAGAATGGGCTTTAGAGCAACCTCTTAAGCAAGGGAGTGAGTTCTAACTGTGTACATGAGCCAATCACAACGATTTTGAAAACTCTCTGCTCGAACTCTGTACTCAAGTACCGGAAGTTTCACAGACACTTTGAACAAGGCTTCTGGATGCTCTGAGTGCACAGACAGGAAACTGACTTTTAGAACTACTCAACTAAGTACCTTTCATGATCAAAGATGGTTTATATTGACTGTCCATATGATAGGACCTACAATTGCCTATAAGGGATTATAGATTAAGTTAGCCCCTATCCACATCTGAGAGGCATTATCTTGATTAGATTCATTAAGGTGGGAAGACCTACCTTAACTGTGGGTGGCACCATTCCATGTGCAATGGGGTCCTGGTCTGTAAAAGTCGAAGAGAGCTGGCTAAGCACCAGCATGCACTGCTCTGCTCTGCTTCCTCTCTGTTGGACTGAATGTATATGTATCCAGCTTCTGTCACCATGCCTTCCCTGCCATGATGGAATTCAACCTGGAAATAGAAGTTAAAAAGAAAAACAAAAAACTCTTCCTCCCTTAAAAAAAAAGAAAAGAAAAGACAATACAGTAAAATTTGTAGAACATAGATAGACTTGGAACAGATCATATTCAGCTAACTCACACAATCACAGAAAGGCAAACATGGCATGGTCTCACTCATCTGTGGCTCCTAATCTGGACCAGCTTGAGTTGCTGACATAGGTGATAGGCAAGTCCTAGCCCAATCATTAGGGATGGAAGGATTTTGGAGGGAGGGGAAGGGGAGGGTGAGAGAAAACAAACACAAAACCAAATCCAAACTGAATTGGTACCATTGAAATCTTTATCTTTGGAAATAGACTAAAAGCTATAACACTCAACAGGAGTAGGGGGGAGCACCCAAAAAGAAGGGCCTTAGAGAGGGTGGAATGAAGCATTAACCTTAATTTTTTTGTTATTGCCTCTGTCCTGTAAGTTCCAGTACCAAAAATTGGTTGCTATCCACAATGAGCTGTTGATTGGAAATATCTTTGAGGTCCGTAAAACATGACAGGTTTCTGTCAAAGCACTGGATACCTACCTGAGTCAAAAGTAAAGACGCTGTTGCTAAAGACCCTATATGTTGCTGACATAGAACATGAAGAGACATGGCTGGAAATAGGATGAAAACCAGTCCCCAGGTTGTTAGCCCATCTAGTGCTGGAAAGGGATACATGAGCTACTGGGGTGAAGTGGCCAACAACAGTCTGAGCAACCAAAAGTCTAAGCTACTCAGAAGCAAACACCCTGACAGGATGTATGCACCAGTGAAAAAGTGGCACATAGCCTTGGTGGGCAACCAACAGCTTTCTGATTGGATAAGAGAGTTTCTTAGTGTAAAGGGAACCATCTCTGGAAACAGGAAACAGATCAGAAACTTATGGAGACAAAGATTATGCTCCCCAGTGTCAAGCTCTCAAATATCTAATTCCCCCTAAATTAACAATGCTTATCCCCTTTAAACTATGATGACTCACTCTCCATTTGAGAATCTGTTCTTCATTTTCAAAAGGTAAGGAGACCCTAGGAACTGAATTAAACCTTGCACTTCAGCCAAGCCACAGATGAAACCACAGAGTAATTGGGTGAAGAAGCAATAGAACTGCTTCCATGGTGAACCTAACAATCAACACCAGGGTGAAGGACACAGACACTGAGGATAGCCAACACTTACCAAAGCATAGAGGTTCCTAAGAGCTCATTACTGAAGTAGATTTAAAACTGACCCAACATGGATGAGGGAATTTTTCAGAAGAGGTAGCAGAAAAAATGTAAGAGCCACAGGGTGAAACATCATTCCTGGGGCATTCCCTCCCCACAAAAACATGAAGCTAATAGTTGAACTGATACCCTTTGTTACTATTAATTGGTGATGAGAAAAACTTTTCAAAGTCAGCAGATGAAAAAAATCCCAAGTAAAAAACTGTCCAGAAAGGCCCCAAAGGGAAAATAAGAAAGAAGGAATGTTTAGGCTAAAACAAAGTAAAATGCAGTTCATTGTTAGGGTGGTCTTAATACAGATATGTTTGGTATGCAAGTTACCATGTCTTGTTAGTTCACTTCCCCCTCCTCTTGGCTATGAAAATAATAAAATAAAAATAGAATTTCAGCTCGAGGTCAGAGCTTCTTTGAAGTGCTATCTCAAGTACTTTGGCCCCCACATAAATAAAATCCTCTACTGTCACTCATATTGGCATTGGAATGTTCTTTCTAGAGAATTTCTTCAACATGATCCTCCTATTTCTGCCTCTTGAGTGCTGAGAATAAAGTTGTGCATCACCATACCACACAATTCTTATATCTTATATCTTACCATCAATTCTTTAGCATGATTCTATTTCTGCAGTGTTTTGAATATTTTTTTGCCTTATCTTATATATAAACGTGATTATACAGTAGTTGGTCTTACAACTTTCTTTAAATTATAATTAAAATTTGTTGAATATATGTATATATTATTGTTGTGTAAGGAAATATGATCAAATATCTGCCCACTCTGGACAGGGTACTAATGACAGAAACAATTCAAATTAGGCCTAGCCTTGGTGACCCAATTTATTTAAGTGGGGTTAAGGAGTATATTGTTCAAAGATTATATAAGTTACATAAACATCTTCTGGGTGGCTACAAAATTGAAGAAAAACATTTTTAGAATTAATTTAATTTTAGTTTCCCAGTTGCATGTGCCCCTTTTTTCAATCAGCTTTACATGGGTAACTGGGAATTTGAATCTAGGCCTGGAGGCTTTGCTAGCAAGTGCCTTTAATCACATAGCCATTTCCTCATCCCCTGAGGAAAGACATCTTTCCCACATCAAGACGAATCTACCCTATATATCTTCAGGGAGGGAGAGATCTCCTCCTCTCAAAGAAATGTTAATGGTCAATATTTCCTCAAGAATGATGGGGCCATGAGAGTTCCTTCTTTCAAACAACTGTTAACTGCCTATATGTCCTCGGAGAGCTGTGGGGCTTGTGACACATATTGTTCCTCTCTAACTGTTAACTGACTATATACCCTCAGGAAGGGTGGGGTTTTGTGAGTCCCTCCTTCAAAGCAACTGTTAACTGCTCCTTCCCACAGCCTTGGTCTGAGTTCCCTGCTCTGTCAGTGTGTGGGCTCCTCCCACCACCCCAGTCTAGGTTGCCCACACTGGTCCATGTCCTGGAGGGCTAAGCATGGAGTAAGACATATACCTACTCCCTTACTCCCCTTATTCCCCTGGTCCTTGTATGTCCTATTGTGGTTTGCTGGAAGAGGCATGACTCTTGTGTGAGCTCTGGAATCAGGACCTTGCTCTGATATCTTAACTGGACACTAAGTACCAATATCCCTGTTTACCTGAGTCAGAGGGGAAACAGGCCAAAGGACACAAATTTGCTTCCTCCTCAACAAAATAAAGACGCTTCCTAAAATAGGTAGACAACAATGCAAAAAAGCCAACAAAAGCCAGAAATCTGAGAGATTTCCACCAAAGACGCCTAGTCCTACTACGGAAGCCTCCAGTGAAATCACAGAAAAATCAATAGAAATCCATTCCCAAAGTGAAAACACAGCAACAATGAGACCCTGATTTAAAAAAAAAAAATCGCTGATCTTGAAGCAAATAGTCAAAGAACCAAAAATCGTATCAAGGAAATTGAACCAAATAGTCTCCTAGAGCATTCAGCTTTTAACAGTAGGCTTAACTTGATGGAAGTAAATGTTAGAACCCTCCAAAGAGATATGAATAAAATGAAGGTAAGTCAAGAAATGGAAGACCTCAACAACTAGTTGATTGAGTTTAATGAAGACTTGATTAAATGCAAGAATGAACTACAAGAAGTATCAAGAAAATCAGAATTGTAATTGAAATCATACCACAAAAAAGAGATGGACACTATACAAAACATCACAACAGAAAACAAAAGTCAAATAGAACTTATGAAAGCCTCTCTGGAACCCCTCACCAACAGAGTTACTCATGTGGAAGACAGAATCTCTGTCATGGAAGATAGGACAGAAGAAATTGATTGGGAAGACAAAAACATTGCTAAGTTCAAAAAATCAAGTGACCAGAATACGAGGGAACTGTGGGACACTCTAAAACAACCAAACATCTGGATCACAGGCATACCAGGAGGAGACGAAATCCAAACTGGGGGCATAGAAAGCATACTCAACAAAATTATTGAAGAACATTTTCTAACTCTTGCAAAACAGAGGCCCATCCAGATACAAGATGCACACAGAACAGCAAACAGGCAGGACCAAATAAGACACTCTGCAAGACATATCATAGTTAAAAGCCTTAGCAATGAAAACAAATAGAGAGTGTTAAAAACAGCAAGACAGAAGGAATTCACAACATACAAAGGGAATCCTATTAGAATAACATCAGAGTTCTCAATTGAAATCCTGAAAGACAGAAGGACCTGGAATGGAACACTTCAAGGTCTGAAAAACTATGCCATCCAACCCAAGCTACTTTACCCAGGAAAAGTGTGCCCTCATAATAGATGGTGAAGGAAAACCTTTGCATGAAAAAGGTCAACTCTATAATTATATTAACACAAAGCCAAACCTATAGAGAATACCTGAATGAATACTCCACACAGAACAGTCAAACAACCAATCTCGGGAGCCAACAAGAAGATCACAATAATCAAAATAGTACATAACACAAGTAAGCACCCAACCACATAAAACACCTCATCATCACAGGGATTAATTCAAAATTCACAGTAATAACCTTAGATATTAATGATCTTAACTCACCCATCAAACCACGCAGGCTATGGGGATGGATCAAAAGACTGGACCTTTCTCTCTGCTGTCTTCAAGAAGCCCACCTCACCACCAAATATATACACTTCCTCAAACCTTTAGGTTGGAAAATAATATTCCAAGCTAATGGAAATAAAAAACAAGTGGGTGCTGCTATATTAATGTCTAATAAAATATACTTCAAACAAATGTAATCAAAAACAACAAAAAGGTCACTTCTTACTCATCAAGGGAATGATACAACATGAGAACATCATAATCATAAATATATATGCCCCACTCAAGGGGACACCACAGTTTATAAAATAAAATCTACTTGACAATAACACAGAAATAAACACCAACCCCATCATAGTTGGAGACTTCAATATTCCACTATTATCAATAGACAGATCATCCAAGCAGAAAATCAACAGGGAAATAATAGAGCTCAACAACACTGTACATCAACTAGACCTAAAAGATTTCTATGGAACTTTCCACCCCAACTCTACAGAACACACATTCTTCTCAGCAGTACTCCAAAACTGGTCATATCTTAGGCCATAAAGCATGTCTTCATAAAGTCAGGAAAATTGAAGTAACTTTTTGCACCATGTCAAATCACAATGCTGTAAAGCTAAAAATTAACAACAAGAGACACATGAAGAATGCCACCAACTCCTGGAGACTGAACAACACACTTATAACAATGAATGGGTCATGGAAGAAATCAAAAAGCAATTTTAAAATTCCTAGATTTGAATAATAATGAAAACACAACCTAACAAATGTTATGGGATTCAATGAAGGCAGTCATAAAGGGAAAATTCATAGCCTTAACTGCCTTCATTACAAAGAATGAGAGATCACGAATCAATAACCTGACTGTCCACCTAAAGGCACTGGAAAAACAAGAAATATCCAACACAAAGAGCTCCAGATGGAAAGAAATAATCAAGATTAGAGCAGAAATTATTGCATTGGAAACAAGAAAAAAAATTTTAAAAATCAATGAAACAAAGAGCTGGTTTTTTGAAAAAGTAGACGAAACTGAGAAACCACTGGCCAAAGTAATGAAGCACAAAAAAGAAAATTCTCAAATTAACAAAATCAGAAATGAAAACGGAGAGATAATTACAGGCATCAATAAATTTGGAAGAATCATCATCACATACTTCCAAAACCTCTACTCCACAAAATTAAATAATCTGGAAGAAATAGATGAATTCTTAAACACATACCACCTACCAAAACTAAGCTCAGAACAGATTAGCTTGCTAAACAAACCTATAACATCCATGGAGATTGAAAAGTTAATTAAAAACCTCACCAAAAATAAAAGTCCAGGACTGGATGGCTTCTCAGCTGAATTCTATCAAACCTTCGTAGAAGAAAGATAAACAATTTTTGTCAAACTGTTCCACAGAATCAAAGACCACAGAATCCTCCCTGACTCCTTTTATGAAACTAGCATCACCCAAATACCAAAACCAGACAGAGATGCAACATGGAAAGAAAATTAGAGGCCTATATCCCTAATGAACTTAGATGCAAAGATCCTGAGCAAAATCTTTTCAAACGACTTCTACAACACATCAAAAGCATTATCCACCTTGATCAAGTAGGATTCATCCCAGGGATGCAGGGATGGTTTAACATACAGAAATCGGTCAATGTAATACACCTCATAAATAAACTGAACCATAAGAACCACATGATCATCTCAATTGATGCGAAGAAGGCCTTTGACAAAATACAACACCACTTCATTATCAAAACACTGGAAAGAATAGGCATGGAGGGTTTATATATCAGTACAACAAAGGCTATATATAAAGCTCCTAAAGCCCAACTAATTCCTAATGGAGTAAAATTCAAGGAATTCCCATTGAGATCGGGAACAAGACACGGGTGCCCACTCTCAGTACTGCTCTTCACCATAGTATTAGAATTACTAGACCAAGAAATAAGAGTGAAGAAACAAATAAAAGCTATTAAAATTGGAAAGGAAGAAGTTAAGTTAGTCCTGTTTGCAGATGACATGATCCTTTATTTAAGTGACCCAAAAGTCTCCATCCTAAAACTTCTAAGGGTGACAAATTCCTTCAGGAAAGTGGCATGATACAAAATCAATGATCAAAAATCAGTAGTTTTTCTCCATGGCAAGGACAAATATACAGAGAAAGAAATTAGTGAGACTGTCCTGTTTTCAATAACAACAAAAAATTAAATACCTTAGAATAACACTTAGAAAAGATGTGAAAGAACTATATAATGAAAAGATAAAAAACAGTCAAGAAAGTAATAAAGAAGGACTTAAGAAGATGGAAGGGCCTTCCATGTTCCTCGATAGATAGAACTAATGTTGTGAAAATGGCAATTCTACCAAAGGCAACATACAGATTTAACACAATACCAATAAAAATACCAGCATCATTCTTCAGCAACAGGGAAAAAATGATCTAAAAATTCATATGGAATGGCAGAATGCCTCAGATATCCAAACATATCCTCAGCAGAAGAAACACCACTGGTGGTAGCACCATACCTGATCTAAGGCTATATTACATATCCATAGTCACAAAACAACATGGTACTGGAATAAAAACAGAAACATAGACCAATGGAACAGAATTGAAGACCCAGACTTTAGGGCAAGCAACTGGGAAACAAGTCAGAATCATATCCAGATAATTATTCTGCTTTCCATTGTCAAGCTCCCACTAACCTTACACTATAAAAGAGTCTAAAACCTTATAATTTTCCCTAAAATAATAATGGTTATTAACTGGTTCTGACTTCACTCTCTGTTGGAGAATCTGCTTCTATTTTTCAGATGGAACTGGACTAGAGGAGATAAATGGCCTAGTACACTCTACCCCAGCCCCAGCTGAAACCACAGAGGAATTGGAGAAATGAGCAAGAATGTTGTGCTCTCAGTTAAGCTGATATCAGCACAAAGGGGATGGAGAAAAATACTGACGACACTCAACACCTGCCAATCCAGACATCTAGATGCTCCTCAGTGCCTATCACTGAATGTAGACTTAAAATGTTCCCAGCATAGCTCAAGGAATCTTGCCAAAGAGGGGGCACAAAGATTATTAGAGCCACAACTTGGGACATATTGCACATAGACATTGCCTCTCCCCCATAACTGACTGCTGCCTCCTAATGCATGACCCACAGTCCCAGTGGGGTTGACCTGCATCCCCAATGAGGAATGCCTCTGCAAAAAATGTGCAGGGGAGAGGGAAAGGATGGTACCAACATGTGATATTTACATACAAAATATGTCCATATCTAACCATATGTATGTACACACACACACACACACACACACACAAACTACTGTTTTTTTGTTAGTTATAATTACTTTATTACCTTTTTGGTCTCAATAGTTAATTTCTTAATATTTTCAGTACAGGACATCATTTTTATTTTGAAAGTCACTCAACATATTTGTCTTACATAACATGCAAAGAGAAGTGTTTAAAACTTCACCAATTACTTTCAATTATATAAGTTATTTCATATACAATGAAAGTAGTAGAAAATATGCATTTAAAAACCTTGCTCTGTACAATCTTTCATTGAATAATATTTACACACACACATTTCCAAACATTTCTAGCTTCCAACATTTATCTGGAGTTACGGAAGTGAATGGTCTTTTGGGGACAAGGTAGAAGCTTATGAAGTAAAGACGTTCTTAGAAACATAGGTGACATTATTACTGCATGCTTTCCAGTTGCTAAAGACCAAACTGGTAAGCTCAGAAGGGAAAAGATTCCTTGACAATTCTCAGAGACAGGGGAGGTAAGGACAGTGCCAAGAGTAGGGCTGAAACTTGTCACATGGGCCAAGAATGTAACACCTCTACATAGCTTACCGATTGTGGTGGTGCACGCCGGTAGGATATTGCTGAAGAGGCGGAGGCAGGAGGATCAGGAGTTTGAGGCCAGCCTGGGCTACACATTTATTACTCCTACTGCGGGAGGGGATGGTTCATCATCCCAAAGAACAGGAACTGTGGTAACAGAGTTCCTACCTCTGTTACAAACTACTGTTAAATGACTATTTTTTTCCTCATGGAGGGTGGGTAATGTGACTCATTTTTCCTGTCTGTTAACTGACTATATATCATCAGGAAGGGTGAGGCCTTGTGAATCCCTCCTTCAAAACAACTGTCAACTGCCTATATGTCCTCAGGGGTGGATGGGCCTTATGACTCTCATTTTTCCTCTCTGAGTGATAAGTGACTATATATCCTCATGGAAGGTGTGGCCTTGTGAGTCCCTCCTCCAAAAAAAAACTATTAATTGACTACATATCTGTCCTCAGGAAGGTTGGATCTTATGAGTATCTCCTTCTAACTGTTAACTGTCTATAAGTCTCGGGAAGGGGTGGAGGTCTTGTAAGCCACCTCTTATCCTCCCTAACTCACTTTTAACTTCCTATATATCCTCATGGAGGGTGGGGACTTGTGAGCCTCTTCTCCCTAATTGTTAATATCCTCAGGGAATGTACACCCTCAACAGCCCCACCCATCTCCATGGCTATATGCTAATAGGCTGAATCTTTTTTTTTTATTAGTTTTGTACTCAGTGAATACAGTCAAGTTGTTACCTTTGCTAGCCTCCTCCCTGTCCTCCCCCTCCATAAGGACCCTACTTGTTGGGGCATATGGTTCGTGCATTGTGGGGTTAGCCATCAGTTATGGGTAGGAGCAATGTCTCTGTGTATCATGACCCAATGTGTGGCTCTGACATTCTTTCTGCCCCCTCTTCCACAAAGTTCCCTGAGCCATGTTTAGTTCATTTTAGGTCTGCTTTAGTGATGAGGTCTTGAAAGCCTCTGTGTCTCTGGGTATCTGATTTGGTAGGAGCTGATTGTTCTCTGTGTATATCTTCTTCACAGTTTTGCTGGTACCAGGTTCACCAAGAAAACAGAACTCTTGCTTGTTTTGCCAATTATCCTTAGTTTCAGCTGGGGCCCTTTTGAGGTATGATGGGGTGGTTTTCTCCTTAGGATCTGTGTGTATCTGAAAAACACAAGCAGATTCTTCGACAGAGAGTAAAGTTAGCACAAGATAAAGGGAATAACCATTATTTTTTAGAGAGAATTTAATAAGTGTAGGCCCTCTTTTAGCCCACAGTGGGTGGGAGCTTGAAAATGGAGAGCAGGCTCATTTTTGAATATGGCTCTGACTTGTTTCCCAGCTCCAGCTATGGGTTTCATTCCACTGAGCAGATCAGTTAGCCAAATTAAGAGCAGTTGGTTTCCCAATATGGCTGTGCGCCACTATTGCACTTGTGTGAGCATCACAACAGTTTATTTGCTGCTAAGTAGGGTAGACCATGAGTTGCTTGGACAGATATTGGTCATTTTCCCCCAGTCGCCCATGTAGCACCTTCTGGCACTAGATGCGCTGACTGTCTGGGGACTGACTCTCTTCCAGTTTTTAGCCATGTCACTCCATGTTATGTCCCAATAGCATATGGTGTTTTCAGCAGTAGGGTCTTACCACTAACCTTTGGTGGGTCATCAAGTACTCTGACAGAATTCTGTCTTCTTTTGGGAAACCTTATAGGTCTCTCTGGTCAAGAGCTCTTTGTGGATGATAGTAATAGGCTCAATCTTATGCAGATAATTTCAGCTATTGGAAGATCAAGAGAACATTACACATGTTCATACTAGGACCTCGACATTCCACAATGTGAGTCAGAGCTAAATTACCTTGGGCTACCATTAGCCCTTAATAGCCATTTATTGCACACAGCTATGTATGAACTAACATCCTGGTAATTATAAATTGATCATGTGTGATCCTTTTGGGAATACCAGAAGAGACCCTCAGCTTCCAACAACACAAGGATTAAAAATGTCATAATATAGCATCTGAGGCTTATGGTAGATATTCCCTTGATTTGCTGTGACCCACCTTCCCGAAGGTCAGCCAACATATTTGAAAGTTGCCTTGTTTTAACACTTCCATTTGTTCTGTGACTTTAAAACCTTATGAAATTGTTAACACATTGGAATATGGAATTTGGGGTAACCTAAATCTTTGTTCCTGGGCCATATTTGGCTCCAGAATAAATTATCTCTCATCTCCCTTGAGGTGGGAGCTCTGTCTTCTGCATCACTGGAGATATAAGCAATAAAATTGGAGAAACTTTAACAAATTTAAAATATACAGGCACAGATACTGGCTTAAAGTTACTGAAACTGGAATTGACAAATACATTAGCAATAGTAAGGAAGTTGTCCCAAAAACTATACATTGAAGTAAAGGGAAAGAATGCCCCAGGTAAATTTGATTGGTAGAAAGGCAAACTCTTTTGAAAGATAACTGAAAAGAATAGACCTATTCCTCAAGGTCATAATTAATTTTATCCCTGAATTAACAATATGGCTGTGTCTTGCAAACCTGTTCTTGGTTTTAGAAGCATGAAAAATGCATGGAAGCCGGGCATGGTGGCGCACGCCTTTAATCCCAGCACTTGGGAGGCAGAGGTAGGAGGATTGCAGTGAGTTTGAGGACACCCTGAGACTCCATAGTGAATTTCAGGTCAGCCTGGGATAGAGTGAGACCCTACCTCAGAAAAACAAACAAGCAAAAAAAGAAAGAAAGAAAGAAAAATGCATGGAATGGGTCATGAAGTGTACATAGTTCCAGGAGCCATTGCTGAGATAAGACATGATGACTCTGATGAAGATGACAGTAAGGTTATTGGAAGATGGATTGTGGTTTACATGGAGACACAAAGATGTTTTGGATAAACCAGTAATGTGCAAGGGCTACCATGGAGCAATTTAGGCTTGCGATGGAAGTATTTTTCTTTGGCTATTCAGCCCATTTGGAGCAATGGAATTGTAAAGACCAGAGACGTTACCAGTCACTGGTTATGGATATCCAACTTGAACTGAAGATGTTTGCCTAATGTTTTTTGAGTTTTCATTGGTCCAGTCTTTCCTTGTTATGCCCTATAGCAATGGAAATATTAACTGTATCCTATTATATGTTGGAAATATGTTAACTTGTTTGATTTTACAGGATTTTCAGTTGACTGTCTTACATCTCAAATGATACTTGGAACTTATTAATAATCTCAACTTGATAAAGACTATGGGACCTTTGAAGTTGGATTGAATACAATTTACAACATGAGAAGGTTCTGGGGCTGTTAGGGGGCAGGGTATGGATGTGGTGGTTTGGATTTATGTCCCCTAGTTGCATGAAAGGCTTATAAAATTTTGTGACTTGGAATTCCAGTCACCTAGCTAGAAGAGGTTTCAGTGTGGGTAGATCCTGGAGTCCAGCATGAAGGTGTTACTGGGGGTAGATCTGCATTCCATTCCTAAGGTATGCAGAGTGCTTGAGCTCTGTCTGGGTTTCCCAAAGTGTGCTTATATGTGGTGATGGTTATGGTTTTTCTCTCTGCATGTATTTGGTAAAGAGGACCAACTTCTTCCACCATTATGGAACTTCCCCTGGATCTGCAAGAATGAAATAAATGCTATTTAAACTATTCCTGGTTTGGAGATTCACCCCAGTGGCATGGAGCTTACTATGACAGCAATTGAACTTATTATACTATATTTTATGGATAGAAAAATATAAATCAGGACAGGAGAGTTGGCTCTGTCTGCCCCTCCCCCCTAATAGATAAAATGAAATGAAATTTATAACAAATTCTATGCATGGGTGGAGAGATGGCTTATTCACTAACATGAATGCCTACAAAACCAAAAGGATCACAGTTTGCTTTCCTGGGACCCAGAAAAGCAAAATGCACAAGGTAGTACATGCATCTGGAGTTTATTTGAAGAAGCTGGAGGCCCTGTCATGCCCATTCTCCATCTCTCTCTCTCTTTCTCTCCATATATAAATTAAATAAAAAAAATAAAAAAGAAAAAAATCATCTTGATTCTGATATTGTCACAGATACTCATATGATTTCTGTAAAATATCTAGTCATTTCCAATGACAATTGCATTTGTTTATTTATAAGCATCATAACTTGTTTAGCATGTGTTTTCTTCAATTGCATAGAACTTTTTGTCAAAAATATTTCTATTTATTATTCATTTGGGAAAGGTACAAAGAGATAAAAAGGCAGATAGAAAGAATGAGAATGGGCAAGCTAGGAACTCTAGCCTCTGCAAAAGACATCTCTATCATACCTTCCAAGGCTCAGCATCCATTGTGGAAGAGGTAACAGAAAGAATGTAAAAGCCAAAGGAAGGGTAGGAGTGCTTACAACACAACCTTTCAGATACACTAAAAGTATTTTACGTTATAGATTAGGGGTTGGAGAGATGGCTCAGCCATTAAAGACACTTTTTAGAGCCTGAAGGCTCAGGTTTGATTCCTCAATTCCCATGTAAGAGCAGATACACAAAGTGGCAGATGCATCTGTAGTTCATTAGCAGTGGTAGGTGGCCCTGGCATGTCCATTATTTCTCTCTTCCTATCTCTTTCCCCAACAATTAAATAAAATATTTTAAAAAGTTTAACCTTAGTAAATATACTAGTGGACTCAAATATAGTTGTTCCTAATAAAACAATTATTTAGTTGCTCAGTTTGCATTTATGTTTTTAATTTTCTACAACAAATAGTTATTTATTCTATATAAATATATTAATTTTATATACAAATGAAGTGTGATATTTCCACAGATTAGCATAGTATAAATTGATCATGCAAACCGCCACTCTCCTTCTACTCTTAACCCACTCAAAACCTTCTCCATGCCTATTAATAACTATGCTTTCATGTACACATATTTGATTTTGAAATATGAGAAAGAGTAGGTGGTGCCTGTCATCGCATGTGTGGCTTTTTTCACCCAACAGAGATTCCCAATTCCACCCATTCTTCTGCAAATAACAGGGATTCATTCTTCTTATTGCTAATATTTTATTGTGAATATATACCGTATTTTACTTCATTTGCCAACAGCTAGTGTAAGGTTGTGATGCAATCCTTTGGTACTTGTGGTGGTTTGATTCAAGTGTCCCCCATAAACTTAGGCAATCTGAATGTTAGTTTCCCCAGCTGATAGCAATTGGAAATTAAAGACTCCTGGAGGTGGTATATTATTGGGGGTAAGAACATGGGTATTATAGACAGTTTCCCCTTGCCAGTGGTTGGCACACTCTCCTGTTACTGATGTCCATCTTATGTGGGCCAGGGGGTGATGTCCAGCCCCTGTACATGTCGTCATTTTCTCTGCCATCTTGGAGCTTCTCCTCAAGCCTGTAAGCCAAAACAAACCCCCTTTTCCCCAGAAATTGCTCTTGGTCAAGTGTTTTCGGGCAGCAATGCAAACCTGGCTGCAACAGTACCTTTTTTCCAAATGCTCATGTTCATGTAAAATACAATTAGAACTTATATTTATATGTCAAAATGAGCAAAATTATATATGTATTTGTATTTTTCTCATACGACATTATTGTTTCTTTGCAAGGAGAGATTGTGTTACCGTATCTAACAATGTTTGGGGAAAATAACACTAAATTTAGAAGAAATATCTTTGGGCATTATTTATTCAACAATTAACTTATTGGAAACCATTAATCCTTTCCCAAATATTACCCCAAAGGAAATGATGCAATCGATATTGTTGAGCATAAAAATAAAAATTATATTTGAAGTGTTAATTTTCAATGTTCCAGAAATGGAATTTAAACCATATTTTCATGGACTTCTAAATTAACTTCCAAGAAGAGGCTCAAACAACGTTTTTGTGCTTGTGTGTGTGGTATGTGTGTGGTCAGGTGTATGTGTGTGTGTGTGCAGATGCAAGCACCATGTGCATGCCTGTGTGGAAGGCAGAGAAGTTTAAGCGTCCCTTCCATAACTCAGCTGTGTGTTTCCCTGGCAGTCTTGTCTCTGAACACAGGGATGCTGATTTCACCATTTCCTGTGATCATCTGCCAAGATAGGCTGGTCTCTTCTTCCCACAGGACGGGGCTTACTGACCTGTAAACTTTATATGGATGCTGGGGAGTCAAACTCAGATGGTAGCAGCCCTCTCTGGCTCTCATGGTTAAGCAGCTAGCCCGCCCCTCAAGCATCATTACTAAAAACCCTGCAAAAGTAAACATTTTTAGCCAGGCGTGGTGGCCCATGCCTTTAAGACCAGCACTTGGGAGGCAGAGGTAAGAGGATCGCCATGAATTCTTGGCCAGCCTGAGACTACACAGTGAATTCCAGGTCAGCCTGTGCTATAGTGAGACCCTACCTCAAAAAAAAAAGTAACTATTGAACTCCTTACCAATATATACTCAGGAGGAAACACACCTAAGAATTACCTAAGAGTTCTATAAGAAAAGAAGAGCAAATTCTCCAAGTCAAAACCCAGAAATCATTTCGGGCCACAAAAAAATTAATGAAACCTTATGTGGGGAACACCTTTATTGATCATTTCACTAAATGCCAAGGAGCGATGTTCCCTCCCCCCACTACTGTTATCGTGTGGCATTTAGAAGAGTCCCCTGAGTTCATTGCTTCTTAAAAGCATTTTCTCTGAACCACAAAAGGTCCGTACTCTTTGAAATCTTCTGAGGTGACCCACATCGGCTTAAAGGTACTCATCGAAGTCATGATGGATCCACCAACCCAAGGTGAGAAGCATCTGTCTGGAGAAGCCGTGATCTTGATCGGGGTGCCTTTGAAAGCCAGAGCTTCGAGTTCTTTCAGGAGCCTATCTTGAAGCCCGGGAAACAGGGTGGTACCTCCGGACAGCACGATCTCAGCAAAGAGGTTCTTCTGAATGTCAGTGTCGCACTTCAAGATGCTGTTGTGGACCATTTTTGAGAGTCCTGGTTCATGGACGCCCAGCTGGTCAGGTGTAAAGAGAACTCTTGGCACCTGGCATAGGTGTTCATTCATGTGGATGACATTCCCGTCTGGAAGTGTGTATTCCCTCAGAGCATGCTGAGACCGTTTGCTTGCCTCTTCATCAGGTTCCCAGTCAACTACGCAGAGTTTCTCCTTAATGTCATCCACCACAGCCTTGTTGAGGATGCAGGGGAAAGTGTAGCCAATGGCGAGGAGGAGCCGGGTGAGGTGTTCGGTGATATCCCTCCCTGCCACGTAGAGCTTGGTGACAGCATGATGTAGGGTGTATCCTTCATAGACGGGGACAGTGCAAGTGACTCCATCCCCACTGTCCACTACCAGGCCGGTAACACAGGCCGAGGCACACAGGGCTGCCACTGCATGGTTGCATAGGTACAGGGCTGGCACACTGAATTTCTCAAACATGATTTCTGTTGTCTTCTCCCTGGTCCCCCGTGGGTTCAAGGAAGGCTCAGTCATCAGAACTGGCTGCTCACTGGGTTTCACACCTAGTTCCCACTCAAAAAGATCCTTCCACAATTTTTCCATGTCATCCCATCTTGTTACGAGTCCACGTTCAACGGGGTAGTGCAAGTATAAGCCGTCATAATTGCACTGGGCTTCTTCACCAACAAAGTACCTCTTCCGATTCGATCTTGCTGATGGTATGTTGAATTTCGGGTGACCGACCACTGAGTTGATGATGTGACGGGGTCCATTCTCTCCCGAAATTCCGATTTTGCAGAGTCCAGATCCGTTGTCAAAAATCACAGCTGGCACATCCAATATGTCTGGATTAAACATGTCTGGACTCGATCTTCTGCACTTCACGAAGAGAAAGTATACTTGGGCCACTCGGTGGGATTGCAGGTCCTGCTGCTGGGAGAGTTAGTGTCTTAATACAGTTCTCAAGGTGGCGCTCCAGGTGAAGCTAGAAGGTTGTTCTTAATTCAGCAGACTGCCAGGCCCTCATCCCACAGTGTTGACGCTGCCCTGGTGGCCCACAGCCGGCTCAGGCGAACTCAGGCATGATTTCCAGGCATGTCACAATGCAGCCTTGGCAACACCTGTTCTCGGTCATAATCAGATCTGTGGGAATGTCTGAGCTAGTAGTTACACTCTGCACATGGTAATATTTATAAATCAAAGTCCACCTATATAAAATTTGCATGGGATTCCTAGTTTTTATTATTTTTTTTTAAAACAACAGACCTTATTTACTTAATTATTTGGAGAGAGAGTGTGTGGTAGATAGAGAGAGGATAGGTGCCTCCAGGGCCTCTCACCACTGCAAAAGAACTCCAGATGCATGTGCCTTCTTGTATCCCTGCCTTACCTGGGTCTTGGGGAATCAAACCTTGGTCCTTTGGCTTTATAGACAAGTGCCTTAATTGTGAAGCCATCTCTCCAAGAGCCCCGGATTTATAATACACAAAAGTTGCTTGTCCCAGAAAGGAGTCTTATTTGTTCCAGTAAGAAATTTTTAAATGGATTACCTTTTACAGATAAATTTTCTCAGCTAGGCATTATGACACAAGCCTTTTATCACAGCCCTCAGGAGACAAAGGTACAAGGTTTGCCTTGAGTTCTAGGCCAGCCTGAGACTAAGTAAGTGAATTCCTAGTTACTCTTGGCTGGAGCAAGACCCTGCTTTGAAAAACAAAAAGACACAAAGGAAACTTTCTCCATACACATGTACATAGCCTATACCTTTTATAGTATATAGTATATATGTGTTATATAATATATATTTCATGTATCACAATATCATATGTCAAATAGCATACATGCATATATAATTATGTATACTATATATATCAGAATTTTTAAAAGGTCTTTTAGGCAAGCCCAACTGACTGCCTTTTTTTGGGAGGAGGGGGGTTTGAGGTAGGGTCTCACTCTAGTCCAGGATGACCTAGAATTCACTCTGCATTCTCAGACTAGCCTCAAACTCATGGTGATCCTCCTACTTCTGCCTCCTGAGTGCTGGGATTAAAGGCATGTGCCACCATGCTTGGCTTTTTTTTCTTTTTTCTTTTTTTAAATAAAAGAATATATCATAATTTTTAAGGAAGCACTTCTCAACCTAGTTTTTTTTTTATATATACTGTGCCATGGCTATGATGATTTATAATTCTTTTGTGTATATACCCACCAGTAGGAAATGTTAAAGTAACTTTAATTTTTAATTTTGGAAAGAGACAATGACATGTCTCATGAACAGTTTTCAAGGATTCCTACTTTGCTACATTCCTGTCAACTCTTGCTATTTCATGTATTTTAAATTGCGAGCTATAGTTTTAATTTCCATACCCTTGAGTATTTTGCTGAGTTTAAAAATTGTCTTTGAGTGGCATATACATTCTAATATTTTATTTTCCAATCTATGGACAAATGATACTTTCAAATTTGTATCTTCACTAACTTATTCTACCAGTCCCCTTGAGTCATGTGACTTTACTATTAGCCTAAGAATTTATTTTTATTTTTATTTTTTTGATTTTTTTTGGTAGGGTTTCACTCTAGCTCACTGACCTGGAATTCCCTATGTAGTCTCTGGGTGGCCTCAAACTCATGGCAAACCTCCTACCTCCATCTCCCAAATACTCAGGTTTTTAAATTTTTTTATTTATTAATTAGAGAAAGAGAGAGAGAGAGAGAGAGAGAGAGAGAGAGAGAGAGAGAGAATGGATGTACCAGGGCCTCCAGCTGCTTTGAAGGAACTCTAGATGCATGCTCTATTTTGTGCATCTGGCCTATGAGGCTCCTGGAGAATCAAACCTGCATCTTTTGGCTTTGCAGGCAAATTCCTTAAGTGCTAAGCCATCTCTCCAGCCCCTCAGTTTTCTTAATCTACTACTTTACATGGAATACTTTTCTTAATTTTATTTCTGATAGGTCATTCATAGTATGTGGAAATGCATGTTACATTTCATGACTTATTTTATATTTCACAGCTTTGTTGGATTTATCCAAGCAGCCGTGTTTGTTGTTGATATGTGAATTTGACTTCTGAAGTTTCTACATACAAGAAGAAATCATTTCTGGGCTGAGAAAATTTTGGTTTTCCTTGCAAATTTTTAATGTATCATTTATTTCTTTTCTATTTTATCTGGATAAGATTACTAACATTATTCTGAATTAAAGTGACAAGAGCCTATATCCTTGTGTGCTTGTGAAGTTCATTTGTCAACTAGATCAGATTAGGAAGCCACAAACATTCCTCTTGGGTAGGTTTCCAAGCTTGCTTACAGAGTGAGCCCTTCCTCCAGAGGGGCCATCCAACTCAGTGGTGAGTAGGACACTCTGGGAGAAGACAGTCCCTTCCTCCTAACTGACCACTAGTCCCACCTGATGGTGAGTGACTTCTCTTGTTACATGTCTCTATACTGTTCATCTATCCTTACTTGGCATTGGAACCATGTTTTCTTAGCTGTCCAAATGTGGACTGAAGGCCAGCAGTTCTTTAGGAAGCCATCAGACCTTCAATGCTGGATTGGGACTGCTGAGGTATCCAGCCACATGGACTGAGAAGCTACAGGGCTCCTCAACTCTCAAGCCTACACACTGTTATTGCTGGACTATTTTTATCTAATCCAATAAGTTCCCTTTTTAATATAATTCATTCTATCAGTTCTGTTCCTCTAGAGAAACCTGACTAATACACCTTGCTTTGCTTCTGATCTTACAGGAAATTTTTGTCTTTAAACATTGAATATGATTGTGGTGGTTTGAATGTGAGTGTATGTTCCACATAAACTCAGGTGTTTTATTAAGCTTGTAACTTGGGTCTCCTGCTGCTTGTTAGGGGACTTGTCAGTGGGGGGCAGATCCTAGGATCCAGACCAAAGGTGTAATTGAAGGTGGACCTGATTCCTACCCAATGGTATGTGAAGAAGTATGAACACTGATGAGCACAAACTTACTGGTTTTTGGTATTTGTTGGATGGTGATGGTTTATCTCTTCAGCTTTATTTATGGATGAGAGCCAGCTTCTTTTGCCATTGGTAGAATGATCCCTTGATTTATAAGCTTGAAATAAATCCTTTCTTTTCATGAAACATTGTTTGGTTAGATATTTATCCAAGAAATGTGAAGTTGCTACTACATTGATGTTATATGGAAGGTGTGTATATATGGTCTATGATGTATTGAGTAGTTTTCTTTTTAGTACCATTTTGATGAGTATGCTCATCAAGACAGTATGTTGGCCCTTCTCAAATGTCTTTTCTGCATTGATGGAGGTTGTGATATTGTTTTTGTCCTTTGTGATATTATGTAGAATACTATATTTATTGGCCTTTGCACATAATTACTGCGTGTCAGACATAAGTCCCTGTTAGGCAATATACCTGACTGTTCATATCATTTTGAATTTTATATTCTAGATTTTTTAAAAGTTGTTTTTTCATTGAATGTTTATTAGTTATTAGTAGTTTTCTCCTGGTGCTTCTGTTTGGCTACAACATTAGACATTTGTCTCTTTGAATTGATCATTACAGAGTCTTTTGAGATTATTGAATTTGTGCATCTATTTCTTTCCCAAATTTGTAAAAAATTTACAGCCATTATTCCTTCCCACAAGCTATCTGTCACATTCTGTACATCTTCCCCTTTGGGACTTTTCAGAACACCCTTAGCCTGAAACCTCCCCATGGGATGGGCCAGCCTCTCTGTATCCTCTACAAGAGATATTGAGAGGAAATGAAACAAAGTCCATGTCCCATTTTCCTATGCAGTGCTTCAAACAGATTAAGGAAAGTTCTCTGATGATCTCACCCACTATATTAAGATATTTCAGATTTTGATTCAGTTCTATAGACTAACATGGGAAGGCAGAATGCTGCTACTCCTAAATCAGACTTTAATGCCAACTAAAATAATAAGACCCTACAGTTAGTCATAAACTATGGAGAGGGTATCTTTACGTCAATGGGAAAAGAACAAGGGCTTTATCCAAATGAAACTGGTGCCAACTTCTACCTTGACTACCAGAAGGCAAGATAATAAGATTGGCACCAACACAGCAACCTCTGTTTACAAGAGACTCTCTCAGGAATTCCTGGTCCCCATTTCTCCACAGGGCATAAAGTCATTTTCCTGGTAGATCCTGATTGAAAATAAACAGTCGTAGGTATAGAAGGGAAAGTAGTAGACTGAAAGCAGATATTTTCAAATATTCCTTCTAGACCCATTCTAAGTCCCATAATGATTCAGACTTTCATGAGCCATCTGAAATCTGAATGAACATGGCACTTAGTTTATTGAAAGGTTGCAAACAGTTTTGATTAAAGGCACCAACTTATCTCCTGATGCTTAGGCAGTAGAATTAGTAATCAAACTATATATATATATATATATATATATATATATATATATATATATATATTCCATTAATCAGTCCCAGATATAAGGAGAAAGTTAGTTACAAGTTACAATTACAGATACTAGCCATTTGGGCTTAAGAGTACTTTATAAAATATAATGAAAGCACATGCTTTGATTGGATGGGAAAGAAAAGAACAAGGCTCATACTTGTGCTCTAATAGGAGGTTTATGTGAAAGTATGCCCAGAATCCAACACAAAAACTTCCTAAAAACTGCTATAACTGTGGGTTGCCAAGATACTTCAGAAGTGATCTTTGTAGGGGAACCTCCTCCTTACCCTGTTATAGCAAGGGAACCAATGGACAGCTGACTGTCCTCAAAGCAAACTCACTTTGAGGCCAGAGGCATCTCAACAAATGGTCCAAAATGGACTGAAGAGTTCTGTAGCCCCTCTCTCCAGGTCCCAGTACTTGAATGTTCATTATCTTCCTGGATTCCTGGCTAACTGAAACCATTGAGTGGGAGTCTGTCAATATCCTTTTACATACTAAAGCCTCATATTTGGTATTGACTTTTAATCTTGGTCATACCTCTGCCCAAACTATGACTGTGGTATCTATGGAAAGGTTTTGATGAGGCCTCTCAGGTATAATTGGGGAGAATTGCTTTTCCCCAATAGCTTTCTCAATATGCCAGAGTCTCCTTCTTTGCAATTGAGCTGAGACCTCCTCACTATATTAGGAACTTCCATAATTATAGCAGCTGGGCTGGTACTGTGCTTGCCCTTAATGGAGGCAGACATTAGTAGTGAGGTGTGGGCAACTAAATTAGAAACTGTTAGTCCAATTTTTAAAACCCTTCTTCCTTCCCCCATCAAAAGAATTATCCTTTGAGATCAGGGGCCTGAAGAAGCAGAATCTGCTTCTCTTTTTCAGATGGAAGCAGGACCTGAGAAGAGTGGTGTTGGTTTCTCCATGAACCTGCAGTCAACATAAGGGTGAAGGAAACAGACACTGAGAACACTCAACCCCTACCAACCACAGATCCAGAGGCCACTAAGAGGCCATCACCGAAGAAGACTTAAAATGAACCCAACATGGCTCAGGGAATTTTGCAGAAGCGTCAGTGGAAATTTTGTTAGAACCACAAGTTGGGAAGTTATGTACAGAGACATTGCCTCTTCCTTATAACTGAGGGCTGCCCCAAAAATGCATAACCCACAAATCCATGGGGATGACTGGCATCCCCAATAAGGAAGGTCCTTTTGGAGGAGGGGCAGGGATGAGGGAATGGATGGTACTAACATGTGCTGTTTACATACTGAATTATGTCCACAAAAAATCAAATCAAATAAAAAGTGTGAAACAGCCCCATTTTGTGGGCTGTTAGTAAGGATCATAGGTACAAACTAGTAACGTCTCATGAGTACAGCCAACAGTCAAGACACAGACCCAAGATTCCAAATTGATATTGTGTGATAAATAGAACCTAAGGACATCAACTGTCAGACAGAGATTTTTTTTTAAATCCAAAAATATATATTTTAAGAAACATTGCTGATCCACTTTCTACCATTCAATGTGACACCTAAAAAGGGAGACTGAGAGGAAAAACATACCTATGATAGTTACTTTCTAGTTGTCAACTTGACAGGACTTAAAATAACCATAAATATAAATCTCTGTTCAGGTCTGTGAGGAAATTTGCTAGATGACATTAGTTCAGGTAGGAGGACCCACCCTCACTGTAGGTGGTAGTGTCTCATGTGCTAGGGCCACTGACTGTATAAAAAAAAAAGAAACTTAGCTGAGTAGCAACATTCATCACTTTGCTCTGCTTCTTTGCTGTTGGACTGAATGTGACCAGCTCCTATAGCCATGCCTTCCCTGTCATAACAGACTTTGCTCTCTGGAACTGCAAATCAAAAATAAATTCTCCCTACCTAGATTAAACTAATTTTTGTCAGGTATTTTGTCTCATAACAAGGTAACTGATACAATCTCAAACCTAATTGAGGGCCCCTATCCCAAACTGGTGGACTGTCCTGTATAACAGACAAATTGCTTTTTTTTCACTCAAATATATTGAAACTCCAAATTATATCTTCATCTTGGTAACCCATCCTGTACCTTCTGTACCACAGATTGATGGTAATTTACTTTCCAATAAAACTTGACTATTGTTTGCCATTCTCCTGTTCATGTTCCTCATTTTTCATGTTTGTATGACAATGAACTTTGATGCAGAAAATCAGTAATATTTTCACAGTCCTCACCTGAACCAGTAGCAAAAGAATAGAAACATCACACCCTACTTCTTAGTAGCAGTTTTCTGTATCAGTTGCTTTCTATATGCTGTAATAAAATACTGATGTGATGCATCTCATGGTAAGAAAATGTCTTAATTCTGCTTACATTTTCAGAGGATAGAGTCCATAAAGGTGTGTGTAGCAGACAGCTTCAGATTCACTGAGATGAACTCCCAGTTCAGGCACAGTTATGGAGGAAAGGGTTTATTGAAGCTTCCAGATCCAGGGGAAGTTCTATATTGGTAGAAGAATTGGGCCTCAGCTTAAAGGACTAGACAAACAGAGAAAAATCTAAAATACAAAGGCCACACAGCACAGAACATTTCAGGAACTCCAGCTAAGCACACCTTGTGTATCTTTACATTGTAATCTCAAACCAACCACCACCCCTTAAGATCTGCCCAGTGACACTGCTTCCAGCCAGGTGGCTGCAGATCCAAACTACCAGCTAACAAAACACTGAATATATCGGGAGCCATATATTCAAACTACCACATTTCTCCCCTGGACTCCAATAGATTTGAAACCATCACACATTGTAAATTGTATTCAGTCCAATTTTAAAGGTCCCCACAGTCTTGACCAACTTATGACAGGGAATTGTGAAAAACCAAACAAGTTAAATACTTCTAACATATAAAAGCACAAAGTAAACATTTTCAACTGTTATAAGGCATAGCAAGGAGAGACTAAAACAATGCATACTTAACCACCATCAAACTTTGCAGTTCAGGTCCAATATAACCAGGACTGACAGTCTCCGAATTTTCCAATTCCATCCCTCTAGCTGGGCAGAGTAATCAGGGAAAACTTCATTCCCACATTAACAGTGCACTCCATGGTAGCCCTTGTACAGTCCTGGTATATTCAAAACATCCTTTGGTCTCCATGCAAAACTACTGTCGATCTTCTAAAGGCTCTTTTAGCCTATCAGGGTCATCACACCCTGTATCATGCCAGATCATTGGCTACTCAAATCATATGTACTTCATGACTACTCTATGCATTTTTCATGCTTCCAAAACTAATACCAGGTGTGCATGACATAGCCATATTCTTAACTCAGGGATGAAATAAATTGTAACCTTTAAAGCAGTGTTCTTCACCAGTCCATTTTATGATAGTCACTCCTCAGGCAGCCTCTCTTTGTTTTAATGTAAATAATTTGGGCCATCTTCTTTAAGATTGCTAATGTGTTGACAATAGCAGCTTCAGTAACCTAAAATCAGTCTCAATGCCTGTCATTTTAACTTGCTTGAGGTTTTCCAACTTAAATGCTCAAATCTCTCAGTCCAATATCTTTAGCCAAGCACAGAAGTCCATTACAAATTTAACCTTTATCAACCTCTCTAGGCCTGGGCAGCAGGACACAGCCAGCCCTTATGCCCCTGCTCAGTTTCAACAAAGTCCTCTGCAGTCTTTCTTTCCCTTTAGAAAGTCCATAAACCAAGCCTTGAAGTTCTAAATTGTCTGCGCTTAACATTCTCAAACTGTCATCAGAATAGTACATAAAACTTGGTTTGCCAATCCAGACGACATCTTTAGTTGCAAACACCAATTCCATGCCTATTCCTCCAAAACAAAGGTTCCAAAAGACCAAAATCCACATGGTCAGGTTAATATCACCCCACTTCTGGTATTAGCTTCTGTACCAAACAGCTTTAGGTTCTCTGAGATGAACTTCCAGACTAGGCACAGTTATGGAGGAAGGGATTTATTGTTGCTTACAGATCCAGGGTAAGTTCCATATTATTAGTAGAAGTTGGCCCCCTCTTAAAGGATCAAGCAAAGAGAGAAAAAGCTAAAAGCCAAAAGCCACACAGCACAGCACACTTCAGGAACTCCAGCTAAGCACACCTTGTAAGTCTTAAGATTGAAATCACAAATCCTCCACCACACCTAGTGACACTGCTTCCAGTCAGGTGGCTGCAGATGCAAACTACAAGCTAACAAAACACTAAATATATTGGGGGTCAAATATTCAAGCTATCATAGTCTGTAAAGCACAGCAGGAGCAGGAAAAAAGAATCATATTGTCATATCAACAGAGAGGAAGGATAGAGAAAGGGAGCAAGTGGGTAGGGGTTATAATATTTCGAAGGCTGTACCCAGTGACACACTTATTCCAGCAAGGCTCTACCTGCTAAATGTTCCACAAATATCCACAATAGCTAGCAGCCAAGTGACTATCCACACTAGACTATGGGGGACATTTTATATTTCAACTACCACAGCATTGAATCTAAAAAATGATTTGCATAATGTTGGCTTTCTGTGGCCTCATGAGCACTTGTGGCTACCAGGATTGGCTGGTATAATGTAGCTATCAAACAAACATATGAAGCCTGAAGCATCATTTACTTTTCCTACTTATGAATATTTTCAAGCATGTAAGGCATTGTGTGGTGGAATGCTTTCTTCCCTTAAAATGTGTATCTAGTGAATATACTTTGAGGCAATATATTATCTCCATGTCTTTGAAAATAAAAGAAAAACATTCTCTATCATCATTTTAATTAATTAATTAATGAAAGTAGGAAAATTAGAACTTACAATTTTATAATATTGAATAGAGTCCCTTTATGAACATTTTTTAGATTTAGCATTGCAACTGAATTTCAAGCATTTATTGCTTTTTATTGTATGACTAAAGAAGACAACATATACTATGACATCAGTGAGCTTATTTGCATTAGCCAAGTTATTTTATTGTTACTTATTATAGTAATTTATTCAATCATATGAGTAGTCCTTCACATATATCATAATCCATCCCATAGTTTCTTATGTAACTATTTGTATCTGTGAAAGTCCTACACTTAGAAACATATTACGCTCAAGTTGAAAAGGAACCTATATGAAAAATTGCAGTAAAATGTACATTTATTAGAACTGATGTAATTGAATATTTAAAACACTGAAGGGCTTGAAAGATGGCTAAGCAGTTAAGGCTTTTGCCAGCAAAGCCAAAGGATCCTGGTTTGATTCTCCAGGACCCACATAAGCCAGAGGCACAAGGGGGCACATGCATCTGGAGTTCATTTGCAGTGGCTGGAGGCCCTGGTGTGCCCATTCTCTCTCTCTCTGTCTCTCACACACACTCACTTTCTGGCCCTTTCTCTCTCAAATAAATAAGTAAATAAACAAAATATATTTTTAAAAAGACTGAGGAAAAGACAATTAATTAATGGAATAAAATGAAAGTTGCCAACCCTCTTGAAAGTGGTAATCCTCAAAAGTTTCACATAGTAATTGATTAAAATTGTGGAAGTGGATTACCAGGGATGGTAATGTATTTCAGTATGTTCACAAGAATGGGCTTAATGCTAATTCTTGAGAATAGAGTGCTGGAGAGATTGCTTGATGGCTTTTTTAAAACATTTTTTTTAAATTATCTATTTTATTTATTTATTTATTTGAGACAGGGAGAGGGAGAGAGAGATAGAGAGAGAATGGGCATGGCAGGGCCTCCAACCACTGCAAACTAATTCCAGATGCTTGTGCCACCTTGTGTATCTGGCTCACGTGGGACCTAGAGAATTGTGCCTGGGACATTAGGCTTTGCAGGCAAGCCACTTAACCACAAAACCATCTTTTAAGGCCAGACACTAGCTGGCCTGGGTTTGATTCCCTGGTACTCACATAAAGCCAGATGCACAAAGTGGCACATGTGTCTGGAGTTCATTTGCAGTGGTAGGAGGCCCTGGCATGTCCATTCTCTATCTGCCTCTTTCTCTCTGTCTCATAAATAAATAAATAAAATATTTTTAAAAAGAAAATAAATATACGAATTTGTATGATAGATAATCTTAGTTATAGTACCAGTGTCTCACAGTTTAAAGATTTCAGGATAAAATTAGAGACCTCTGACAGCTTACCTAAAAATGTAACTTTGTGACATATATTAGTAATCACAGCTACAAAATTGGAGAAACTGGGAAATTGGAAACCTGCAAATCTTATGAAACAATGCTACTTCTCACTATGATTACATTGTATAAAACCTCCCATTATTTTTTTGGACCACAGGTTCAATCACACAGTAACTATATTTCTTTGCTATAATTAGAGATTAATTGTGAATAAATGATCTCTAAAATGCAATTTTATAGGGACATTATATATTTATTCAATCAAAGAAAGTTTCAAATCAATATGCTTTTCTGTACGATAAAAGTATAGCATCACACTATCTTAAAAAGTAAGCATAGTTTTTTTTTTTTCTGGTTTTTCAAGGTAGGGTCTCACTCTATCTAGCCCAGGCTGACCTGGAATTCACTACGGAGTCTCAGGGTGGCCTCAAACTCACAGCAATCCTCCTATCTCTGCCTCCCAAGTGCTGGGATTAAAGGCGTGCGACACCACACCCGACTAAGCATAGTTTTTATTGTGTCCTAATATTCAGGAAAACTGATATATTGTATATTCATCATGAAATGGAACAAAAGTAATAATGTCTATTAATATATCCACAGAGTTTAATCTGTTAAATGATTCAAAAATCACAAAATGAAATACAACTATTAAATCAAAGTCACTTTCATAGGTTCTAAGTAATATTAAATAGCAAGGTTTAAAACTATATTTTATTAATTTTCAATGTTGAGATGTTATCTTAAACCAATACCTTAACTAATGTTTTTCAAAATTTTATTTGTATATATACTTTGTACTCAGTGATGGGTTTCATAAAGACATTTCTTTCAAGCATTTCATGAACTTTTGACGGTGTTCACCTCTACATAGCCTCATGCTCCCTCCTCGAACAGCTCCCTCGAACACTTTCCTTCCCCGCTGATAGTTTTGCTCCTCCTTCTATGTCATACATATTATTTTATAAATCTAAAAAATCTATGACCACAAAATGAAAGAAAAAATTTGATATATCTCTAATTTATTTCCCTTAATCCAATGATCTACAGTTGTATCTATTATACTGCAAGTAAAACGATTTAATTCTTCTTTGTGATTGAATAAAACTATTCCATATATATGCCACATTTTCTTTAGCATGTAACATGTCTAGACTGATTCTGTAAGTTAGCTCATATAAATAGTGCTGGAGTAAACATTCATGTGTAACTATCTCTGTGGTTTATTGGTTCAGAATCTTCAGGCATATATACAGAGGTGAGATAGCTTGGTCATATACCAGTTCTTTTGTTGTTGTTTTTGAAAGAACATTCATAATTCCGTTTTAATGAAACAAAATAGTTTGCTTTTGGGTAAAAGATGAAAATAATAGGGCTCTGTTATATATGAAAAGTTCATTTTTCCTAATATAGATTTTGCTTTTCCAGTAGGATTACACTAACTCAATAATTTATTAAATTGACTTAAGTGCTTAAGATGGATTTTTTAAAATTTTCACACTATAATTTTAAGATCTTATATGATGTAATCTTTAAAAATAATCCATTTGATTTTTAATTGTGAGTTCAATATGGTTCATACTTTAAAATTTCTTTAATGAAATGTTAAATATACAATGTATAACAGGAGTTAAAATATCAATATATTTAGCCTGAACAGCAAAGACCAATCTAAATAATAATTCTTTTAAATGATTTTTGTGCTCCAACTAATATCTACTAGAATATAATTAATCTTGTGGTATATGTGAAAATAATTAGTATTTAAGCCTTAATAAATGAAATATGTTTAAGATTCACACAATTTTGAATATGTCAGCTCATGAAATAATAACTTTATGAGATAACTACTATTAGTAAATATAGCTTACAAATGCTAAAGAATGTATACTGGATTCTTTAATGAAATTTAAAAAATATTTGATTTTTAAAATATATTTCAGTTTTAATTGACACATAATAATTTTAAATAACACATACCAAACATACTAAAAAATAAAATTTTTAATACATATGTACAATATGCCATGATCACATCAGGGTAACTGGCACATCTGACAAGTAAGGAAGAAACTGTCCATAAGTCTATGGAGGCTAGAAACAAAATGTAGTTGTTTCAATGTAAATTGATCCCCTAGTCTGAAGGTTTTGTGATTAGCCCTCCTTACTTAGTTCTTACCTAGTGAAGCTTTTGGGAGGTGTAGCGTTACTGGAGGTGGTTTGTCACTGGGGGCAGGCTTTGTGGCTTTATACTCCAGTCCACTAGCTAGTGCAAGATAACTCAAACTGCTTCCTCCTATCTGCTGTGACAAGTCATGACACCCTGGCTGCTTACTCTGTCATGCTTTCACAATCATAATGAAACTTCCACAGAAAATTGTAAGAAAAAGTAAACCTTTTCTTTCCATAAACTGCTTCTGCTCAGATGTTTTGTCCCAGAACTGAGAAGATAACATACTATTAGAGGATATTCCAGGAATTGGTATCTAAAACCTTAATGAGTATCCTACTTAGCAGAACAAAACATTTCCCAAATTCTGAGAAGTCCATAAGGAAAGAGAACACAATTTCTTTTGAAAAGATTTGGCTTTCTGTGGACAGAGAAGATTGTGTTTAAGAACACTCAAAAAACACATTCTCTTAAGAGCCACCTACTTGCCATAGAGAACTACCTAAGAGGAGATGTTTTAGATATAAAGCAAATCTCAAAATCTAAATTCTAAAAATACTTTTTGATTATTTTTATCAATGCAATCTCTTGCTTTGTGTACAAAAATAATTTTTCTTTCAAATGCTTAAAATTATCTATATTGGAGTAATACATTGAGTAATTATCTAATGTGTTCAACATTTCCTTCCATATGTCTAGTGTTATGTTTAAAATCTACAATATACATCATATGCTTGTATGAAAATATCCGTTGTAACACAGTACCATGTGCAAGGAAAATACACAAAAACAATATTTATTTTTTTCTAAATCAAAAACTTTATATTGTTTGTTAAATATGGAATATTCATGTCTTATTTATGATTTGGCATTTACCTCCTTGCACATTGGATGAATTGTTATAGAATGGCAAGAAACGAGGAGAAAAAGGGAATTGATTCAAATTTGATTTATAAGATTGATCTGCCTCCCTATTTTTTAGCAATTTCATTCACAAATCTTTTCATTCACAAATCACATTAAGAAAAGTTTTAAATTATGAAACTTCTGTGTGTTATCTCCCACATTGATAAGTCTTCAGTAGCAAACCAAATTTATAACTTTGGATTCTGAGATTTTATTTTTTTTTATTATTTAATTTAATTTAAGTTTTTTTGCATTTTACCTTGTCTATAAATAAGCATATGTAAAATCTTTATAGTTCAATAATTACACCATTTTTAAATATATAAACACAATATACATTTATTGATATATTCAAATATATCATTCTATAATTTTAAGCATATAAAGCATGAGCATGTAAAGATAGTATGCATTCATGAAATATGGGCTATTCAATATCAATACTGGTTTTTATTCATGACAAATTTATTATCTGTTTTCCATACTTCCCTTCTTTCAACAATAATCCTTTTTTAATTTTATATGAAGAAAAATAATTTTATTTTCATTTTGAATGATTTCTGCAATTTTTAAATCTACTTTCTTCCATAGCTTTGTATCAGTAAGTCAACTACTTTGTTTATCTTTGCATTGCCAGTTGGACTGCCTAACCTGTTAGCGAACTAAAGTATGATTTTCTATGTGGATGTATGTTTATAGATGGATGTTGGATGTGTGTGTGCAAGGATATGTAGGTCATTTCTTGGGTATGGTCCCCTTAATATATTTTCCATATTATTTTGTTTTGTTTTGTTTTTTAGACAGAGTCTCTAATTGGCCTGGAGTTCAGCAAGTAAGCTAGGCTGACTGCCCAACAGGCTCCAGACATCCACCTGTGTCTACAACCCCCCCCCCCAAGCCCATCATGGAATTGTAAGCACACATTGCCATGCTTGGCCTTTTTAAGTAGGTTCTAGGGATAATACTTGGGTTCTTATGCTTGTAAGGCAAGCACTTTACTTTTTTTTATTAATTAGTTTTATACTGAGTTAATACAGTAAATTTGGTACCATTGTTAGGCTCATCCATGTCCTACCCCCTCCCCTTGGCCCCTCCTTGTTTAGGTATATGGGTCATGCATTCTGGAGTTAGCCCACAGTTATGGGTAGGATAAATGTCTCTGCATATCATTACCCAACATGTGGCTCTGACATTCTTTCCCCCACCCTTACGCAAAATTTCCCTGAGCCATGTTGGGTTCATTTTGGCTCTGCTTCAGTGATGAGGTGTTGGGAGCCTCTGTGTCTCTAAATATCTGATTTGGTAGGAGTTGATTTTTCTCTGTGTTGATCTCCTTCACCCTTGTGCTGGTATCCGGTTGATCAGGAAAACAGCACCCTTGCTTGTTTCGCCAATTTTTCTTAGTTTCAGCCGGGGCCCTTTTGAGGTATGATGGGATGACTCTCTCCTTAGGATCTACATCTATCTGAAAAAGAGAAGTAGATTCTCCAACGGAGAGTAAGTTAGCAGCAGGACAAATGAGATAACCATTACTTTTTTTATAGAGAATTTAAACCTATAAATGTACCTGAAAACAAAGTTCCAAAATGCATGAAGTAAAAAGCAATAAAATTATGGCATTAATAACCCATAACAATATTAGAAACTTCAATTTATGACCTTTAGTAAAAGGAAGAATATTCAGATAGACGTCCAAGGAAATATATACTGTATGTAATATTATATATCAATTAGACCTATCAAACATGTATAGGCTACGCAGCACCAAAATGAATAAAACATCTCAAAATAGTAGCCTAAACTTATGACACTAGCAAAAAAAAATAGCAAACTCAACTTAAAGGAATTGTAAAGAAATAAGGGCATTAGAATAGAAATTAGTAAACTAGAGCCTAGAAGAATAGAAAACCAAGGCAAATAAATACTGGCTCTTTGAAAAAATAAACAGAATTGGTAAATGAAATGGGAGCATCATTAATGGGCTCACGGAAATTAAATGATTATAAGTGAACACTATGATACACACTTTTTAACAAATGAGGTGAACTAGTGTTAAAATATTAAAACTCACAAACTACACTGAGTCAGAATGAAACAGAAATCTACATATATGTAACAAATAAAATTACTAAATTAAAAATTTTCAAACTGCCTTATTAAAAATACTAGGTTAGCAGGGCGTGGTGGTGCACGCCTTTAATCCCAGCACTCGGGAGGCAGAGGTAGGAAGATTGCCATGAGTTCAAGGCCACCCTGAGACTCCATAGTGAATTCCAGGTCAGCCTGGGCTAGAGTGAGACCCTACCCCGAAAAAACAAAAAAAATATACTAGGTTATATAGCTTCACTGATGAATATTAGCATATGATAAAGATAATTGTAATTAATCAGAAAGTAACAAAATAAAAGGATAACAAGCACTATTTGGCAACTTATATGAGTTGAGTTCTAAGTTGATATTAGAATTATATAAGACTATATAAAAAAGGAACAATGAGAAATCATTAGAGCCAAGCATGTTTGCACAAGCCTATAATTCTAACACTTCAAAGGCTGAGGCCAAAAGATCACAAATCTGAGGCGAGCCTAAGCTACCTCATGAGGGCTTGTGTAAAAGTAAAAGACGACATACAAAAAAGCAATAAAAGGTTAGGCAAAATTATTTTAAAATCTTACTAACCTAATATTAGGAATTTACAAACTGAATCAGACCTCATTAAACTAGATTTCATTCAAAATGCATGTTTATTTGATGTTTTTATATAATCAGTACAATACTCAATGTCAATGGGAAAGAAGGAACAAAGTAATTTGTCCTCAATAGTTGTAAAATGCATACATGACAGTGTTCAATAACATTCCATCATGAAAATACACAGGGAATCAAGAATAGAAGGTGAATTTAATAAATTGATAAATGTAATTAACTGTACTTAATATTTCACTGCAGGGTTTAGCAGAAATGAGCGATAAGAACACAAAATAAAGAGCATCCAGAGCCAGGTGTGGTGGTGCACACCTTTGATCCCACCACTTGGAAAATAGAAGTAGGCAGATCTCAGTGAGTTGGAGGCCACTCTGAAACTACAGAGTGAATTTCAGGTCATCCTGGGCTAGAGTGAGACCCTACCATGAAAATCCCCCCAAAAACCCATCCAGATTTCAAGAAGGGCTAAAAATAGTCTGCTTGTAGAAATATTTTATATAAAGGCAATCATAAGGATATAGCAAAAATGATAGAATGAATACACAACATTAGCAAAGGTGAAAACACATTGATACCAGTGTTTGATTTGATCAAAATGAACTTCAGCAAATGGTGATACAAGCGGTGATGGGACAACTGGATATTCAACCACATGTAAAAGAATGAAACTAGGAGATTATCTCTCATTTTGCATAAAAATCAAATCCAAATGGATCAAAGCTCCCAGTTACTAAGAAACTGTTAGAGAAAAAGGTAGAGAGTAAAACTATAAAATATAGGCATAGGTAAGGACTTTATTTATAGGACTTTGGTTGTTCAGGAAATAGGATAAACAATCAAAAAATGGGACTGCATGAATTTTAAAAGCTTCTATTCAGCAAAGAAAACTGTCAATTAAGTGAAGAGGCAGCCTAAAGAAAGGAAAAGCCTTGCCAGCTATATATTTGACAGAGGGATAACGTTTTGGACAGTAAACCAAGATAAAAAATGTCAGCATTAAGAAAATAAACAGGCCAGAGGAAATGGATTAGAGGTTAAGGCACTTGTCTGTAAAGTGAAAGGACCAAGGTTTGATTCCCCAGGACCCATGTAGGACAGATGCACAAGGTGACACTTATATCTGGAATTTGTTTGCAATGGCTGAAGGCCCTGGCATGCTCTCTCTCTCTCTCTCTCTCTCTCTCCTCTCTCTCTCTCTCTCTCTCTCTCTTTCCTGCTTCTTTTTCTCTTTCTCTCAAATAAATAAAATTAAAAAAAACAATCAAATTGGAAAATATGCTAAATGATGTAGCCCAAGTCTAGAAAATTAAATGTTAAATGTTTGGCTACATCATTTTGTGTTGAATAATAAAGTGCAATACTCTCCATAATTAAACTAGGAAATGGAGATGGTTTAAAAAATTAAAAAAATGTTCTTACTCAATATGCAAATAGATCCTAGCATTATAATTTTTGATTTCTGTGTTTAAGTTGGAGTAAGAGTCAGCAGGAGACCAGAAAGCAAGTAAAGTGTCATGAAAAGGGAGAGAGGCCTTAAAGAGTGAATAATAGACACATGATATAAAAGTAGGGGAAATAATAAATTGAAAGATTTAAATGTGAATGAGGCAGGGAGGAATAGGTAAGTTTGAGGTGTGTGGGTCAACCAAAATTAAGGATATATGAAAAATAGTTTATACAAACCAATTATGGGGACTGGAGAGATGGCTTAGTGGTTAAGCGCTTGCCTGTGAAGCCTAAGTACCCTGGTTCAAGGCTTGATTCCTCAGGACCCACGTTAGCCAGATGCACAAGGGGTGCATGCGTCTGGAGTTCATTTTCATGTTACCAGCATGCATTGTGCCCACATAGGGTTTACACCTGTTCTTTGGACTTAGTGTCACACACATCGATGAGGAGCCACAGACAATGTGGTGATTCATCATGGCAACAGAGTAGACATTGTGGTTGTGGGACTTGGATGTAATTTGGAGGTTGGGATATTCCACATATTAACTGCATGGTAAGAGCCACTGTACAGATAGCTCTGAGTGGCTACTAAGCTCACATCCAGTGGCGAGCCCCTCAAACTCCTTCTTTGACTTCAGCTCAGTGTCCATGATGCAGACCCACTATACTGTTGGCATCCCTCAATGCAGAGCCCCAGCATCATGTCATTGTGGCCATCCAGTGTCCTTAGCTGATACATGTGTCCCACACCTCAATGGTAATACAGAATTATTATTATGTGTCAGACATAGAGGATGAAACTACAACGAAAATTTTAATACCAAAATACCAAAAGGACAAAGATGTTGGTACATATGTAGAGAAATGTGGCTGAATGGTGCATTTATAAAGCTACCTTTTGGGCTGAAAAGATGTCTTATCTGTTAAAGACACTTTCTTACTGGCTGGAGGGATGGCTTAGAGGTTAAGGCACTTGCCTGCAAAGCCAAAGGACCCAGGTTCAATTCCCCAGGATCGACCTTAGCCTCATGCACAAGGGGGCGCATGTGTCTGGAGTTCGTTGGCAGTGGTTGGATGCCCTGGTGGGCTCATTCTCTCTCTCTCTTTCTCTCTCTCTCTCTTTCTTTCTCTACCAAATTAATAAATAAATAATATTTTTAAAATATATTTTCTTGCAAAGCTTTATGACATGGGTTCAATATTCCACCCCCACATGAAGCCAGATTGACAATGTGGCACATGCGTTTGGAATTCATTTGCCTACCCATTCAATGTCACCTTCTCTCTATTTCTGGCCCTGCCTCTTTGCTTGAAAATATAAATAAAATATTTTTAAATAATCATTTTCTCAAAAGCTGCCTTTTAGTAGAAGTGAAATTGTTAGAATACTCTGATCATCAAGATATTGATGTAGTATTTGTCTCTACAGATGAAATTATAGATGTGATAAAACCATGCATTTAGACTTGCAACACTATACTTAATAGGGAATTTGTTTCTTGAAAAAAATCTAGGACTCAGCACATAAGAGATGTTAGATAGATAACAAAAGCTTTATATCATGTAAAACATTTTACATATGAATATGGAAACAATTTAATAAGCAAAAGCAAAGGAATGCAATTCTACTCTGACAAAATAACATATTCTTATATTCATTCATTGTGCTTATTATGTTTGGAATGTAAATATTAATTTTCTCTGAACACATGAACTTCCAAAATAAGTACAATATTGGTGAAACTTCTTTCTGATTATGTAGTCACATGACCAGCTTCTTGAAAATATGATTACATAAGACTAAACGATGTGTATACATTATAAAAATTATTTATAGATATAGAAGGACCTTATCTTTTCTTAAACGTTTGTACATGGCTAAAATATAGATTAAGGTGAAACTAGACAACACTTTTCATCCAACAGCTGAAGCTATATGTCAGAGTTGTGCTGAAGTTATGTTTAAGGAGCCTGTGTACTTAAAAAATCACAGAAATTCAAACCTCTCACTTAAACACATGTTTCTGGATATTGTTTGTTTATGTCATAGACAGTTCCACAATCCCAGGAATGAATGTCCAACCAATCACAATTTAGGGGAAGAACAGGATTTATTTTCATCAATAGAGGAAGAAGCTGTTTACTTCCATACATCCAAACACAGAGAAGGGAGAAAGAAAACAAAACAAAACAAAACAGCCAGCAAACACCAAGAAGCAGCAAGCATGAATCCAGAGCTGAAACTTGCTTTCTCCACACACCTATAGGCTGGAATTATATCCTCCCCTTACACTTTATGGCTGGACTTTAAGATCCATCCCCAGTGACACCTCCTCCAACCAGGAGGATGGATACCCAAATTACAAGCTTCCTAAAACACCAGCTGGACCTGATGGCACACACTTTTAATCTCAGCCATTGAGAGGCAGAGGAAGGAGGATAACTGTGAGTTTGAGGCCACCCTGAGACTACATAGTGAATTCCAGGCCAGCCCAGGCTAGAGCAAGACCTTGTCCCCCCCCCCAGAAAAAACAAAAATTCAACTAAAAATAAAATAAAAACCTATGGAGCTACCACAATTTATATGAAAGAAAAAAAAAGATTTTATTTGAAATAATAAAAGGTTGGATTTTTCTACTGCAGCCAGTTGAACTTTATACCAAAACAGGTTGTACATTAATTGGATTAAGTATTTTCTAAATTTGTGTGGGTAATTTGAATTCATATAGCAACATGCTTGGTGGACAGTAAGAATGCTCTAAAATGCAGAATAATTCAATATGAAAGCCACTTGTTTTAGTGGTACTCTAGACAATACATTTCTCCTACTGAGTATTAGTAGGTCATATGGCCACATTCTAAAGAATGGCAAAAAAGCATCTATAAGGAAATTGAAGATAAATACATGTATGTCTAAGACCTGGAAGAAAGTTTCCCCTCTCTGAAGAAATGGAGGTATTTCTTCAAAAGCTCATGCCAGTTCTAAAAGACACTATAAATGGTGTATGTGTGTACTGAGAACAGATGTAAAAAATTTTAAAGAACAAAAGAGGACAAAATGGAATTAAATCTTGTCAAAGAGAGTTCACTCTCGTAAAACTCTCATGCTTTGAGATGAAACTTTGAAAAACTATATCCTAGAAATAATATGGCACTGGAAAATAAGCTTCCCCTCCCACAACATGAAATCCCTTCAATCTCTAGTTAAGTTTGAGTTATTAGAGATTACTGGTGCCCCTAGATTCTTGCTGAAATCAAAAGTAAATTTCTTCTTTGAACTGATATTTGTTTTATGATTGTTTTTCATGGGTTATCTTAATCTAAATAAATAAATAAATAAATAAATAAATAAAACTAAACATGCTTTAGGGGAAAACACAGGATAAGCAAAGAGGAAAGCATGCACTGTTTTGAGAGGAAGGGCAATGAAATCAAGCTTTCTGGCAAAACTTTCATTTTCCTATCCAAATGCCAATAAAATGTTTCAGTGATATTCAAAATATAGCATATAAAGGCAGAAAATTGTCCAAAAATTAGTAAATGAAGAGAAAACAGTTCTACCGAAAAAGTTCCAATATTGCCTTAATATAAATAGAGAAATGCCAAAATACCATATAAAAAGCTACAGTTTGAGGTGAGATATGAGAACCTTTCAGGACACAAAGATCTGTGATATTAGTGTGGGAAAAGGAAAAAAAAATGCTTTGGTAACCACAACCCAAACTCACCAATCAGGAGAATCCCCATTGTAGGAGAAAAAAAAAATGGTAGAACAACCACCCACATTTTCTCCATGAGGATAGGTCAATGGTAATCCTTGATACAGCACAGATTTGAACTCACATTGATTGTCTCCCTCACTAAGCCCAAAGACACAGGCTACAGGTGTGTGTGTCTCCATATAGAGATGCATACCACTGTCAGAACATATTTCACTATAGGGAAAAGAGATCCCTGCACTACAATTTGTATGGGGACCCACAAATATTCTGCTATACAAATAGAAAGGACTATACCCCCGCCCCCCTCAACAAACCAGAAATAATGGTACTAATATGAAGCAAGCAGTCTGGCCCATGTTGTGTGCTATACTTCACAAGACATGAGGCTTTGGACAGTCATGGCTGCTTTCCCTAGGAATCAAGAAGCAAAAGCACACACCTTAAATCTTGAAGTCTGTCTCCTCCCCTTCCTTCTTCCTTCCACTCTCACCCTCTCCCTTCTCTCTCTTCCCTCCTCCCCATCCCCTATTCCTTTCCCACCTCCTCCCACTTTCTCCCTCCTCCATCTCTTACTACCAGCAAAGATAAAAGGTACCATTGGGAATCACAGGACAATTACAAGACTATGAGTAGGCAATTGCAGGGTCTTGGCCCACCAAGACAGCTGAAGACACCACTGGAAACCTCAGGTTACCTGTAAGAGTCAGAATGTATTTTCATCCCACAACACTGCCACTATTGATTACAGTAGAAAGGCTATAATGAGACTAGCCTTATTATCCAACTGGGAAAAGCCAACGTAATCTAGGAAGGCAATACAAAATGATATATCCTGCTATTGTATACTTCCTGGCCACGAGGACATGTGCATCCTTGCTTTTCTATGTACTCATTGTCATGATGATTCTGTCATGCTTCTGATCCAACTCAGTGGAGCAAGCAAACTATGAAATGATGCAACTTGGCTATATAGATTTTTTTTAAAGTTTTGACAATAAAGACACACACAGAGCGAATGGTAACAATGGAAACATTCTATATAAGCAGAGAAAAGCAAACAGATATAAGTATAATATATTTAATATCAGAAAAAGTAGACTTTGATACACATATGTAAAATATGTAGAATTATCCACTCATGCCCCTCTTGTTTTATAGCAGTTTTGCCTTTTTTCCTGTTCTTCAGTTATAAGACTCCAATTTGGGTCTTTAGGTGAGATTTTTCCATTTTCTGGAATCCTCTGTTTCCTCTTTGGCAAAAGCTCTACATACCTCTCTTCTCTTAAATTCCATTTATAATGGAACAAAATGTTCTTAAACATACACAAAAGAAACTAAGATCACTATGTATTGATCAGGAGAGGAATGCAAGACATTACTTTAAATGCATATGAGAGAGAACTCTTATAAACAAGCATTATTATATTAATATGTTATACATATAAATATAAAGTAATATGATAGTAAACGAGAACTTAGCAACATTTTCAATAATAGGTTGATTATCCAGACAAAAATAAAGAAATAACTAAGAATGAGGAGATGATTCAGTGGATAAAGTGCTTGCTGTTGCAAGAGTAGGTACCTGATTTCATATCCCCAGAACCTATGTTAGAAAACTGGGGGCTGGAGAGATGGCTTAGCGGTTAAGCGCTTGCCTGTGAAGCCTAAGGACCCCGGTTCAAGGCTCGATTCTCCAGGACCCACGTTAGCCAGATGCACAAGAGGGCGCACGCGTCTGGAGTTCGTCTGCAGTGGCTGGAGGCCCTGGCGCGCCCATTCTCTCTCTATCTGCCTCTTTCTCTCTCTCTGTCTGTCGCTTTCAAATAAAAATAAACAAATTAAAAAAAAAGAAAACAGGGCACTATTGTATGCCTACAGTGAGAAGATGGCAGTGACAAGAGTTTCCTCAAAACTCATGGCCAGATAATATCATGGCAAATGCAGTGGTATGCAAGAGACCTTGCCTCGAAGTGGAAAGTAGTGACCAACAACAGAGTTTGTCCTCTGTCCTCCACACTTGTTCATACCTGCACACACACACATACACACACACATATTTATACATCACAAAATTCAGAAACAAAAATGAAACATCTGAGTTAAATTATACTAGAGGTATAATTAACCAACAGACATTCACAGAACATTGCAATCAGCAGCTTTAGTACTGACTACATATTAAGCAATAAGACAAAAAAATATCTAATTATGTATCTTCTCTGATTACAATGGAATACAAATAGAAATAACCAAGAAAATAGACTTTAGAAATTATAAAATATACATAAACTGTGACCACCTTACTTTTGTATGATAAACAAACAAGTGGGAAGCACTGAAAATGAATTCCAGGTTAACCACGAAAACAGCACCCTTGCTTGTTTCACCAATTATTCTTAGTTTCAGCTGGGACCCTTTTGTGGTATGATGGGGTGGCACAAGGGTGAAGGAGTTCGACACAGAGAACAATCAACTCCTACCAAGTCAGATATCCAGAGACACAGAGGCTCCCAACACCTCATCACTGAAGCAGACCCAAAATGAACCGAACATGGCTCAGGGAAATTTTGCGGAAGAGGTGGCTGAAAGAATGTTAGAGCCACATGTAGGGTCCTGATACACAGAGACATTTCCTCCTACCCATAACTGTGGCCTAACTCCACAATGCATGACCCATATACCTCAACAAGGAGGGGCCAGGGGGAGGGGGTAGTCCATTGATGAGCCTAACAATGGGACCAACTTGACTGTATTCACTGAGTACAAAACTAATTAATAAAAAAATAAATAAAGTTAAAAAAAGAAAATGAATTTCATACCACTAAGTGCCCACATACAAAATGTAGGAGAAATATATCTAATAAACAATGGATCTCAAGGACATATAGAAGCAAAAGTAAACTCAACCAAAATTATTAGAAGCAAGTAATAAAGATCACAGAAAAAAATAAAATTGAAATTAAAATAGCATGATCAATGAAATGAAGCTTTTATTTTTTAATGTTATTTATTTGTGTGTGCATGTGTGTATATGCTTGTGTGTGCATGTATGTGTGTGTATGTTATGGCCTCTAGCCACTGCAGGTGAATACCTGTTCATTCTTGCATGGGTTGATGGGGCATTGAGCCTAGGTTGGCTGGCATTGCAAGCAAGTGCATTTAACCAATGAGCTATCTCCCCAGACTCTGGACTTGATGACAAGACTCCAGTAGGAGTTAGCTCCAAGAACCAAATGGATGTACCAAAAAAAATTAAAAAAAAAATCTGCACAGCAAAGGAAACCATCAACAAAGAGAATAGGCAGCCTAAACAAAGGGAAAAATATTTGGCACCTATATTTCAGATAGGAGGCTAAAACCAGAATTTACAAAATAAAAGAAAAGGAAAACCAAAAAAACCTATTACCAAATGGGTAATGAAATGAACAGACAGTTCACAAAAAATAAACATAAGTGGCCGATATGCACTTTAAAAAGTGTTAAACATCCCTACTCATCAAGGAATGCAAGTCAAAACAACTTTCAGGACATGAAGAGATGGCTTAGTGGTTAAGGTGTTTCCTGTGAAGCATAAGAACCCAGGTTCAATTCCCCAGGACCAATGTAAGCCAGATGCACAAGGTGGTGCATGCATCTGGAGTTCTTTGCAGTGGCTGGAGGCCCTGGAGCACCCATTCTCTTGCCCCCTCTCTCTTTCACACTCTGTCTCCCTCTTTTTCTACCAAATAAATATAAATAAGTAAAATATTAAAAATTAAACAACTTTGAGATAACATCATAACCTTGTCAGAATGGCTATCATCAAGAAGAAAAGACCAAAAAATTGTGGTGAGAATGTACAAAAATAGAAACTTCATCCACTGTTGGTTGGAGTACAAACTAGTATATCCATTATAGAAATCAAAAAGTTAGAAACAAAATTCCCATGTAACCCAGCCATACAATTTCAGACCCTATAATGCAAAGCTGCCACACATTACTACAGAGATACTTGCACATTCATGTTTATTGTAGCTCTATTTACTATACGTAAGTATTGGAATCAGCCTAGATGCTCATTAACTAATGTATAATGAAAATGTGGTAATATATACAATGAAATTCCATTAGACAGTAAAGAAATGTGAAATTATGAAATTTTCAGGAAAATGGATAGACCTGGAAAGAATCTTATAAAATGAAGTGACTCAAACTGAGATAGACAAACCCACATGTCATTTCTGTTATATGGATCTTATCTTACAATGTCTAACAGTATGCATGTATTGGGGCTGAATATGACGAAAACCTATAAAGGTAGAAGGGTAACCAAAAATCAAGTATAAAGAGTTGAGCTGGAAGTGGAGTGGAGAAGGTGGGAAAGGACACATGTGACTTGTAAATAGAAGGGGAGAGGTACAGGAGAAGAAATAAAGGAAGAGGAAGATGGGAGACAGAAATGGGAGAAGAGAATCAAGAGAAACAAATTGTGTTTGAAAATTCCAGAATTAATGATACGTAAATCTATGTATGACAACTAAAATAATTAAAAAACTACAAAAGATATATAAACTATTTACAAAAGTTTTAGTAGATTAGGAAAATATCCATATAAAGCTAGAAGTAAAAACAATGTTACAACATACATCATAGAAATACAACATATTGGGCTGGAGAGATGGCTTAGCAGTTAAGCGCTTGCCTGTGAAGCCTAAGGACCCCAGTTCAAGGCTTGATTCCCCAGGACCCACGTTAGCCAGATGCACAAGGGGTCTGGAGTTCGTTTGCAGTGGCTGGAAGCCCTGGTGTGACAATTCTCTCTCTCTCTCTACCTGCCTTTCTCGCTCTGTCTGTCACTCTCAAATAAATAATGAACAACAACAAAAAATTTAAAAAAAAGAAATACAACATATTACGAGGGACAAGTGTATCCCAACAAACTGGAGAACCTGGAAAAGTAAATGGATTTCTAGTCACATATAACTCACCAAAATTCAGTCATAAGAAAATAGAAAATTAGAGCAGACAAAAAGGAAATAATGGAACTATAACAGTTAAAAAACTCTCATAGCAACAACACAAACATCCCTGGACAGAACAGTAATATAGCTCAGCTTTAAACAAAACAATCTAAAAGATGAATGAATGAACACTTTTATAAAACTATTTCAAAATATGGAAAGGGAGGTCATTCAAAATTCATGCAATGAGATAAACATTATCCTGACAACCAGACAAGACAAGGGCATAATTCTTAGATCCAGAACACAAGGGCTGGAGAGGTGGCTTAGTGGTTAAGGCACTTGCCTGAATATCCAATGAACACAGGTTCAATTCCCCAGTTCTGACATAAGCCAGATGTACAAGGTGACTCATGCATCAGGAGTTCGTTTGCAGTGGCTGGAGGCCCTGATACACCCATTCTCTCTCTCACTCTCTGTTTCTCTCTACATATTGGCTTCTTTCTCTTTCTCTCTCATATAAATAAAAAAATAAAAAAAATAAGAGAAACAAAATTAAAATCTGCACATCAACATTCTTGGTGACCATATATGCAAACTTAATAGCTAAATGCTACCAAACAGAGTACAAAAACATATTTACAGGGTTACATAGTACGCTAACATATGATTTATCCTGGGAATGCACATATGGATCAATAACTATAATGCATTAAATCAACAGAATGATGCATGGAAATTAAATGACCCTCTCAATAGATTCTGAAGAAAATAGCACACAATGAAATATCCTTATACAACAAAATCTTTAAAATAAATACAAAAGATATGTTCATCAAAACAATAAGGACTATATATGACAAACCCTTAGGCACATTATGCTGAATGGAAAAGCATGATATTATCTCTGCTGAGAATGCCTACTTTCATTATTTTTCTATAATATTGTAACATTGTTAGAGAAGTAAGGCAAAGAAAATGGTCATCCACACAGAGGACAGGTTATGTTATGTCTATAGACTACATGATTTTATACATATATAATATAAATATATGTATACAAACTTATATATGTATATAAACTTAAATTCCTACAAATATAAAAGCCTACTTAAAATGATGAATGAATTTAGCAAAATTGTGAGATAAAAAATATATGTATATTGTCAATAGCTTTTTTATACACCAACAACAAAATGGTTGAGGAAGAATTAAGAAAGTAATTCCATACAACATAGTTAAACATTTTTACTTAATAGAAAGTAGTATAACTAAGGGACTGTATGACTTTTACGATGGGAATTGTAAAGTACTGATGAAGACAATGAAAAGTTCACAAGTACTGTAAGAGGTGTATTGCTGAGGGTGGACCTTGAAGTTCTTGTCGTTCCCTCTCTCTGCTGGACATATGTGAGGAGGTGAGCCTGCATCCTGCTTGTGCTATTCTTTCCTCAACAATAATGATGCTTTTCTTCATAACTGTAAGCCTGAAATAAATCCTTTCATCCTATAAGATGCCTTTGGTCTGAGACTTTTATTTATAACTCACCGCCCTCGTCCTACCTCAGCCTCCCAAGTGCTGAATGCTGAGATTAAAGGTGTATGTTACCACACCTGACTCTGGTAGGATATTTTGTCCCCCCAGAAGAAGTTAACTGTGATAACATTTTGATTAATTAAACTTGGAATTTTTTTGGAATATAATTTCCAAAATGCAGGTAACAAAAGTAGAAAAAAGTGGATATATTGGGTTACATGAAACTAAATGCTTCTGCATAGCAAAAGGGTCAAAACAGTGAAAAGAAAAAGTAATACATCTTTGTTAGGATATGTGGAAATGGAACACTTTATTTACTGTTTGTATAATTTAAATTAGTATGACTATTGTGGAAAAATCTATGCAACTTACTTAAAAACTAAAAAAAAAAAAAAAAATACCATGTGATCCAGCAATTCCACTACTAGGTATATATGGAAATGAAATCAGTATGTAGAAAAGACATTTGAACTCAAATGTTTACTGCAACACTGGAACATCAAAGATTCAGAATCAGCCTAGGTGTGTTCTTAAGCAGATTAAGTATGGATGTATAAAGATGTTGCAGTAGGTATGCACATGGAGTAGTACACATATATCAAAATAATGAGCTTTTGTTAGGAGCGAAATGGATAGTAGTAGATGTCATTGTTTAATAGGGTGAAGAAAAACAAACACAAGATTTCCAAACTTATAAATAGAACCTAATTTTTGAGTTAGTAAATAAAGTAAATGAGTTTTATTATGGCACTTTTATACATACATTTCAGCATAATTTCTTCTTATTCATCCTCCTCCTAAAAAGTTGTAACTAAAGAACAGAATAGTGGTCATGAAATCTTGGAAAGAGGCATTCAGTGTTTTTGGGTTAAAGGGATAAATTATAATGTCTTACTCCACAGTAGGGTCACTGTGTTTAAGAACAATTAATTGTATATTTAAAATTAAATAGTACAAATGATTTTAAATAAAGGCAAAATAATTGTCTTAGGCAATGAGTACACAACTTAATCGGATTTTATCATTATACATTATATAAATCTGTTGAAATGTCACAGTGTACTCCCAAAATATGTATAATTCCTGTCAATTAGAATAAAGTCATTTAAAAATAATAAAACAATTATACATATAATCAGAATTCCTATAGTTCCTCACAACAAGCTATATCATAAATATATCTATAAATATAACATTAGAATTGATAAGTATAGCAACATGAAAATAATTGATATGTATAAATATCACTGTCACCAAAACTATAGCACTATTATTATAATTCCTATGAAATGATGCAAGTATGCAACAATGACTATAAAACATTAAATACAAATGTAACTATAATGGATACTTAATAAATGCATATATATTATGACTAGGCTTCTGATCCTAAACATGTAATGTAAATTTACAATAACCTTATAATATAGCACTTAAATTACAAATATAACACAATCTCTGTAGCTAAGTAAACAAACTAACATTATTACTATCAAACTACAGCTGTAGTCATATCAAAGAGCATACTTAACATAATAATTATATTATAATACTATACTTATATTTTACTATTATAATATAACACTATAAAACTAATAACTACTTACAATAGCAGTATAACACACATTGGCTGCAACTTTAGCACTGTGACTAAATGCTAGCACTAGATCAATAAAATTTTTAAGTATTATTTTATCTCTGTAAGTATAATTCAAGTACTGTATAATTATAGCATATAAGTATGATACTACAGTCTAATATTTTCATGCTAACTTTAACTGAATAAATGAAATCTTATAAATACAGAATATTACTAATGATGTAACTATAAAATGACTATAAATTTTATTGCATCACTAAAATTGTACCTGAGATATAATATTATAGCTAAAATGAGCAGTTAACATTATAGCATTCATACTATGATGACAATGATAACTATAAGTATATTATAATTATTACTTTTTTTTTTTTTGGTTTTTCGAGGTAGGGTCCCACTCTAGCCCAGGGTGACCTGGAATTTACTATGGAGTCTCAGGGTGGCCTCGAACTCACGGCGATCCTCCTACCTCTGCCTCCCGAGTGCTGGGATTAAAGGTGTGTGCCACCACGCCAGGCTACCATAATTATTACATTATTATATTAAATATAACTCATGCTTTACAATATGACTCATTATGGCTACAACATTGCACTACTGTTATAACTCAAATAAGAATGACATTCCCTTTACAATAACTATGTACTAATAAATATAATTATGAACTATAACAAAATATATTATTACTATGACTTTGACAGTATAACTATAATAATAAAAGTAATACTAGAACCAGAAAATCTATATCTGGACATCTTTATCTATGAAATTATTACTAATTTATTATATTATCACTATATTCTTAAAATCAAAGCTTTAACAATGTACAGTTAAAGTTAATAGTTATAACAAAATTATGACAGTATATATCTGTAACTACTGCTTTTTTACTGCATAACGTAATTTATAAAATGTATAATCTTAGTGGCTACTAATATAACATTATAATCATGATAGTATATTACATAACACTACTATTATAACCATAGATATGTAATAATACCTGTTATCTTATCATTACATAATTACAGAAATATCCCTGATAATATATAATATACCTGCTTCCATCAGTATATATCTATATTTACATATAACTTTATGAAATTAAGTATACCATTAGAGATACAATTATTATTTAAACAATAACCTACAGCTTTAAAACTAAAAGAATTTTAATGAAGTGTCATAAGTAGAGTTTAACACTGTATCATAAAATTATCATATAATGACACAAAACTACATTTATCACTATAACTAGAGCATGATAACTATAACAATAGCTCTATGCCTAAAACTGTAGTAATAGCCCTGTAACTCTAATGTTATTACATAATAATATGTCTAAGACAATAAACTGTAGCATGGCATGGTTTATTATCACTATTACAATAGCAGCATTATAACCAAATAATAACAATATATTTATAAACTATAGCATATAACCAGAAATGATATCATTATACCTATAATGACATCACTAAAATTATGATTCAGTATTCTAATTACAAATGTATTATTGTAGCTATGCATTTAATTACAATAAACACCATAATTTAATTTGGTATCTAAGACTATAACACTATGATTATAACCTTATAATATAGGATATTATTAAAGCATACTTCTAACAGTCTAACAATTACTATAATATCATAATTATACAAAACAAAAATTACTGTGATCTATCTTGCATTCAACATATATCTAATGATATAGCTATAATTAAAATTATAAATTTATAGAATAATTACTATGTCATTACTATTACACATATTTGCAACATAATTATAATTAAAGCACTGTAAATAAAATAATTCTTTAGATAAAATCAAACATAATTAAAATTTCAGAAGTATAACCTTGTATCTATAATAGCAAAGTATAAAAATGTAACAATATCCCTACATAATAACTATAATACTGAAAACATAACTAAAGCAATTATCATTATAACCATTAGATTATTAGTAAAAGTATAAAAAGGTAATTATATCTATAATAGTACAACTATCATATTATAATCATGATGCTATAGTCATGATTCTATAATTATAACATTATAACTAGAAGACTATCTCTATAACTAAGTTAATAGTATCATAACCATATCTATAGAATTATGACCTTTACACTATCACTGCACCTACAGATACAGGTTGCAAACTCTAAATTTCGACATATAACTATAACTTTATCTCTGTAACCAAAATTATAAATATTTTAAATAGCTAATATTCTTTTTTAAATCTTCTTAAATTTGTTTACTTTATTTAAGAGTGAGCGAGAGAGAGGCAGATAGAGAGAGAGAGAGAATGGGCATGCCAGGGCCTTCAGCTATTGCAAATGACCTCCAAATGCATGCACTCCCTTTGGCATCTGGCTTATGTGGGTACTGGGGAATCAAACCTTAGTCCTTTGGCTTTGCAAGCAAACATCTTAATGGCTAAGCCTTCTCTTCAGCTGAAAATAGGTATTAATCTTTAGTTAAAACTATAAACCTTTGATAATAACCATAAACATTACTAAAATTCTAAAACTATATTATGAATATTATAGGTAAACCACCATAACAAGTTAATACTAAGCATATTATAATTATAGCACTGTATGTATAATGCTGCAATTATAACTCTATTACTGCTATACCAAACCAATAGCTATAATATCAGCACTATGCTATTAACACTGTACCCATAACCTTAACATAATACCATAACACAACCACCTTAGTGTCATTTGAAACTCTATAACACTATAACTACAGTGCTATGTTCAAAATTTCAAACTATAATGAGCACTGCAGCAATAAAATAGCATTTTAATGATAGCTATGGAATTATAATGACATACTATGCAAATAATGCTATAAACTTACAATTAATAACATTTTGACATAATTACTTGGCATTAATAATATTTAAAATCACAATTATCAGTATATTTCCAAGGTGGCACTTACTTATATAACAATAATATGAATAATGCTAAACTATAATACCACAACTATAATGTAAACAGTATGATATAAATATAAAAATATAACACCACCATAATGGTATATCTATTACTGTAATACTCTGACCTGTAATTCTATTCTAATGACAAAAATTTAGCTGTAACTATATAACTGTAATATTCTGTCTCTATAAGTATTGGTATACAAGTATGACTTTATTACAATATCATCTTTAGCTTTATATACTATTATTAATACTGTCACTTTAATCATAACTCTATGACTAAGTATGTCTATATGTCTAACTGTATCTGTAACTCTGTTCTAACCATGTAACTCTACATTAATCTCTAAACCTACTTCTCTGTAACTTTCTCTCTGTAACTCTAGCACTCTTAAATCTTACTATACAAGTATGTGTCATTCTGTAATTCTAATTAAAACTCTTAATATGTAATTATAGCTCAGTGTATCACTATGTACTATTAAGTATAAATATGTCCACATAAACTTTATATATATCAATGGTATATTATCTATATTTTATATAAATATAAAAATAGCCTATATATCAGTAATATGTTTTCCAACTAAAACAAATAGGTATCAAAGCCTGTTTGAAAAATAGGATGTAGTCCAGTGAAGTAATGTTTAACCTGAACATTTAATATGTCATACCAAATAGGATGATTAGACATATTGAATAAATGTATTTAACACCTTAGTGCTCATCAGAAATATAGAAAATATGAGGGCTAGAAACATTATTAAACAATAATGATAAGAAAGTAGATAAGAAATGATAAAAAAGCTGTAGTAGACAGCTTCAGGTTGCTGAGATGAGCTTTTAAACCAGGCACAGTTATGGAAGAAGGGAATTTATTTGAACTTACAGAAACAGGGGAAGTTCCATAATAGGAGAAGAAGCTGACACATTTTAAAAGGTCCAAGTGGAGGGAGAAAAGCGGCAAGACACACCAGCACCAGCACAGCACTCTTTAGGGACTCCAGGCAAAGCTTCAGCACTTTGCACATCTTTAGACCGGAATTCCAAATCTACCCCCACACCCTAGGGCTGGACTCTAGGATCCATCTTCAGGGACACCACATTTCATGCTTGAATAATATTTCTGAGTCGATATGGGGGCATTTAATCAAACTACCACAGTAACTTAGCTATATTTAAGGAAACAAATCTGGAATCTTTGTACTTGGGAAGTTGAAGTAGGAGGATCTTGAGTTTGATGCCAACCATGGCTACAGAGTGAGTTCCAGGCTATCATGAATTAAAAGAAGAAAAGAAATGAAAAAGAAAACCAAGTTAGAATGTTAGTCATTGCACAGAATCACTACCAGTTATTCATATATTAATTTGCATAAAAACAAACTTAACTGTTGAATGCTTTATATTAAGTAAGATATAACAAACATAATTGAGAACACTGTGTGGAGCCAACATATATCTTAATTAAACAAATACATAATTACTACGTTTAGACTCTTGCAGAATGTCTGAGTATTAGGAAAAACCAAGAAATTATTTTATATTTATTAGATACCATGATGGATGTAATGGTATATATAAATATATTATTATGATTATATTTGTGTATATTTAAACATTTTAGAAGTGTTTAGGAAAGTATGTAGGGATGAAATTGTGTCAGGAGTTTCCTTAGACATCTTTGGAAAAGAAAACATGGACAAAAAGAAAAAATAAAGATGAAAAAATAATAATCAGGCAATTTTTGATAATTATAGAATGTGTTTAATGATAACAATATAAACTTGACAGACGGTATTATACATTTGTATATGTTTCAAATGCATTAAAATTTAAAATTTTGAAGACATTTGTGAAGATATTATGGCAAATTTCATGAGTATATACTTGACTTTTTTATGGAAACAGAAATAACTAAGAAAATGATCATCAGAACTGACATTCATTAAGATGACTTTTCCCAATCAGTTGAAGTTATGAGAAAGATGGCTCTTTGGAATTATTATAAATTTCAAAGTCAGAGTACTTGCC